>CM076584.1:854552904-855068228 GCA_034641835.2 Pinus albicaulis
TTTGACCCACAAGTGTTGACATCAGTTAACATAGGAGGAGGGCGGTGACATTATAATGGTAGTAGAGTTTTATAACGACGTGGAGAGGGCGATCAAAGACTGCATAAGTTGTGAACGGAATCAATGCCATATGTAAACAACGACAACTATTGCAGACCATCCAGCAGTGGAATCGATAATGAAGTTAAGTGCTGAGCTAATTCGATGAAATTGGAGTGTTATAAATCACAATAGCAGAGTCAAAAATAAAGTCGAGTTGTGAATTAAGATACCGCTGCACGGTAAAATGGATTCGGCATAGAGTTTAACTCTGCATGTTTCACAAACACCTTGGCACCTGCGTTGAAGCTACAAAAGTCACATGGTATCATAACTGTGCAACCACAACAATGTTGGACCTCTTGCCATGATTGCAAGCATAGTTGTAAAGTGTGTGGATCATGGTAGAAATGTTGAAATGTTTGTAACATTTGCAACGAACTATCAGATGCAAAGCCATGACGCAGAGTTGTTTTGATTGCCCTGTCGAGAAGGTTAAAAGGTAATAGTATCGGTTGTGATAGGGATAACATGAAACTTCAGTTTTAAAAAAATGGGTTATGTTTTGAAATAACAAGCACTGACGGTAAATTCCAAATGACAGTATCCACAACCATTTCATCTGCTTACCCTCGTTGATTTATTTTCCAAGTGACAGCATCCATAGTTGTGGTTTTTCAAGGTCAAGGTCTTCCTCTCCTCTAATTCACCTCCATCCTGCCGAGTTTGTAGATCACTTTTGGTTCATTTTAAATTGGTGGAAATTTCAAAAATTGCAATGCATAAGAGAAACTAATATTTATTCACAATAATCACTTGATACACAATTTGGAGGTGCAGATTTTTAGTAAGTTTCTGAGATTTATTTTCGGTGTTTTTTTCACATAACATATATTTCTAAAAAATAATTTGAAAATTTTGAAAAATAATTCGTAGGGCACTGGAGAAAATTGCAAGAGAGGAGGTCGCTCCATCAGTTTTTTCACTTGGGTTCTTTACTTGGAGTAGCACCATGGAAGCCATTACTCACATGATCTGCTCAGTATGAATGTAGAAATGTCCAGTCCAACGTGAGCCAGTTAGCTTGAGACATAAAAACAAGAGTCAAGTAGCATGACCCAGCATGAGGACAAATTCGAGTTGTGTCCAGCAATTCGCCTTTAGAATTTGTGAAATCGACTTCAGTGTTTAAAAATTGACTTCAGCAATTGTGAAATCCCCTTCATCTTTGTGATCGAATGCCCTTTTGTAGATGGAAGTCTCTTCTCTGCATCATTGAACCAACTAGAAGGTAACACAAAATGGACTAGCATTGAAGCCACTTCAACAAGAAAAAATAAAGTGTGCTTTATAAATGATCTGGAGTGTGCTCCTTTTAAAGAAAGAAAGCTTCTTCACTTTTTTAAGAGAAACATGAAATTCACTTTTTACAAGAGGACTTCATGAAATTCATGATAGTTTTCAAATGGGGGTTTAAAATAAATAGTTAATTGAGTGGAAATCTTAATTGGAGAGGTAGTATACATTTTTTGAAATAATTTAAGTGGAGTCATTTTTTTAATGAAAGTTAAAAAGGGAGTTAAAAGGTAGTGGAGAGGTATTTTATCTTTTTTTGAAATAAGTTGTTTTCTTTTAAGGTTGGAGAGATAGGGAGTGGAAGGAATATTTTTATTTTATTTTATTTGAGAGTGATAGGGGTGAATATTGTAATGAGTTGGAGTAATAAGGTGGATTTCTAAAATATTTTAAGATTTGTAATAAGTGAGGGCATATTTTGTATTTGGAGTGATAAGGGATTTTGTAATTTTTGGAGAGATAAGACGTAATTTTTTTTAAATTGGAGTGATAAGGTGTGGGATTTGAAAAATATTTTTGGCAGTTGATGTCATCCAAAGTCAAAAGACTTGTAAGTCAAATAGGGTATATTTTCCTTTGAAGCATTTCTTGTCAAGTGTCATGGTCAATCAAGTCCATTTCAAATTCAAGTCACAATTAAAGTTGTAATTGAGAAGTCACCATGACAAGTGAGCAAGTTCAAAGTGAGAGTTGAGGTGAAAGATAAGTAAAGCAGATATTAAAGTTAACTTTGAAGATAGAGCTTGGCATTATCATTGCTTCAGATGTTGAAAGATGATGTACACCAGTAATTAATAAAGACATTTTTTTGGTACTTGTGTCCTAGATCCACTCGAAATTGAATAGGGGGATCTTAGGTACACCATGTGTATGTTTGAGATGGCGAGTGTTTTTATGGCTTCATACTATTTCTTATGATTTGTGTATAGTTTTGACACATAAATGATCTCATTTAACACACACATAAAGTTCAATGCCAGTAAGAAAAACACATGTAACAAAGTAGCTACAAGGAAGGATAATTAAGCTCAACACATGCATTGCGTCACTACAAAAAATAATCAAAGTTGTCAACATCAACATTCTACCTCAACAAGAAAATTCACTTAATACAATCAAGTTCGTGTACCTGCAAACTCCAGCATTTCAAATAAAAGTCTACATCACTACAATCAAGTTAATGAATCTACAAACTTCAACGTTTCAGAGCACAGTATACATCAACATTATTGAAATTGTAATCAACCTCAAATTGCATTGAATTGTAAGGGTGCATTCTCGGTTGAAACCAACACCCAAGTTTTGAATTGAGTCAAATTAAGTAAAATTGAATTCATTGTTGTGAATTGTTTGTGCTCAACTTAGTGTTCCTAAATTGAGTTCATTAATTGTCAACCAGGGCTAGTAAGCTGCTGAAGTGTGGTGCACTATATGTGCCTAGGTATTTGTTTCTCACTACATTGTGTTTAGTGTTTTATGATGTTTTTGGTTTTATGGTTTTATGTTTGAAAAGGGAAAGAACTAAGTGCTGCTGAAAAGAAGCTATTGGTTATATTAAAATAGAACAAAGCCTAAACTATGGATGGCAAACAACAAATGAAAAGCTTGATAATGACTTCATTGCAAGAAAATAAATCACAACATGAGCTTGAAATTATCCAATTCATTCATTAAAGGTGTGTTGGAAGAGCTTGATAAATGGACAAGTTAAGTGTAAATGAAGTTCTCCTAAATAAACAATCAACTCACAATATTACAAAAAAAATGATTATTTGTAACACAGTAAGGTTTCTATTCTAGATTAGCCTATGATGCTAAAGTTACCCTATTCTGCAACTTGACTTATCACTACTAGGCCTTATTCATAAGTTTAGAGATTTTCTAGAATAATGTTTGGGAAAAAGGCTATAGGTGAATTTGTAAAATATTTGCAGAATAATCAAAGCCTTAAACTGATATTACTGACCCCTGTTCATGTGATGATGTATCAATATAAATTCAGAACAAAAGTAAGTTGTAAATAATGAAGGCCGAGAGACTAATTTTGAAAACTAGTACTACTTGAAATAAAATGGATAACACTAGGCTAGAACGCAGTCTATCAATCTTAAAATACAATGACTACAACTAAACTAGAATGCCATTAATATTTTCTTGAAAAAAAATGAACTGAGACTAAACTAGAGTGCTACTAATCTATTTGAAGTATAGTGAACAGAGTTAAACTAGAATTCCATTATCAAACTTGAAATGTAGTGACAGAGCTGAACTAAATGCAATCAACCTCCGGAGTGTTATAACTAAATTAACATGCAGCTAGTCTATGGAATTCTATAGCCCATCTCATTCAATATGAATGATATTTTGGAAGAGTTTGTAAAAACAAGTCTGGCTGTATTATTCAATGCAATTGAATCATAAACATAAGATTTGAAAGAAAATACAACTAGAATCTAAGATACCACAGCTGTTTCTTATTCATTTTTAATGATGTTTTGGAAGAGTTTGTAGGAGTAAGACCGGCTATGACACACAGTGTAAACAAGCATAAATCATAAAATTCGAAAGGAAATGCAACTAAAATCTACAACACCACATCTATGCCTTATTCATCGTGATGATATTTTGGAAGAGTTTATAAGATTAAGTCTAGCTGTGATGATTAATGTAAACAAGTATGAAACATAAACTTCAGAAACCTGCTTAAGCTAGAAATGAAAAACGAGACTAAAATACTTATCTAAACCGTATGAACAAAGCTGCTCAGGTAGCAGGCGACCTCTACCACCGGAGTAGCATGTAAAATATACTTCAATATTGACTCAGCGCTTTCAATGAAGTGATGCTTCTTTCATTAAAAGAGAAATTACTTCAAAATATAGTGTTTTCGGACTTCTAAAATCTAGCAATCAAACACAAAATCCAACCTGTCCCTCGGTTTCCCGAGCCATATTTATAACAAAATTACATAATTGTCTTGAGATAACCTAGGGATAATTGTATTTCCAAATTAAAATCAAACTAGAACTCTGATGGTGGTCTCGTAATATGATTAAGGACATCTGGACTGTCCTTGTCCTATTAGGAGTCTATTTCCTTGTTTGAGTTCCCACGTGCATAACCACCTACAGAATTCCGTTCAAACTTCGTGGAGAGCAAAAAATGATGAGGGAATGATGTGTAATATGACCATATGTGTTTTTCTCTCTTATATGACACCTGAAACCTGCGTAGACATGAAGACAGCTGTAGAATCAGCAACTAGCTACAGAATGTTTGCATTCTGTAGCTAGATCTAGTTCAAAAAGTACTACAATGAAAAAATCATAAAACATAGAAAGTTAGTCATGATATACATTCTTAAATCAATTTTAATTAATTCTATTGATATTTGAGCCTGTAATTAATAATGGACAAAGGAAATGGAGTGGAATGTGGTGGAAGAAAGAACATCTTTGGAGCTCAACATACCCCCACTGCTAGGTTCTTGCATGTCCTCATGCAACTATTCCATGAACTCTGAGACCTCTGCAAGGACATCCAACCCTCTTCTTCTTCTTTTCCTGGCAGTCAAAGGCCTTCTGGGCTTCCTTATGACTAACTTGAATCTCAAATTTGTGAGTGCCCTGGTTAACTTTTTATTTTTCTTCTTCAATTTTTCACTCGCCTTGTGCAACTTTTGCATTTGTAGAGACAGAGTTGAATTCATATCAGTTTTCAGTTTAACCTGCTCTCTCAGAATTTCATTCTAATTCTTGATATGCCTATTGAGTATTTCTAACTCATATTTATCTCTCCTTAGGATATCAACTGCAGATTTTGGTGGACTAGGAGTTCTGTATCTATTTTCTGAAGCTCTTTTCTCTAATGTCTCAACATAGCTGTAAATTTCTTGTTGTGCTGGGTCTATTTCAAGAGCTCCTTCATCAAAATCCTCCTCAGTAGGTGTTTCTTCATCCTCTATATTTATGACTCTAGTTTTTTTAACCTTTGTTTTCTTTAATATCCCTCTAAGTCTGTGGCTCCATCTTGGTTGAGATGGTCGTTCTCCTTTCTCTCTAGAAAATTTTCTTATTATCCTCTCTTTCTTAAGCTGCTTCCTAATCTGAGCCAATTTCTCAGAAATAATTTCTTCACTGCCTTCTTGTACTATTTTACTAGTTTCAATTTTGGAGGTTTTCCATCTTCTGCTTCTTTTTGTAGGTTTATCTTCAGGTGGAGGTTCCTTGGGTTCTTCAAAGTGATTTCTCACTAGGAACTCTTCCCAATTATCTCCCATTTTTCTCAATGATGTTCAATAAAAATTTTGAATAAACCATGGTGGTATAAGGTTGTTTCTAGAAATTGGACTCTCTTTTGAACACTTGAGGCCATTTTCTTTAAAATATGAAGCAAGAAAAAAGGAAAATTAAGTTCTTCTTCTAAGAAATGCATTATCAACCGAATATGATAAACATAGAAGGTACCATATCTTCCTTCACAAGTGATGAATTTTTGCAAGATAAGCAACATGTTCCTCCATTTGTTCTTTAGTGCGGAGCTAGGGATACCCTTTTTAAAAATGGAAACATCCATACCTGGTGACTTGAGTATCTGCTTCCATGCCTCGTTATGAAATTCCCTATTCTTGAACCACCTTTCTCCTTGTCTGGGCAATTCTGTTGCTTCTACAATGGAGGCTTCTGTAATGGTGAATTTAATATCTCCTATCTCGACCTCAGCTCCATTGAAAGACCGTGAAAACTTTTTAGTCACCTCTTTGTGAAAACCACTAAATTTTTCAAAGAATTGCAACCACCGTGCTTGTTGTAACATTTCTCTGATTTGAGGATAACCTTCCAAGTACTTAGTTCCAATAGGTTTGGTCCTCACTATGAGACCCATAACTTCTTTTCCAACCTTCAAATTGTTGCTCCTCTGTTCACGGTGACAATGGCTGTTACAGAGATGTTTTTTCCCCACAGATGTTTCCTCTGTTTTACAGACTGAAATGGTTAAGAGTTGGCTACGAGAAAGAATGATATGGAGTGATTATGGAATGAATATAATGAGGTGAGGATGATGTATATGAGTTGAAAGATATCACGGAAGAAAATACCGCGGAGATATTTTTTAACGAATTCAAAATCATCATTAAATGCTTTGGCCTAGTGGCGTGACTAATCCAATCACTTCAGCACTTTAACCGTTTAGATTTTTAAATGATGATCGGATACTGGATTTGAAATGGTGGAATATAAGGAGTTTTATCCAAAGTTTCTATGGGAGGTTTTTTAGGCATGATCAAAAAAATAAATTAAAATAACTTTTTGAATTATTCATAACTTAACTATACTAGAATTTTTCATGATATGTCATTATAATCAGAACTTTTACCTTTGCCTTTCCTCTGATTTTTGTGATCTTTATATGCTTTGTTCTCCCCTGAAAATCATTACTTTTTGAGTCTTCATAACTCCCTTGAATTTTCTTGTTGTCATGGATATGCAGGATCATTTTATTGCAGATCAAGTGATTACTGAATAGTGCTTTTAGGATCTCTGGCTGCAGAATGTCTGTCTGGTTGCAAAATGTCTGACTGGATGCAGAATGTCTAACTGATTGTAGAATGTACCTGTAGAAGACTTGAAATATGAAATGGAATGGTTTGGAGCATGAATGGAATGTTGTATGGAATGAGTGAAGATGGATAATAAAATATGGTGTAATCGAATATGCATGAAGTGAATAATGGAGTGGAATGGATCACAAATTATGAAATGGAATGAAGTATGAGAAGTGGCCTGCAATTCATGATATGTATTATTCAATTGCAGAAAAACATCAAACTTAAAAATCTGGGATGGAAATGAGGTGGAATATGGGGTGAAATGAAGTGTGGATGAATGAATGAAATGGAGTATGGATGAATGAATGAAACAGAATATGGATGGATGAAATGAGATGGACCATAAGTGAAATGGAATTGCTTACAGAAAAAAAATAAAAAAATTGAAAAGCTAAAGTGTCAGAAAGATTCTGATTTTCACTCTACCTTTTATGTATAAACATGCTAATCAGTGATTAGTTTTCATGTTTATACTCTTTTTTTTTCAATAAAGTGACTTCAGAAAATTCAATTAAGTTGATGAAGAAGAAATATTCTTCTTCATTAACTTCACATCACTGTTTTCCTAGAACTTCTTAAAAAATTCTTCTCTTGAAAGTGGCTTATGATACAGCTTCAATCTATGACCATTCACAAGAAAAGTGACTTCTTCTTCATCTATTGTCCTGATTTTTATTGCTCAATTGTCAAAAAATTTCATAATTTGATATGGCTCAAGCCAATGTGTTTGGAATTTACCTTGAAAATCTTTGAACTTTGAATCAAACAAGAGATCCCAGTCACCTTCTTTGAACTTCTTTTCCTTGATGTACTTATCATGCCATCTAGTCCTTTGATGTTGGACTATGCTTGTTTTCTGAACTGCATCTTGTCTGATCTCATCTAATTCATTAATCTGCTCCAATCTGTGCTTTTGTGCCTATGTTAGATCAAGTCCTAGCTGAATTACCATTTTGAAAGTTTGAATCTGGAACTCTATGGGGAACAAAACTTGCTTTCCATAAACAAGTTCATAAGGAGTATGACCTGTTGTGCTTCTCCATGTAGTTCTATAGGCCCACAAGGCTTCAGGAAGCCTATATGCCCAATCTCTTCTATGTAAATGAACAGTCTTTGTTAGAATCCCTTCAATGACCTTATTAGTAGATTCCACTTGACCATTTTCTTGTGGATGATAGGGAGTAGATTTTCTGTGTCTGATTCTATACCTCTCCATCATTTGTTCCACTAGCCTTGATGTGAATTGAGCTCCTTGATCTGTAACAATTTCCCTTGGGACACCAAAACGAGTAAAAATATTCTCAAAAAGAAAATTAACTACATATGCTTCAGTAGCAAAAAGTAATGGCTTGGCCTCTACCCATTTGGTAACATAATCAGTGAAAACTAATATATATTTCTTTTGTCTTGATGTACGACTAATAGGTCCTAAAAAATCCAAAGCCCATTTTTCAAAAGGTTCAATATGTACCTGAGGCTGTAATGGCATCTCACCTGAAGGAGAAGGTTTCCCTACCCTTTGGCAGCTGTCACACCTTTTGACATACTCTTTAGCATCTTTAAAAAGGGATGGCCAATAGTATCCTAAATGAAGGACCTTATAAGGTGTCCTCTTATCAGAAAAGTGTTCGCCACAAGGTTCATCATGACATGCTTTGAGAATCTCAGGCATCTCATCTTCCCAAACACATCTCCTAATGATAAAATCTGGACCTGTCTTGTACAACTCATTATCAACCCATGAATATTTTGCATTGTCATAAATGATTTTTCTTTGGTCTCTTGCATTAATTATTGAAGGAAATTTCCCTGAAACTAAATAATTAGAAATGTCAGCAAACCAAGGAGTCTGAGTATAAATTGCAAAAATATATTCATCAGGAAATTGATCTTCAACTGGAGTGTCATCTTTGATGTTTTGGAGTCTAGATAGGAAATCAGCTACTGTGTTTTGTTTTCCAGGACTATCTATAATGGTAATGTTGAATTCTTGTAAAAGAAATAACCATCTTATGACTTTGCCATTAGTAATTGATTTGTTCATTAGGTATCTAATTGCAGAATGATCAGTGTGAACAAACGTTTCATAGCCTGTTATATAGTGTCTGAATTTGTTTATGGCATGAACAACAGCTAAAAACTCTTTTTCAGTTATAGTATAGTTTAACTCTGAAGGAGTAAAATTTTTACTGGTATAGTAGATGGCATAAGGAATCAGGTCTTTTTGTCCCAATACTGTTCCTAGAGCTGTATCTGAGGCATCTGTTGAAATATGGAAAGGTAACTTTCAGTTAGGTCCCCTTAAAATAGGTGCTTCAGAAATTTTTGTTTTCGGGGTCTCAAAGGCTAACTGGTAATCAAAATTTCATTTAAATTCATAGTCTTTGGTAAGTAATTTGAAGAGTGGAGATGCTATCTTGGTGAAGTTTTCTATAAATCTTCGATAATATCCTATAAATCCTAGAAAAATCCTAACATATTTTTGACAAATTGGAATAGATAAGTTAGAGATGACTTCAACTTTTGACTCATCAACTCTAATCCCATCCCCTGAAATGTGGTGTCCTAAAACAATTCCTTCAGTAAACATCATAAAACACTTCTCATGACTAAGTGAAAGATTTTCTTCTTTACATCTTTTTAAAACTTTTTCCAAGTTTACTAAGGCTTCTTCAAATTTGTTTCCATAAACGATGAAATCATCCATATATACCTCTACACAATCATGTATTAGATCCAAAAAGATTCCTAATACTGCCCTTTGAAATGTTGCAGGTGCATTGCATAATCCAAATGGCAATACTCGGTAAGCATAGGTACCCCAAGGACAGGTAAATGTGGTTTTGTCTTGATCCTCAAGTGCTACTTGAATTTTATTATAACCACTAAACCCATCTAGAAATGAGAAGTACTTTTTGCCAGCTAAGGTATCTAACACCTGATCTATGAAAGGTAGGGGAAAATGATCTTTAAGAGTAGCTTTGTTTAATTCTCGATAGTCAATACATACCCTCCATTTACCATTTTTATTTGGCACAATTACCAAAGGAGAAACCCACTGACTATCTAAAATAGGATAGATAAAGTTGACATTCAACAATTTCTGCAATTCTTCTTTAACAATCTCCCTAAGATTTGGATTCATCCGTCTTTGAGGTTGTATGATTGGTTTAAAATTTTCCTCTATGTAGATGTGATGAGTGTAAGTCTTGTGGCTTATCCCTTTCATATCAGTGTACTCCCATGCATATGTAGAAGAATGTCTCTGTAAGATCTTGACTAGCTCTTCTTGTTGAGATTTTTCTAGGTTCTTGTTTATGTTTAAAGTTTTGCCTGGAAATATCTCACTTGTAGAGCTGCCAAATTTATCCATAGAATGAAGAGACATTTGTCTTGATGATAAAAACTCAATGTTGGATTCTTCTTGAAATTTTTCATGTTTGTATTCCAAAGAGGATTCAAAGTTTTCTAAAGTATTCAGAATTTGACTATCTTCACTAATTTCTGAAATTGTGAAGAGAGGTTGTAAGTCTTCTTCATCCTCTATCCATTGAGTATCATCTAAATCTGTAATTGTCCTTGCTGGAGGATACAAAGTGAATTTATTAGTTGAACTACCATCATAAATATACATATCACTGGATCTACAACTAATGAAAGCATCAGCTGTAGCTAACCAAGGTCTTCCTAATATAATAGGATGCCCTCCTAGATTATTCTTAGGAGTTAGGATCATGAAATCCACAGGGTACTCCCAAGAATCTAGGGACACTGGAATATATTCTATTACCCCATCAGGTTTGATCACAGATCTGTCTGCTAATTGATATAGTGTGGGTGTAAAGAGAAGATTAGGAAGTTTCAGTTTATCCATGATTTGTCTACTCATGATATTGATTACTGCTCCTAAATCAATGAGTGTGTTTTGGATCTCAATTCCATTGATGTGAATTTTAACAACTGGATTTCCTGGGTCTAGATACTTTGGAATAGCAATCTTACCCATCATGATATCTTCTATTTTTCCTACCAGTTGAATTTTCTTTGTCTCTCTTATTTTTTTTCTTGTTTTCTTCATGCTCAACTCCTTTATTGTCTTTGCTAAAATTGGAATTTCTTTGATAGCTTGTAATAATGGAATCTTAATACAGACATTTCTCAGCTCATCTAGGAAATCATAATTAGGAACCATAATTTGTTTTTCTACACCTCTATCAATTTGTAATCTTTCTGGAAAGGGAGGTGTAGGAGTGGATGTTGATGGCTGCTCTAATACAGGAGTTGAAATTATTGGTTCTTTTTGTTTTAGTTTTTCAAGACTTTTATTTTCTCATAGAGAATCTTCCTCAGAGTTGTCTTATTATTGTATGATCACAGAAGGTTTCCTCTTTTCAAGTATTCTTCCAGACCTAAGTTGAACATCACTAAGTTCTAGAGGAGTAATTAAATAATTTGGAAACTGTTGGCCTTCTATCATGTATGTATTCTGAGGATTTTTATTATTGGGGTTTGGTATGGGTTGAGCAGGCAACTAATTTGATTTCTGAGGAAATGGTAATGGGAGTGGTTGATTTTGATGTTGTGGGTTCTGAGGATTTTTTTGAGGATTTTGTTGAGGATTTTGAGGAGAAAAATGTGGGTATGGTGGATATTGATAGTACTGGGAGTATCTTCCATAGGGATTTTGTGCTCCTTGTGCCCAAGCTTGAGATTGATTTTGAAATTGGGGCCAAGGTTGCTGCCAAGAATTCCAGTTTAGTGGAGGTTGATTATACAATTGATCATGGAATCCTTGTGTTTGAGGTTCTTGCCAAGGCCTTCTAGAGACAAAATTGAGAGATTCTGTGGAATTTGTAGGAGTTTCCTCTTGAAAGACAGCTTTAAGACCAGGAAGTGAAGGACATCTCTTGGTTTCATGTTTTTCTGAACAAATTACACAGGTCTCTAGAACTTTTGCATCCAAAGGGCATTCTCTCAAGGCATGATTCTTTCTACATTTGGGACAAAAGATGGCTAAGGCATCAGATTAAGATTTTTTCTTGTTTTGTAACTTAAGGGTGTCTATTTGTTCACTAAGAATCCCTAAGATGTTAGATTTGAATTCATCAAGCATATACCCTATCTCTACCCTACTTACTGTCCCAGAAGCAGACTTACTTACCCTTGCAAGAGCAGGGTCTCTTGGACCTTTTACAGTTTTGGATTTCCCTCTTGAAAGGTTGATACATAACTCAGATATTTCAGGTAATGTGAGCTGAGATATATCTCCTTTTCCCATCATGTTAAGGATATCCAACCATTCATCCATAATTTTATTCAACAAGAGAGCTTTTAAGGTGTCTTGATCTAAGTCCTCCATTTTTGCTCTTTTGATGTTGTAATGAAATCTCTCCAACAAATCTTCCAGGTTTTCATCTTCTTTTTGTATCATCTTGAACACTTCCTCCTTATGATTGACTGGCATACAATAATCCAAATACCTCTCTAGAAATGCTTCTTTCATATCTTCCCATGTCCTAATAGAACTGTTGATCAAACTCATAAACCACTTCAATGCTTCTCCTTTCAATGTTGAAGGAAATAGTTTAAGTTTTTGAGCATCTTGTAAGTAGTCATAAGTTCTACATAGGACTTCAAATTCAAATAGGAAGGTTTCAGGATCTTTGGTTTTAATTCCATATAAGTTTGGAAGGACACAGGGTGAAATGTTTTTCATAGTTGTATTGGTTTCTTCATCTACTATAGGAAACCCAAAAGAGCTTCCCATTTCTCTTCTACCTCTTCCTCTACCTCCTTCTCCTTCTACACCTCTGCCTCCTTCTCCTCTACCTCTACCTCTACCCCCTCCAAATAATGTGTGTTCTCCATTAAATACTCCTCCTCCCCCTTCTTCTGCCATAGTTGATTCTTCTGTGGAAGTGGAAAATTTTGTGTCTCGAGCAGGGGTCCTTGAATATTGTTCTAAGACAGGTTCAGTGGATGAAGTGGAAGGTCTTTCTAATGGAATATCTGATCTTAAGTCTTCTGGAAGTCTAGGATCAGTAAAGGATGGAATGTGGTTCTGACTTGGAGGTGTGCTGGCTCTTGGTCTAGGTGAAACAAAAGGTGTTCTAGGAATCAAGCTTCTGCTTCTGCTTCTTATGAATCTACCCCTTGAGTCTCTCTCTCTATGCATATCATTTTTTTTTGGAGTTAAGAAACAAGGCTACCTAGTTTCACTTCCCCGGCAACAGTGCCAAAATGTTTGTGCTCAACTTAGTGTTCCAAATTGAGTTCATTAATTGTCAACCAGGGCTAGTAAACTGCTGAAGTGTGGTGCACTATATGTACCTAGGTATTTGTTTCTCACTACGTTGTGTTTAGTGTTTTATGATGTTTTTGGTTTTATGGTTTTATGTTTGAAAAGGGAAAGAACTAAGTGTTGGTGAAAAGAAGCTATTGGTTATATTAAAACAGAACAAAGCCTAAACTATGGATGGAAAACAACAAATGCAAAGCTTCATAATGACTTCATTGCAAGAAAATAAATCACAACATGAGCTTGAACTTATCAAATTTGTTCATTAAAGGTGTGTTGGAAGAGCTTGAGAAATGGATAAGTTAAGTGTAAATGAAGTTCTCCTAAATAAACAATCAACTCACAATATTACAAAAAAAATGATTATTTGTAACACAGTAAGGTTTCTATTCTAGATTAGCCTATGATGCTGAAGTTACCCTATTCTGCAACTTGACTTATCACTACTAGGCCTTATTCAGAATTTTAGAGATTTTCTAGAATAATGTTTGGGAAAAAGGCTATAGGTGAATTTGTAAAAGATTTGCAGAATAATCAAAGCCTTAAACTGATATTACTGACCCCTGTTCATGTGATGATGTATCAATATAAATTCAGAACAAAAGTAAGTTGTAAATAATGAAGGCCGAGAGACTAATTTTGACAACTAGTACTACTTGAAATAAAATGGATAACACTAGGCTAGAAGGCGGTCTATCAATCTTAAAATACAGTGACTACAACTAAACTAGAATGCCATTAATCTTTTCTTGAAACAAAATGAACTGAGACTAAACTAGAGTGCTACTAATCTATTTGAAGTACAGTGAACAGAGTTAAACTAGAATGCCATTATCAAACTTGAAATGTAGTGACAGAGCTGAACTAAATGCAATCAACCTCCGGAGTGTTATAACTAAATTAACATGCAGCTAGTCTATGGAATTCTAGAGCCCATCTCGTTCAATATGAATGATATTTTGGAAGAGTTTGTAAAAACAAGTCTGGCTGTATTATTCAATGCAATTGAATCCTAAACATAAGATTTGAAAGCAAATACAACTAGAATCTAAGATACCAAATTTGTTTCTTATTCATTGTTAATGATGTTTTGGAAGAGTTTGTAGGAGTAAGACTGGCTATGACACTTAGTGTAAACAAGCATAAATCATAAAATTCGAAAGGAAATGCAACTAAAATCTACAACACCACAGCTATGCCTTATTCATCGTGATGATATTTTGGAAGAGTTTATAAGAGTAAGTCTAGCTGTGATGATTAATGTAAACAAGTATGAAACATAAACTTCATAAACCTGCTTAAGCTAGAAATGAAAAACGAGACTAAAATACTTATCTAAATCGTATGAACAAAGCTGCTCAGGTAGCAGGGGCCCTCTACCACCGGAGTAGCATGCAAAATCTACTTCAATATTGACTCAGCACTTTCAATGAAGTGATGCTTCTTTCATTAAAAGAGAAATTACTTCAAAACACAGTGTTTTCGGACTTCTGAAATCTAGCAATCAAACACAAAATCTAACCTGTCCCTCAGTTTCCCGAGCCATATTTATAACATAATTTCATAATTGTCTTGAGATAACCTAGGTATAATTTTCTTTCCAAATTAAAATCAAACTGGAACTCTGATGGTGGTCTCGTAATATGATTAAGGACATCTAGATTGTCCTTGTCCTATTAGGAGTCTGTCTCCTAGTTTGAGTTCCCACGTGCATAACCACCTACAAAATTCCGTTCAAAATTCGTGGAGAGCAAAAAATGATGAGGAAATGATGTGGAATATGACCATATGTGTTTTTCTCTGATATGACACTTGGAACCTGCGTAGACATGAAGACAGCTGCAGAATCGGCAACTAGCTACAGAATGTCTGCATTTTGTAGCTAGATCTAGTTCAAAAAGTACTACAATGACAAAATCATAAAAACATAGAAAGTTAGTCATGATATACATTCTTAAAGAAATTTTAATTAATTCTATTGATCATTTGAGCCTGTAATTAATAATGAAAAAAGGAAATGGATTGGAATGTGGTGGAAGAAAGAACATATTTGGAGCTCAACATGAGTCATTAAAATCATTAAGCATTTTTGGGTGCATTTTCGACAGTGTTCGACACCCTTTCTTTAAGAAGAATCAAGTGAGTGCACGAGTTTTAACTCTAAAGATAACAAAAAATAAGTTCACATCTCTTGCAAGTGAGTGTGAGCATTCATTCAAGAAATTTTCATCAAGTCAGTACAAATTTCAAACCATCAAGCGAGCCATCATGAAGTTCATTGCAGCAACCATCAAAGCAACCAAGCAAGTTCAACTCTAACACCAATCAAGCAAGTTGAAATCTACATCAAGTGAGCATTCAAGCAAAGCGAGTGTGAATACAAGAGTTCAAGCAAGAAAATTATACAATTCTAGCAAGTGTTCCAAGCAAGCACAATAAGCAACAAATCAAGCGAGCATGCCATTCAAGCCACATAGCAAGAGAGCCTGTCATTCAAGTAACAAAATCAAGTGAAACAGTTCAAAGCACGACATCTATGACAAGAGAGCCTGAATTCAAGGGAGAGTGTTAAGATGGCACAACACATCCAGTTTTTAAAAATTATTCACAATTTGATCCTCTCAAGTGCTGAAGACATGGTGCAAATCAGCAAAGAAACTCTTGCCAATCTTTCACGACATCTACAAAAAACAAATTAAACCATTGATTTTCTTCAACTAGAGTCGCAACTACAAAGAAATGAGTTGCAAGAAAAGAGTGATACTTTCAAGTCTTTGAACCATCCATATGATAAGTCATTCATCCAAACAACTTCTAGTGTCGAAGTTGTTCCAGTTCAGATTTCTGGCAAGCCAATCATCAAGCCATGGGAAGACATTCTATTACACAGCAATTTGTCACCGTCCCTGCAATTCCACGTCCCACACATTGGAGGGCTTATTCCGTGACCTGTGAGCAGTGACATGACCTGAAACCACTTTCATGGCATCCCCCTGGACAAGGGCATTCATTCCCTTGAATACAATTCCTTGTGAAAACCCCTAAAAATATCATTTTTTTGCCTTGGCGTGACTAGTCAGTGTTATACCTGTGCCAATAAGGGAAATCCTGCAAAGAGGGCGCGCCAGCTAGCACACTGTCTCAGTGTTGTACCCGCACCAAGCTTATTAAGGAATGTTTTTTAAAAATAAATGGTGGAAGATTGACTCCAACCAATTCCTGAACTGGTCTCTAAATTGAGTTGGGAGGTTTGGTTGCGGATCTTCATGTAGAGGAAGTGGTTTTCCACCTATCATGGAAGCTTTCTTGAGGATAGGGCCAATCCCATAATTGTAGGGATCCCAACTCCCCTTCCACCATCTATATAAGCTTGCCATTTTCCTTTGCAAGCTAGTCTCCAAGAGCCTTCATAGCCTAAAGAATGTTGCAAGAGCCTTGATAGTCCTCATAGAGCCAAATCAGTAGCAAGGAGATTGACGATCGAAGAGAGAGGCTTGTCCCCATTCCAGAAAAGATTTACCGAGACGTATTCCGTTGTCAACCCGCCGAAGGAATATTCAGCGTTAGAGCTAGGTTGTATCTTTCTTTTTATTAATTAATGATAAGCGACTTTGGTTATGGTTGCACTCGTATTTTTCATTGTGATCATGAGTTGTGTCTTCTCTGACTAATACATAATTGCATATATTGGGTTTACGCTTGTGTGTTCATCGTATTTCTTGTGTGTGCAGGTGCTCGATTGTGACAAGTGGGAGAATTGTGATCTTCTAGAGCAAGGAAATGGGAGCATTATCTCCTCTACGAATAATAGTGTTGGACTTAAGGTAGGCCTTCTTCGTAATTTGATCTATTGCAATTAGGAACTTGCGCCTTAGCATGATACTATTGTTGCTAGACCCGATCTGGTCTAGTAGGGATTGCCTCTGTCTTCAGAGGGGATTTACCTCTACAAAAAATTGGCGACCATATTGGCGACTCCACTGGGGAGATAAAAGTGTGTTGTTTTCTTTGTGAACTACAAACGAAGCCTAAAGTTAGCCAGATAGCCTTCGAAACGCTCTTGCTTTGCATTAGCGAAAGTAGATGAATGCTGCTTCAGTCAATCTCCGGTCTAGTTTATGAACTGAGCATTTGGAGTATTGTCTTGTCTTTTCGGTTGATTCTTGACTTTGCTTGCTTGATCAACTCTTTTGGCTAGCTCTTTTCATGTGTTTGGCTTTTCTTAAGCTTCACCATCACTAGCCTGTTTCTTGGATTGCTCCTTTTTATTTTTTACATAGTAAACTTGACTGGCGCGCTTATTAGCCTGACAGTCATGCCAATTGGCGCATGTTTCCAGTGTATTACTGGCGCCAATCCTATTCTGAAGCTAGATTCAGCCTGAAAGTTGCGCCAATTCTGTAAGGTATTAGGGTTTGCTCTGTTATGAGATTTTTGGGCTTGATATGTGATTTTGGTTTCATTTTTACGACTGCCTGAGTGTTCTAGAGCCTTGTTTGACTTACTGTGGCCTTCATCCTTTGGTTGTTTGCCCTCTTTTATCGATTTCACATTATAGCCCTAGGGCATCTAGGGGCTGTAGTGTGTTGAGCCTCCCGTAGGGATTTTTGGTTTTTTTCTATTCAGTCAACTTTGTGATTTCTTCTCTGCATTCGTTTGGTGGTTTTCTATCATTTTATTGCATTGTTTGAGTGATTGGTTTCTTCCTCATTCAAATTTCGCCTTCTCTCTTCTTGGGCCTAGATTACATGGTTCATTTGAGTCTTTGGGATTCTTTTTATTTAAAGGACTTTTTGTCAATTTGAGGTCTCAATGTGGTGTTTGAATTGAGTGAAAGTTTCTTTCTTTTGCTCTTTTGCTACTGTTTCTCAAATCGTTCATTTCATTAGTTTTCATTTGTTCAATGCACTTTGCTCTTAAAAACTGAAAATACAAAAAAAAATATCTTTTGTTGTTGATTAGTTAATGCAAATTGAATCTTTTCCATGTTATTAATAAGAAAAGCTTTTTCCATTAGCTGCATTAGAGACATCACGGGTTGTTGTCTAGTCATTTTGTTATTGTGTGAAAAGCTCGTAACTCTCTCGTAATTAGCTTTCATTAAATGAAATGATATACTGTGGCATGTAGTGTGAATTTAGGATATCTTGAGACATAACACTCGCTAGGGCCTGAAAATTGAAACATAATTGAAGATTAACATTAAAAATTATTCAATTTACACTAAGGCAACATTGAAACATTAACGAAATATTTAGAGGTCTAGGCTAGAGACGTGTTCCGACGTCGTTAAACCTAGTAGTTTTCGTTCGCCTCTTGGCCTTAGACAGCACTAGCACGTACTTTTGCTCCCCGTACCATCAAGTATATAAAGGGAGACTCCACTAGGTTTCTATCCTTTATGCATAGGAAGCTGAGTCTTCCGCCCTATACCCGTGATACACCGGACACAACATTAGGGGAGATTGTCTGCACGTACGTTAAGTCCTTGGTTGATTTCTCCTTCATTTTGAAACCAAGGTGTATATTGTAGTTCACGATTATTTGGTACACCCTTTGCCTAGCATTCCTGAGCAGTCATTTTGATCTTATCTGACTCCTTAAATTTGAAAAGATCACCAAGTGCTTGTCCTTTCACGCTTGCTTCAAAAGTGAAAGAGATAGAGTCACCTTTCATCCATTTCTTGACTCTTAAAACATGAAACGGTGAAGTTTCTAGGTTTCAATGAGGTAAAATAAATCACTTGCGATCACACGCCCTGTCAGAATTTTCTTGTTGGCCGTTTGATTATGTGCCTTGAGTTTTTTCAACCCGTGTGTTGTGTTTGATCTTTTCCATTTTTCATTACTGTCACAGTGGCGGAACCCTCAGTTTCGTCTACTGGTAGTCTGTATACGGACGATTCATCAGAGGTCTCGCAATCCTCTGCTGAGCCAAAGTAGCCCATTGTTTTCAAGTTTCCCGACGGGGGACCAGTTCTGTCTGAGCTTCCCCTTGGAGGACCAGTTGAGTTCAATTGGCCCTTATCCGACACTTGGTATGGATTTACATTAGGGGAAAATTTCCCTCCTCTTCCATCGGGTTCGCCTTTTATAGCTGTTGTCCTTCCTCCTAGTCCTCACCCTCTTCTAGTAGATCTAGCGGCAGGTTCAGATATGGGCTCATCCAGCCATTCTCCTGGTGAGGAAAACCCCACGTCTGGTGAATATTACCAGTTGTTCCCAGAAGACAACCCTGAGTTATCTGTCATGTCTTCACCTGGTCCCTCACTTCCATTGGGATATAGATCTTTGAGTCAGATCATGACCGCCGTTGCCTCTATGGGGATATCAATTCCCTCTACGAGGCCGCTTATTCCGTCATTGGGAATGTCTCCCAGGACACCCATCACATCATCCCCTCGGGTCACTTTAGTACCTGTCAGGCCCACTGTTTGTGTGGCCGCATCTACACCCGCTATTACCACTCAGTCTGTAAGGATCACGTCATTTCCCAAAGACATCTATATAGCATTTGCTATGCCGGAGAATATTTCTCGTGAGGAGTATCGATTGTCCCTACAGCAATCGAACCTCGAGGTCAAACAATCCTCTCAAGATCCCAACCGTCCGTATTTTTCACACTATGCACAGGATGGTACCCTTGTTTACATTTTTCCATACCAATACGATGAATACGGGAATCCTTTACGTTTACCTGCTCCATAGGCTTATCTTCATGATCAAGGTTTTCCATCTAACCAGGCTGGGAAACCCTACAACCCGCAAGGGCAACCCTTCCAGGGCCATCCTTCGGGACCACCTCGTTATCCTTATGACCCGCAAGGACAGCCCTTGCAAGGCTATCCTCCAGGCCAGCAAGGGTTGTTATACGGTCCGTAAGGACAGTCCTACAACCCTTCTGGTCAACCTATCTAGCCTCACCCTATGGTCCAACCAGGGCAACCTCAAGGACCCACAGGTCAATCGGGGTACCAACCTGGGCCGTTGTACGGTCCTGGGGGGCAAGTCCAACCTTCACAACTTATGAAACCTCAGTATCTTGTTGGTCTGAATGTTGCACATCATCCAAGATCATCTTACAGTCCTGTTGCATATCAAACTGGTTACTAGCCACAACCTGGCCCCATTCCACCACCAGGCCAACTGGCCCATCTAGCTCAGCCTAGTGCCCCACATCAACCAGGTCAACCTGCACAACCGGCGCAACCGGTTTACCCGGGTCAACCTGCTCAACCAGGTCAGCCCGTCTAGCCAGGTCATCTTGTCCAACCAGGCCAGCCTGCACATCTTGTCAACCCTGGTCAACAACCAATTTACTCGATGTCACAACCGAATCAATTGGTGCGCCCTAATTACCAGGCTCAGCAGGGTCCCACCTACCAGCAGCCTGCTCGACCCCAAGGCAGTTACTATTCTCAGGGTCCATATCGACCGACTTATAACCCACCCCAAGGTTCCCATTATTACACTCAACAGCCCAGCTACACCTATACTCAGCAACCAAATCCATAGACTGCTCAAACGGGGCCGACATATAATTAAGGTCCATAATCTGGTTATCAACCCCTGTACACTGGTTACCAACAGCCATATCAGACTGGTTATACACCCTAGACCCCCTATGGTCAGAATCCTCCGGGGCAGAACCCATGGGGGCAAGGATACACTTCACCAACATGGAGTACAGGTACAGGTCCTTATCGAGGGCCTAGTATGCCTTTTAATCCACAGTTGCCATTGCTGGCTACCTTGGAGTTACTGGACGTTTCTAAATTAATCAATGATCTGATTCTTCACAATCCTTATTGGCCCCCGGTTCCGACCAAGGTACCCGACGACTGCCCAAGTTTGAAGGTAAATCCGGAGAGGACCCCCAAGCTCATGTAATGACCTACCATTTATGGTGTTCGTCTAATTCTTGGGTGGATGATTCAATTCGTCTACGTCTCTTCCAACGCACTCTTACTGGTGCTACCGCTAAGTGGTATATCGAATTACCTCGTGGCATATTTCAATATTTCAACACGTTAACAATGATTTTTCTGACTCACTTCCAGTTACCGGTTCACTATGAATCTGGGACACATCTCCTGACTTCTTTGAAGCAGGATAAAGCCACCCACATATCTGATCAAATTCATGAGTGGCGACATCATCGTAGACTGATCAAGTTTGATATACCTGATCAGCTATTAACTCATTGGTTCACCACCTCATCATTAAAAAAATCGCTCAATATATTGTTATGGGGGCATGTGTGACTGAAGAACAAGCCATCGCGCGTGCCCAGTACCTGGATCTGGTGTACTCTTAGTCTTGCATGCTTTATGATATTTTGACTGATGCTCCATGGCCAAGAACCTCTAAAGCACCACCTACCCCTATGGTGGATGGTGTTATTGGTTCCGTGTCTCAAAATTCTCTAAAATATTCAAATGGGAAGCATAAATCCAATTCTTCCAATAATTTTCCTCTTCCTGCTCCTCCAGATTCTGGGAAAACTGTGGAAGTCAACGCCGTTCAGGCTAATCCCATGGGAAAAGCCTCCAAAGGAAAGAAGAAGGGCAAATGAAAATCCAAACCCGATGCCCCAAAGCCAGAGTCTTCTAAACCTCGTACTGATGACAATTCCCAATGTAAACCAAAGTACCCCTGTCTTATTTGTGAAGGAGATCATTATACCAAGGATTGTCCCCGACGATCTGAAGTTAGTCAACTTCTCAAAGGCTCCAAAGGGACTCCAGTAGTTCTTAAAGAATCATTCCCATCTCAGCAGACCCAGATGGTTGAAAAACCTTCTCCTTCTGCACCATTTGGGTCCCAGGTATTTATGATGAATGGTGTTGCACCTGTCTCAATTGCTACGCACTCGAAGGATTATGCCGGATCACGTCAGGTAGCTGGGAAGGAATTTGTGGATGGCCCACCTCCTCCTCCTGTCTCCAGTCCTTTGGAAATTAGGAAGCCTACTGCTGAACCTGTTGTGAGGCCACCCTCTAAAGGTGTTCTGTGAAGATCTTCCTACAACCCAAATGCCCGTGCCGCTTAGCACTACAGTATTGTTGAGGATTTGACACAGGCGCCTTTTGCTATGTCCGCATTGGAAGTCCTTCAAAGTTTCCCTTCGCAACGGAAAGCTTTGTTGTCTACGATTGGTGGAATCGATCCCACTGATTCTAATCTTCTCACCTTCGACCTAGAAAATTTTACCCCCCAACTTCCGCATCAAATTTCTCTTTTGATCCAATTCAGGATCAACGGCCTCAACATCCATAGGGTTGTTGTGAATGAAGGTGCTTCCACCTGTGTCATGTCATATGCATGCTGGAAGGCCATTGGCTCTCCAGCTCTCTCATTGTCTCCCAATGCCTTAGAGGCATTTGATGGTCGGGAATCAAAACCCCTCGGTGTTCTCGAGAGTTTTGTGATTACATTACAAGGGAAGACAGTCAATGTAGAAGTAGAAGTAGTTGATGCCAAGCTTAACTACAATCTTATTCTCAGCCGCAGTTGGACTCACGCCATGTTATGTGTGTCGTCCATCCTCTTCCGACTTCTTAAGTTTCCTCATGAGGGAAAAATCATTACTGTGGATCAGTTGTATTTCTTCACTTCATCCTTTGAGAACAATGTTCCTTACATGGATCAGATCCCCAATCCCCCTGACAGTGTAGGACTCGGTCTCTTCAAGGACCCCATCCTCATGGGTATTTTTCCCACACCACCACCACATACCGTTCAAGTTAATATGGTCTCTAGGTCCGACGACCCCTGGATCATCCCTTCGCCTGAAAATGTGACTGATTTTGGAGAATCAATGCTTTTAACTCTAGTAGAGATTAATTACTATGAAATTGTTGCCGCATCTAATCCTCCTCCTTCG
Organism: Pinus albicaulis; assembly: GCA_034641835.2. Taxonomy (NCBI): domain Eukaryota; kingdom Viridiplantae; phylum Streptophyta; class Pinopsida; order Pinales; family Pinaceae; genus Pinus; species Pinus albicaulis. The sequence goes on from CM076584.1 coordinate 854,576,092, forward strand.
AGCATGGATTTAGATATCTATTCCCAATCCCCCTGGCTCGGCGAGGCCGACTCGGCTGATCCTCTTAAGAGATTTACCCTTCTGATGAAGCCGTTGTTGAAACAATGTCTCTTGAGGTGCTCCCTCGGAGCGATGGACATCATCGTTCCTCCTTTATGCCCAGCCTGGGGGAAATGCCAGATTGTCTAGAGTGTTTTTCATCTCAGGTTCCTACTCCACCTCTCCAGACACCCATTTTGACTCATGAGGTCCTTTCAGAGGGAAACCTAAGCAACATTACTCAAACCATTCCGATCGAAATCTATGTCAAACTAGGGATAGTCGAGAACATACATGTGGGAGTGAATTGTTCTCCTGATGAGATACAAGTTTATACCAATATTTTCCATTCAGAGATGTGTTCACTTGGTCCTATGAGGAAATGCCTGGGATTGATCTCAGCATAGTAGTGCATGAGATTCCTACCTATCCCGGTGCGAAACTCGTGCACCAGCACCTTCGCCCAGTGCACCCTCGCAAAGCCACTGCCATCAAAGTAGAAGTTGAAAAACTTCTGAACGCAGGCTTCATTTACCCGATTCCCCTCATAGAATGGGTCTCAAATATTGTCCCTATAGATAAGAAGCAGGGTACTATAAGAGTCTGTGTTGATTACCGTGATATTAATCGGGCCTGTCCTAAGGAAAATTACTCCACTCCCTTCATAGATCAAATCATTGACGAATGTGCTAGGAGTGAGATCTATTCCCTGATGTACGACTTTACTGGGTACAATCAGATAAATATTTTACCTGCTGATCAACAAAAGACTACATTCATCTGTCTGTGGGGTACCTTTTCTTATAAAAAGCTCCCATTCGGCTTAAAGAGTGCTGGAGCTACTTTCCAGCGTGCTATGTCTTACGCATTCCACGACATACGCCATATCATTCAACCTTATTTAGACGATTTGCCAGCTCATTTAGCTCAGCGAGAGGACCATCCCGAACACTTCCGCTAGATTTTCCTTCGCTGTAGACGCTATAATATCCAGCTTAACCCTCATAAATGCATCTTTTGCATGGATTCTGTCTGTCTTTTTGGGTTCATAGTCTCCAAGGATGGAATTCGCCTTGACCCCCTAAAAGTTGAGGCTATTGTCAACCTCCCATCACCCTCTTCGTTACACCAATTGCAGAGTCTACAGGGAAAAGCTAATTTCCTACGACGCTTCATCCCAAATTACGTGGAAGTGTCCAAAGGATTCACGTGTCTTTTAAATCATAATGTTACCTTTCATTGGGCCGATATTGCTTAGCGATCCTTCAAGAAGCTCAAGATGTTACTCGTTAATGCTCCGTTGCTTCATCCTCCAAACTATCACCGTGACTTCACTCTATACTTGGTCGCCGCGTTTAGCACCATAGCTATGGTTCTGGTGCAGGATGAAGATGATGGAAATGAACACGTTGTTTATTATCTATCACGGAATCTTCTTGACACAGACACGCGTTACGCTCACGTCGAGAAACTGGCATTAGCCGCAGTGCAAGCTGTGCGGCAGTTCCGCCACTACATCCTGTTGCATACAGTAACTGTGGTTTCGGATTGCAACCCCATGACGTACATTCTATATAGAAAATTACTTGGGGGTATGTAATCCAAGTGGATCGTCATCCTTTAGGAGTTCGATTTAGAGTTTACCATTGCTAAGTCGACCAAATCACTGGTTTTTTCGGATCTCATTTTCTCCCTCCCGAAAGACTCCACTCCATCTCACTCCGAGGATTATATCCTGGAAAAAACACTCTTCCTTATTAGCACTCGCGACCCATGGTATGGCGACATCATAGTGTATCTTAAAACATCAAAATTCCAGTCTGATTTGACCAAATATGCTCGACGTCGAATTCTGCATCAGTCTCAACCCTACCACATTGTGGGAGACACCTTATACCAGTTTGGAGTAGATTTGGTACTCCGCCGGTGCTTGACCCTGGAAGAGGCTGAAAGAGTCTTGAATGATTATCATAGTGGCGCTTGTGGTGGTCACATGTCCGGATATGCCACCGCCCAGAATATTTTGCATGCGGGCTACTTCTGGCCGTCGATATTCAAAGACTGTATTGTTGCGGTCCAAAAATGTCACTCGTGCCAGGTTTTTTAGCACAAGATGCACACACCACCCCTCCCTCTGCACCCTGTCATTACTGTTGGCCCTTTCGCAAAATGGGGCCTTGATTTCATGACGTGTAACCCTCATTCGGCTGGGGGGCATGCATATATAATAGTCGCTGTAGACTACTTTACTAAGTGGGCCGAAGCGATGCCTACACTAGCTGTCGACAGTAAGACAGCTACCCAGTTTATTTTCAACCACATAATTGCATGTTTCGGGGTCCCTTAGGCCATTTTTACCGATCATGGTACCCATTTTCGAGATTACATGATGGCCAAGCTGACATTAAGGTTGGGCTTGAGACATGATAGCTCAACGCCATATTACCCCCAGGCAAATGGCCAGGTTGAGGTTGTGAACAAAGTTTTGGTGAAAATTATTCAACGGAAAATTGGTATTCATAAGTCCAATTGGCATCTCCAATTATTCTCATCTCTATGGGCTTACCTGACGTTAGCAAAGAGTGCGACCAGATTCACGCCATTCCAATTGGTGTATGGTCTGGAAGCAACTCTCCCAATTGAATGCGAAATTCCTTCTTTAAAGTTGGCTGTGGAACTTTTTCCCGACACTTCACCTGAAGAAGAGCGTCTCTTGTATTTGGAATGGCTGGATGAAACCCATCGCTTGGATGCCTTAATCATTGAAGCACAAAAGAAGTGGGTGAAAGCTCACTTTGATCAATCAGTTTCTCCACGTTCCTTTGTCGAAGGGGACCTCATCCTCCTATACAACCAAGCGCACGACAAACTTGGAGTAGGAAAATTCTAACCCATGTGGCATGGGACCAATATAGTAAAACGAGTATTGAAAAATGGGGCTTATGAGCTCATTGATTACAAAGGAGTTCCGTTGATGCAGCCTAGGAACGATCTGTACCTTAAAAAATACTACGCTTGAGTTATTTTGGTGTGGTTTGTGTACATAGGTGTGTATATTAATTTGTGTGCATGTGTGGTGTGGTGTGAAATGTAAGCATATTTTTGTTGATCAGGTCTTCCTGATTGTGTAGATTTCCATTACTTCGTTTGTTGGTTTCGCGATGGTGCCTCCCGCAGTACCAAGAATCTGTCTTCGGTAGCCTGGGTAATCTACGATCCTGCTGGTGAGTTGGTCAACCTGCAAGGTGTGTGTCTGGGGCCTGCTACAAATAATATCGCAGAATATAGTGCCATTTTATAATTATTAACTGAGGCTGTGGACCTTGGTATTCGTGAATTACTTGTATATATGGACTCACAACTTGTAGTATTATAGCTTAATGGTCATTATTTAGTTAGAAACCCATCCATTTTACGTATGTATCTACGTATTCATTTACTGGAAAGAAATTTTGATTATATCACATATCAACACATACCCAAACATATGAATACATTAATGGATGCAGTAGCTAATATGGTTCTAGATAGACATTTGCGCAACTTGTAAAAACATCATCACATGTAAAAAGATCCATCCAGAAATAGATATATAGATATATATGTCGAATAGTTTGTAGTTTGTGTACATCACATAAAATCAAAAAATATACATGTTTGTCTGATAACAGCCAGAGACAACATGTCTCTAAAAAAATTTGCATATAAAAGTCCTAGATAGCTAATCAGCATGGTGCTCGTGGTAACATGCTATCGCGCGCACCAATCGCCTCAACAGTCGGTGAAGGCGACTAGGCACCCCCACAGTGTGTCGCTGGTAGGATAATGGGACATCTGCCAATCGTGCATAGTCTAGGATTCCCCAGGAAATTCCCTCTAGGTTTTGGATCAGTTTGCTCCCTTCGCCACCCTCAGCCTGAGGGTCATGCATAGGAGGGGTCCTCCGTGCAATGGGCGACATGCCCACAGGCCTCTCTAGGCCGACATCTACATACACATAAAAGCTGTTGTTAATGGACATGCATCATAAAAAAAAATTATAAATACATAAAAATAAAAAAGATTCATACCTAGCTCCTTGTCCCAGTTGTCCCCCTCCAGAAGCGGGAGATCTGGGTCTCCAGTGAAATCGGTCCCAACGTAGGGCCAATCCTTGACCATGATTAGTTGACGCCGTAACCACACAAAGAACTCGGGTCTCCAAGACATCTCTTGACCCCCTCCTGAATTGGGCATAAGTGCTGCCCAGCGATCCATCTGCGGCTCTCTCGGTATCGACTTGGTAACTGTTTCCCCTTGGCCCTGGAAAATGGGTAATCGTTCCAAGATGAACGACACCAAAATGGAACCGTATCCAAACTGCTTCAGTTTGGCCTTCTTACACTTTGTTAGCTACCTCTTGATGTTGGTTGTCACTGCGGTGGCCCAATTGAACAATGTAGGATTCATACACTCGGAGGCTAGTAGGAGTTGCACCTTGGTTGCCTCATGTGGTGCCTACGATCCTGCAGCCCGCGCAATAGTGTGAAGCACTACTCTGAGTGCTAGGTCGCGGACAGTGTGGATGTCCACTTTCCCACTTCCTGATCCTGTCTGTGCCCCTAGGCACACTCTCACCATTACTTGTTCCATATTCTCTCCAGAAGGTCTACTTCCTGTCATAATGGGCACTGGGCCTCTACGTGACAATCCGGTTATGAAATAGACATCAGAGACCTCAAGTTATAGCACTTGGTCACGAAGTTTAAACACTTATTGTTTTCATCCCATATGTTGACCAAGTACTGTAATAGCTCAGGTTGAGCTTGTAAGCATGGCGTAAGGAAGAATTTCTTGAGACCACAGTTCCAAAGTGCATTCATGCAAGTTTCGTCTTCCATGGCCATTTCGTCTTCCTCTCCATGTTCCCTCTCTTTCCATCCAATAACCATTGTGCCTGGATACCTGCACCAACATGGTCAAAATGCCTTTTTAGATCTCTGTTACACTTTAAAAAATTCATATAAATGGCTCACATTTTAGAAATTTAAAACGGAAAACCGTGTTGTGTCATTGGTGTGGCCCCTTTGTGAGTAAAATTCCATTGGCGCAGGTCCGTGCCCGATACCCGTGCCAATGGGCGGAGCCCTAAAATTTCAAAAGGTCTCCTCCAGAGATCGAATGTACAATGGAAATTCATGAAAAATGGATCAAAATAGAGCTTAAGGGAGTGCCTCTTACCTGGAACTCACGAGAATCTGAATGGTGTCCTGCATCAGTCGCAATCACCACCGCAAGTTCGCACACAAAAATACCACTGTTGCTCTCCAAATGAGGTAAAAAGTAAAAGTAAATGTGTTTTTACTATTTGTGGCATATTTATAACTTTTGAACTCAAAATTAGGTTTTAAAAGTCATTTTTCTCAATATTTTAATATATTTTTTCAAAAATGGATTTTACACTTGCTTTTATGTGCAGTGACAGGTTTTTTCGCAGCTTCGACAGTGATACGAGTTGTATTTTTTACTTTTTCGGATTCGGTAAAAAAATGAAAAATTAATTTTGGAGTCATCTTTCAGCTCTTTTCTGACTCTCTAAATATGAAAATATTTTCGAGTCCCTTGTCATTTTGATCTCGTTAAAGTGGCTGCGAATCGACATCTACCCAGTATATGTTTGCCCCTTTTTCGGGCTGGGATAGAATATTTACGAAAAAGGAATACCCTAGCCTATCGCGACTAGGAGGTTTTCTCAAACATAGTTTTCTACCTTTTCGGATCTGAGAAACTATTTACGAAAAGGGACTATTGGAGTTTACTTTTCTATTGTCTTTTCAAACTCTCTAAACATGAAAAGATGTCGAGTTCTTCCTTTGTCAGACTTGTTAAACTCTGATGACATTGGGTTCATTCTTAATGACAGTATTCGAGTTGCTCCTTCCTAGGGCTCGTTAAATGTACTAGGATGGATTCATCCGAAGGATGGATTTATATTACAAGAATATGATATCCCCTTCAAGATTGTCTTCAAAAATAATTGGGGTACTCGCCAGAAATGGTGGGGAAAAATGGAACCACTATCATCGTCGTGTTGGCAGTATGTCGCTCTTGAACATGGCACTTTTATGCATTCATGTCGGGTTGGGGACATCTCATCTTGTTTTCCACTTGCCTCTGTGGGTTTGGGTGGTCTCTTTTGACCTCTCATCTGCTCTTTTCCTTGTCATCATGACCTCTGATCTTTTGATGTCAAATACTGCCAAATCCACTGTCGTGTCGCCGATATGTTCAAGAGAATTTGACCTCTGTAAAGTTTCAACCCTCCTCTGATTCTCATATGATCCTGATTCACAAAGACATTATGTGATCAAGAGCTCAAATCTGAGCTTGGGAAAATGCTCAAAAATGAAGTTTCTCAGAATTGGTCCGAAATAGATTGAATGGAAAGAACTCGGTGATACGATCCCAATGCCATGAACGGAACTGAAATCCGTTACCGTATGGAGGAGATATTGCAGTTTGAATTCGCCCAATAACTTTCAATTTTGAAAGAAAAGTTTTTTAATATTATGTGTTGGAATAATTTTATTTTTTTATTAAAGTTTAATGAATTAATTAAATTATATAGTTTTTAATATTTTATATGATTTAATTAATCATATATTATATTAATTAATTATATATTTTAATTAATTTTAAAATTTAATTAAACTTTATTAAAAATAAATTATTAAACCACACTACGTATTAAAAATCAACTTCGAAATATGAAATTTTATGAAAAGGGTTTAAAACCCACAAACCCAAAGTTTGGGTCATTTATTAAAAGGCACATGGGCCTTGGTCTACGTGTCAAAGGTTTAAATGGCACGTTATGTAATGTTAAACCCAACGTATGTTTTAAAAGGTTTAAACCAAGTCAAAGGCACGTGGTGTTAGTGTTGTAATACGTGGCTATGTTGGAGTGGAGTTAAACAACAAACATAACCGTTTGCAAATGGTTATAAAAAATGTCCCGTTTAAATATGCGGACGTTACAATATGTTAATGCCACGGTTTCAAAAACCGTTTGGCCCAGCGGCTCCGATGCATGTGAACGCGGAATTTTTCAAACCATTATATTTAATGTTTCCGCCAAATTTGGAGTGCGCTCGACAGATTTGGGGGAAGTTGCTATTTTAACTGGAGTTAACTCCAGTTCTCCACAATTAGTGGAGCTTTTGAAGGGCAAACTTCAGTTAGCCATAACTTTGGCTAGGAAAGTCCTTTTTGGATGAATTTTTTTATTATTCTGGGTCTCTTCGACATTCTGAAGCTGTTGGGAGTGTTTTCAAAGCCATCAGGGGTACTCTAACATAGAATTTACCAGCGTTTTTGGTCGTGGAGCTACTAGGGCCTAAGGGAAGAAGAGTTGTTTTGGACTACCTTCATCCAATGGAGGTGATTTTTTAGTCATTTTATACTGATTACAGCCTTCTGAATCTTAATTTACAATGTATTTTTCCCTTTGAGGCTTCTATACAGTTGTATTCACATTTTGGGCAATTTAGTCAAAGAGGACAAGCCCATTTTGGGAGGCTTGATCCAGCGGAGGTAGCCCAAGAGAGGGGTGAACCGCTTAAACAATTATTTGCTGTCATACTGTATAATTTTGCTGCATATTTTCAGATTCTGCTCCTTTAAACAGTAAATTTTTATAAGCAAAATTTTCCCAAGCAGGTTTAAACAGAGAACAAAATTTATCAGTTCATCATCAAACCTCTACACTTCATTTGCAGAATATGGATACTTGTCTATTCACACATTAAAGTTGGATCAATGAATACTTTGCAGTTAAAACAAATACTTTCATTGATCAGATCTTTGTGATTACATTTTATTTCTTTAGGCAAAGTCTGTAGAAGGGCCAGGTAGCCTCCGGATTCATCCTTTCTAGTAAAGGTGAAATATCCGGTGAATGCCCCTACAGTCAATCTCTGTATAAGAAATTTTTTGTTCTCACAATTTCAGATCAGGTTGGTATCAAAGCTCTAGGTTTTTCTTAAGAGTTTGTGAAATTTGTGCAAGTAAATTGTGTTATTCTGCAAAATTTGATGCTTACTAGGCTGAAATTGCAAAGAGGGGAAGGCCAATTGGTTAGAGAACAGTTTAATTCTCAACTAAGGAGGGCTAGAGTGCCATTATATCCACCTTCCATTTCATCCTCAATAGCCTTAGAATCAACCACAAACATGTCATCTTCTTCTACAAGTGAATTTTCCTCCTTCACGAGATTCTTCAATGATGACATGAAGAATGAGTTTTTTAAGGTGAAGGACATGGTGCAGATTCTCATTGAGGATCAAAGAGAAAGCATTAAGCTTCATGCACAATTGCTAGCTATGCAGGAAGAGAAAGAAGCCATTCTTCAAAGACTGCATGATATGGAGTTGCAGCTTCTTCAAGCTCAAGAATCTTTGTCCAAGAAAATTCTTGAGGAAGAGGATAATCGTTCCAACTTGTCTTCAAGTTCCTCCATTGAAAAGTATGTAGGTTCTTTTGAAAAACATACAAGAGGTATTGGGTCCAAATTAATGTTGAAAATGGGATATCAAGAAGGCAAAGGTTTGGGAAAGCATGCACAAGGCATTGTTGAGCCTATTTGTGTTGTGGAGCGTCCCAAGAATATGGGTCTTGGCTATGAGCAGCTTAATGGCGAAGCTTTGAGCACATGCATTCAAGAATGTGATGCAAATTTGAAGAGAACATTTCTCCCAAGTTCTCAATTACATCAATGTCATGATGGCAATCTTCCTTACCATTGTTTGAAGCCTTTCTTGCAGCAAGAAGATGGTAGACATGCAGCTTATGGCAAGCATGCAAAACAACATAAGAGGATTTCTTGTACATTTTGTGGTTGTTTTAACCATCATGTTTCGAGAGGCTGGTTGAAAAAGAAAGCACACAGGAAGCAGAAGAGGCAAAGAGAACTTTCTTAGAAAGTGCTTAAGAGTTGCTCAGTTTGTCAAAGGAAGGGACATGATGTCTCTCATTATTGGACTTTTCATCCAACAAATCGTCCAAAGCATGTGCAGCTAAGGGACAAACAGTTTGGCGCAAGTGGAATCATGGATTCCATTATTGATGTGAAAAGGAAAGTTTCACATGAGGAAAATTTGCAGCAGCAAAAGTCGCCATGGAAGTGGCTTGGTGAGAAGTGGATGGACTTCTTATTGCAGTAAGTCATTACTCATTTTGTACATGCAAATTTCAGTTTGGTATGCATGTATTTCAGTTGAAAAGTTGATGCAAGATTGCATGTTTAAGAAGTTTCAGTTGAAGGAATTTCTTTGTTGTTGCAAAATTTCGCCATGGAGGTGTAAAAGATGAGTATGATACTCACTTATGTTGCAGCAATGTCTTTTGGTTCAGCTCTTGATCACCCACATGTTTTTGGGATGATGTACTTGTTGGTATTTGAAAAGAAGAGTTGAAGTTGCACATGTACATAGAGGTTGTATGTGTAATTAGCGATCTGTATATAGTTCATTGTACATGATACATACACATATGTTTTTCAAGATGTATCTTGTTGTTTATCGACTTGTGTCAGTTGTGTGCAAACTTGTTACAGATTTTGTGTGTCATTTATATAGCACATTTCATTGTCAACTTGTTGTTGATGTCATATGTTGCACAAGATGCTTTTTGGTGTCGTTTGGTGCAAAGAACAAAGTGTCAGTGGAAAGCAGTGCAAGATTCCATGAGTTGGAAAGGCATGCAAGCAAAGAGGGCACAAAGTTCAGCACGTGTCATTGCTGGTTTTATTCTGGTAGATTGGTATGGCGAGAAAACTTGGTCGAGATTCGGCACAAGTACATGGCTCATTCAGCAAAATTCGCCATGTGAACAATTGGCAATTCAGGAAAAATTTTGGAGGCTGAAGAGAAGAGGATGTTTTTATTCTCTCATTTTCTGTTCTACAGTTCAGTTTCAGAATTTTAGTGAGCTTTTGGGGTCCAAAAGCTTCTCATTTGGGAGGTGTGATCAGGAGCTCAAATCTGAGCTTGGAAAAATGCTCAAAAATGAAGTTTCTTAGAATTGGTCCGAAATAGATCGACTGGAAAGAGCTCGGCGCAGAAAGGAAGAACCCATGGCTTAGTAGAAATCTGTTACCGTATGGAGGAGATATTGCATTTTGAAATCGCCCAATAACCTTCAATTTTGAAAGGAAATTTTTTTAATATTATGGTTTGGAATAATTTTATTTTTTTATTAAAGTTTAATGAATTAATTAAATTATATAGTTTTTAATATTTTATATGATTTAATTAATCATATATTATATTAATTAATTATATATTTTAATTAATTTTAAAATTTAATTAAAATTTATTAAAACTAAATTATTAAACCACACTACGTATTAAAAATCAACTTCGAAATATGAATTTTTATGAAAAGGGTTCAAAACCTACAAACCCAAAGTTTGGGTCATTTATTAAAAGGCACATGGTCAGCAGTACACGTGTGAAAGGTTCATGTACGTTATGTAATGTTAAACCCAACGTATGTTTTAAGAGGTTTAAACCAAGTCAAAGGCACGTGGTGTTAGTGTTGTAATACGTGGCTACGTTGGAGCAGAGTTAAACAACAAACATAACCGTTTGCAAATGGTTATAACAAATGTCTAAGTTAAATATGCGGATGTTACAATATGTCAATTAAAACTCAAGTCGTTCAAACGGTTTCCAAAAGCTATGGTTATGTGGGGCTTATCCTTTAGCCCTTCATTTCGGCGGAGTTTATGGTGGATTCCGCCTATTTTAGTGGCCTCCCTATTTTGGAGGGCTTATCTGGAGTTCCACCAGACTTAGCTGGAGTGATTCTAGGCCAAACTGGCAGTTGCAGTAAAAGAGCCATAACTTTGGCTAGGAGATGCCTTTTGATACGAATTTTTTTTTTATTTTGGGTGTAGAGATCATTCTGAAGCTGTTGGAAGTGTTTTCAAATCCATCAGGGTTCTCTAACATAGAATTTACCAGCGTTTTTGGTCGTGGAGCCACAAGGGCCTAAGGGAAGAAGAGTTGTTTTGGACTACCTTCATCCAATGGAGGTGATTTTGTAGTCATTTTATATTGATTACAGCCTTTTGAATCTTAATTTGCAGTGTATTTTTCCATTTGAGGCTTCTATACAGTTGTATTCACATTTTGAGCAATTTAATCAAAGAGGACAAGCCCATTTTGGGAGGCTTGATCCAGCGGAGGTAGCCAAGAGAGGGGTGAACCGCTTAAACAATTATTTTTTGTCATACTGTATAATTTTGCTGCATATTTTCAGATTCTGCTCCTTTAAACAGTAAATTTTTATAAGCAGACTTTTCCCAAGCAGGTTTAAATAGAGAACAAAACTTGTTAGTTCATCATCAAACCTCTACACTTCATTTGCAGAATATGTATACTTGTCTATTCACACATTAAAATTTGGATCAATGAATAATTTGCAGTTAAAAAAAATACTTTCATTGATCGGATCTTTGTGATTACATTTTATTTCTTTAGGTAGAGTCTGTAGAAGGGTCAGGTAGCCTCCGGATTCATCCTTTCTAGTAAAGGTGAAATATCCGGTGAATTCCCCTACAATCAATCTCTGTATGAGAAATTCTTTGTTCTCACAATTTCGAATCATTATGTTCCTTTGTCTCGCGTCGATGATGAGGGAAACACTATGGCCCACCTTCGATCAAGGTCACTTCTTGTCGACTTCAGCTCATTATCCGGGAAGTTGATCTAGAGACTCCCTTCCAGTACCTTGGAGCCTTCATGCCTCAATGGTAGGTTCTTCGTGTTCGACATGAGGTTTTTATCATTGGCCTCCGATCGAGTGATTCTATGAGTGTTCGACGCCAGCTCACTGATTCACATTCCGTAGATCGTACCTATAATACCTTGAGGTCCATTGTCACTATCGGTGGTATCTCTCACATCTGTTAACAGCTTTCATCATTGGCTGGTAATCAGATGATGTTCTTGCATGTTCAACTTCAGCTCACTTACTCACATGCTTGAACTTGTACTTTTTTCGGGTTGAGATGGAGCACAAGACCTTGGATTTTGTCTGTTAAGAATCTAGGCTGCAATTTTGTGGATTATTATGATTGGTTACATGACTCATTCATTGGATGGCTGTGACCATACCTGAGTCTATTTATCGATCCTTACTGGATGGTTGCGTCTATGCTTTGGATCTTGATTATTATATACTCTGTTACGGATGGTTGTGCCCATACCACATATATATCATGTATTTGAGATAGAAGTTGTATTTGTCTACGTAGGTTTTCCGACGGGAGTGTTTTCAGTTGGACACGTTCTTGTAAACCATTTCACCCCCCTCTCTCTCTCTCAGGCCTCATGCTTTAGGGGGCATCTGTTACACAGAAATTAGTCACTGTCCCTGGAATCCCCCGTCCCACACATTGGAGGGCTTATTCTGTGACCTGTGAGTAGTGACATGACCTGAAACCACTTTCATGGCATCCCCCTGGACAAGGACATTCATTTCCCTGAAGACAATTCCTTGTGAAAAACCCTAAAAATAGCCTTTTTGTCCTTGGTGTGACTAGACAGTTCAGCCCTCGCGCCAATGGGTGAAATCCTCCAAAGAGGGTGCGCCAGCTGGCGCACTTTCACAATTTTATACCCATGCCAGGCTTATTAAGGAGTGTTTTTTAAAAATAAATGGTGGAATATTGACTCCAACCATTTCCTAAACTGGTCTCTAAATTGATTTGGGAGGTTTGGCTCTAGATCTCCATGTAGAGGAAGTGGTTTCCCACCTCTCATGGAAGCATCCTTGAGGCATTAGGGAATCTCGAGAAGGGTCTAAAATGGGCCTCCTAAGAAAAATGTACAACCAAAATAAACTTTATAAGAACCAATAGGATTCAAGATGATGATGTCAACCATGGGGGATGATTCACCATTTTTTAAGTAAAAGGGTAAAAAGATTAAAAAATAATAAAATAATAAAACTACTTTTTCAACTCGTATTTTCAACTTATCTCCCAAAGTTTTTACTCAAATTTCAAGCGGGAGTACTCATTGGATGAAAAATTTAATTCCTCATCCAAGGAGTACCCATGTTGCATACTTTCGATGGACCCTACTACACGAAAAATGAGAAATACATAACACAACGTGATTATGTCATTTTTAATGTATTTCTACTCATTTTTTGTGTATTAAATCGAGTATGCAACATGGGTATACTGGATGGGAAATTAAATTTCGCATCTAATGATAAAACCAAGGCAGTGAAAATTTGGGAGATAAGTTGAAAATATGAGTTGAAAAAGTAGTTTTTTCATTTTTCCCTCTAAAATTTGATGATGTCATCAAATCTTATTTGATTTTTTCCGCTATTATTTTATAATTTCCTTAGGAGGCCCATTTTAGACCTCAAAATTCCCCTAATGATAGGTCCAATCCCATAATTGTAGGGATCCCAACTCCCCTTCCACCATCTATATAAGCTTGCCATTTTCCTTTGCAAGCTAGTCTCCAAGTCCCTTCATAGCCTAAAGAATTTTGCAAGAGCCTTGATAGTCCTCATAGAGCAAAATCAGTAGCAAGGAGATTGACGATCGAAGACAGAGGCTTGTCCCCATTCCCAACAAGATTTATCGAGACATATTCCGCTATCGACCCACCGAAGGAAGATTCTGCGTTAGAGCCAGGTTGTATCTTTCTTTGCATTAATTAATGATAAGTGACATTGGTTATCGTTTCACTTGTATTATTCATTGTGATCATGAGTTGTGTCTTCTCTGACTGATACATAATTGCATATATTGGGTTTACGCTTGTGTGTTCGTCTTATTTCTTGTGTGTGCAGGTGTTCGATCGCGACAAGTGGGAGAATTGTGATCTGCTGGAGCAAGGAAGCGGGAGTGCTATCTCCTCTACGAACAACAGCGTTGGACTTAAGGTAGGCCTTATTCACAATTTGATCTATTGAAATTAGGAACTTGTGCCTTAGCATGATACGATTGGTTCTAGACCCGATCTGGGCTAGTAGGGATCACCTCTGTCCACAGAGGGGATTTACCTCTAAAACACATTCAAAGTAACAAGAATTGACGAGGCTTATGATATGTCAACGATGACACCAACTTGCATATCCCAGATTATTCCAAGCCAATTAAGGTCGCCATTGAAGGATTTATTGAAAAAATCACCTCAGCAAGTTCTGAGAAAGTTGCAGAAAAACAGAAATGCACCCAACCCGAAGTTGCAGTAAAACCAACATGTTCTCATTGTCAAAGAACTGGTCATATGGAAGATCAATGTTTTGATCTCCATCTTTGTCACCATTGTGGCAAGCAAAATCATTCATCTGAGAAATGCTACAACCAAAAAAAATTAGCCAGATTAAAGATTCACTATGAATGGATTAATCCTTGGGAATGGTCATCCATAGTCAAAATATTGTCTCAGTTCTACAACCAAATACAATCACTCATAGAGCAGCCGATAGTGAAAAGAAGATGGTACTCTCATGTAGTTGAATGAGGGAGTACACCATTGAAAAAATCCTACACCTGAAGGGGGGAGTTCAGGAATAATTTGCAGAGGATTGTCTCTCCTTTTAGCTGACAAAGGGGGGAAAATGTCAATGAAATTGATGGTAGTTGTCAGACTGAAAGTCTTGACAAAACCAACAAAAGCAGTCAGTCGGCAGCTTCAGTAGCCAGTGGGCATCTTCAACATCAAAGTAGCAGTGAGCAGTTTTCAACACAACAAAAGCAACAATGAGTTGTTTTTGACATCATCAGCCAGTGGGCAGTTGACAGCAATGTAGTAGTGACCAATTTTCAACACAACAAAAGCAACAGTGAGTTGTTTTTGACATCATCAGCTAGTGAGTGTTCAAAAAATTTTGTCAGTGGACAAAGGATGATGATTTCACACAAAGGACAGATGAATCATTTTGAAACTTGGCACATGATGGAGTTTTCAAGCAAAATTCAAAGATGAATCAAACATGCAACTGACTCATGGTCTCTTTAGATTGCAGGTTTTTCAGCATTCAGCTTTGGCAGTTTTTCAGGCAATGTTTTTGAGGATCAACATGAGAAATTGTAACATGGTTCCTCGTTCTTATTTTGGATTTATCATTAAAGGGGGGAATGTTAGCCTATCTCATAAAACAATAATAAATCCAAAAATAAAATAAATAAATTAAATATTAAAAGTTAGGAATTTATGCCTAACTCTTTAGTTTGGGTTGTTCCTCTAAGATAGGAGTTAGTTTAGGTAGCTCCTATATTGGTGTGTGTTTGGTTGAGAAATTATCTCAACCAAGGTGTCCAAGATAGCATGCACTATCTTGAGACACTGTCTCCTCATCTATTTAATTGTAACACTACATCCTTTTAATTATGAGAAAATATGTGAGGAAGCCATGAGGTTGAAGCCTTTTATGCCAATATTTGGTCTCTAGTTTATTATGTGTGTTTTATATATTTTTCTGAGTTAAGTTGATTTTCAATAGGAAATTTCTAAAAAAATATAAAGATCGTGATATTAGAGAAGAATTTTTTAGAATGAACCAAGAAGAATATGAGAGCCTTGAGGATCTAATAGAAAGATTCATGTATAATGTTAAGAGGGGAAAATACATCATATAGGATTTGACACACTAAAAACCCTCTTACTTAGAACAATTAGGGATGAGTGGATTAATCTCCTTAATCTCATAATTAGAGGAGATGTATACCAATTGTCATTTGAAGAAATTTCTAAAACATGAAAGCACGTATCAAGAGGAAGGGAAAGAGTAAATAAACCAACATCAACATTGGTAAGGCAAGATGAACTTCATAATTTTCTTGATAAATTTAAAACAGAAATTCTTAGAAATCTATGTGAACAAGTACAAATGTTAAGAATGAAAAATGAGAAAAAATAAGTTGTTATTTTTGTTATCCATGCAGAAGCATATGCTACAAAACTTTTTTAATCATTCCTTAGGTTTAAATAATTTTACCAAGAAGACAATGGAGCAAGGAAACCCCCAAAGAAGCTATGTTATGTAGCTCCAAGGAGACCCTAGCAGCCTAGTCAACTTGGTATGATGCAAGGACCTACTTCACAATGTCAAGCTTATTCACATCCATCTCAAACTAATGGGCACACACTCCCTCCTTGGCAAGCTTGGCCATATCAACCTCAAACACAATCTTGGAAACATGATTTGCAAGGACCTTGCTCAGAAAATCCTCAAAATCCTCAATATTTCCCTGAATATCCTCCATACCCAACTCCATGCTATCCCTACCATCCACCTCCACCACAACCATAGCCTCAACCACATCCATCTCATATATCCACCCCCACTCAAATACCTGTACCACCATTTTCAAATCCACACCATGAAGCATCTCAACCCACTTAAAATGATAAGGTACAACACTACCAAACATATCCTCTTGATCTAAACGGCTTGCATCTTCGTTAAATAAAGGTATTACAAAGAAGATATTTTATCAATGTCATTGAAGGACAACATCAAGAATAAGAAGATCCAAATGAGGAGATCAAATGATCAAGTGCTTCACTTGATGAAGAGCATATATCAGAATCAGATGTTGAGAGAGTTCCCTCATGTTTACCAACATTTCCTCCATGTGTTCAAGAGAACAATCAACAAAAAGAGGAATATCTGACTGCCATAATAGAAGGGGACATCCAAGGTGATCCAACTCAGCAAGTGAACTAGGGGAATCATGACTATATTGACATATGGTTCCAAATAGTCATTAAGTTGAAGCAACACACTCTTCTCTAACAATACTTGATACAATCCCAGTCAAATAAATTCATCTCTTATATTCAGGTACATGTCAGAACATGTATTCCAAGTGTGCACATGATTTTATCTATCATCTTGATGTGCACATGGCTCCATTGGAGGTATTCCTATACCTGAAAAAGGTTTTTTTTTTCAATTAGAGTAGGAAACTAAAAAAAAATAAAAAATAAAATAAAATAAAATATCAGGTGAAAACCTATTTTGAGGCATCTAAGATTGGCTCACTAATTGAAAACCTCAATGAGGTGGTCATTGGGTTGAAGAAAATAGAGGGAAATAAATATCCTAGGTGAAAACCTCCTTTGAGGTGCCTAGGTAGACCTTCTAGTTGAAAACCTCATTGAGGCAGCTAATAGGCCTTCAAAAAAAATATGTATTTCTACATGTATCTCTCTCTAATGAAAGTAGGTTCTCTCCAACCTTTGCAAGCAGAAAACAACAGGTTGGCACAAAAATAAAATTTGGTCAATGGTTAGGTCAAAGGTAGTCAAACTTGGACTTCCTCCTCCTATGCTCAGAAGCTTCAGAAGGACCTCAAGAATGTTATCAAATGCAGCTTCAAAACCACGAAAGGCAGCTTCAATAACCATATCAGTAGCTTCAATATCACACAAAAAACCAAATCGATGGTAAGGCTCAGGTATGCAATCATCTAGCCCTTTCTTTGAATCTATTTTAGCTTAATAAAACATTAAAAAGTGTGATAAGGAAAAAAAAATTATAACCAGAATCTGTAGCAGAGCAACCTCAACCTTATCTAGCAACTAGCCTCACCTTTTCCACCAAGAAAAGAAACAAGACAAAAGTAAAAATAACATGAGAAATTGGGTAGTAAGAAGTTCATTGTCATAAAAGACAAGGTATGTCAAAGGGGTAACCAAGGGTAAACTCAATTAAAAAAAAAAAAAAAAAAAAAAAAAACTCTGAGTTTATTTTGCATGCAATAAAAAGTTGGGAAAAAAAAGGGAAAAGAAGAAGAAAAAAAGAGAAGAAAAAAAGAGAAGAAAAATTAAATAAAAGGTGGACCAACCACCTCTTGGCATGCAAAATAGATTTTCTTAAGGCACATAAGGACATCAATGTAGCACCTACAAAAATAAATGAAAGAAGAATAGCAAGAAGATTAAGCAGGGGGAGCAACGCATGGGCCAATAAAACAGAAAATGAAATAAGCCAGCATGCAGGAAGAAACATAAGGTAGGGAGGATGAATAGATTGCTCAGAGGATGAGCAATAGTTCCAGTAGCAGGGTGATGATGGGCCTCTAAATTAGACATAAAATAAGGCCCATCTAACCATTCTTAAGCTCATCTACCTTCCTTATGCACATCAAAGGATATATTAAATCTCTCATTCTACACTTAATAATTTTTTCTTATGCTTTAATATTTTCTTAGGAAGGTTTAAAGGTAGTTGCATATTTGTGCCTAATATTGGTTATTTTTGTATAATATTGTGAAAATATTTGGTAGAATTTAGGGACTTGCTCCCTGCCACTGGAATATCATGATTGGAGAATAAATGAGCACAACATCAAGAAATTAGGGAGAAATCTTGGAGAGATTCAAGGGGATTTTCTACCCTACTTAACTCTCAAAGGCAAGTAAAGGATCCTCATGATATCCCCCTCCATCAATTCAAATTATAGAGGCAACCAAGCAACTCAAGACTAAGTGCACTCAAGCCATGCTTCACTTGGAGTCTCCAGAAAATTGAATTCCAAGAGGCAGCCAAGCAACTGAAGACGAAGGACACTTAATCTATGTTTACTTGGAGTCAAAGTGGACTTAATCACCATTTTTTCAAGGGAGCTATTGGTAGCTATCATGTAGAATAAACATAGCAGAGCTAGAGCTAGGAAAGAGTTAGTTAGTTAGCTAGTGATTTGATTCTAGTTGACTTCCATTCCATCCCACTTCCATTCCATTCCATTAGATTCGAATTTTTGCTGTAAAGACATTAGGATATGTTAAAGCTTTAATGGATGTAATAGAATTTTCATTTTTATGAAATGAGTAGAGAGATGTCATTTTAAATATTTAATTCTAGAGATTTGGGCCTGTGGGTTAGGGCCCAACCCATGTGCCTCAACTTCTCTGTTGTTTCATGCTTTTCTTTCATGTCATTTAGCTAGTTTTTCTTCAGAGCATTTAGCTAGTTTGTTGGTATTTTTATTGATGTTTTAGTTTGCCTCCCATTTTATTTTTTTGTTTATTTAATCTACTTCCTGAATGGTAGAATAGTAGATAAACTCCATAAAGCTATGAGGCCAGCCTTCCCCTGTCAATTCTGTCAATAGAGCTTGAGGAGGGTAGAATTTTCCCCACAAACCAAAAATACTTTCTTGCTTATGATTTCTTGGAAATATATTAGATTAGTGCCTGTATTTTCAAGAAAATATTGTCTTCCTTTCTTGCATAAATAGGCAGGTTGATTGTAGGTACGGGCAGCATAGCCTAGGAGAAGTTTTCCAACACCACCCACTTCATCTTCCATCTTCCTTCCATCTCTGATGTTACGCTCTACACACTGTTGTGACACTCTGTTTTTTCCCACTTATTCTCACTTCCTTCCCCTTTTTATGAAAAACACATGAAAAGCATTCAAAACCATCGAAAAACCGACCCCCACCTTTGCTCCTTGAAACTCCCACCACCATACGTCGCACTTTGCAAATCGCAACATTTAACGTTTACTTTAACACTTACTGCTCATTCATTACGATTGCGATATTGTGAAATCACAAATCACACTTCGCAACTCTTAGCTTTTACCTTTAACTCTTATCACTTGTTCTTGTGATTGCAATATTGTGACATCGCTATCCCAAATCGCAACTTTTCCCTTTCTTCTTTTCACCGCCATGTCATCTGCATCAAAAATCATAGCCTGCAACCTTTACCCTATTGCAAATCACACTTCGATAAACTTACCACATCACAGATCGTATTCCACAACCTTTTCCACATCGAAAATCGCACTTCGCGCATTTTAGTTCATTCCATTAAGTCCTTACCGCTATCCATTTAAACTTGCGATATTGCGATTTGCGACTTGCCACGTGACTCGTTGCACTTCGAACTTCGCACATTTTATTTTTTTTCGTTAATTCCTTATTGCTACCCATTTAGACTTGCGAATTTGTGATTGTGACATCGCACATCGTAGCTTTTGTCCTCCATCGCACTTTTGAGTTCTTTCCACTCCAAATTCATTTCTCACATCATAATAAAGTTTTCTAAGGGTTTAACCCCCTCTTTCCTCTTCCAACCCTCATTACATGTGTTAAACCCCCCATTAGTCTCTTTTAGCCCTTTTTATTCTTCTAAGCTGCAAATTAAGTCTTTTTGGTTATAATTAAGTCATGGTTAGTTTAGTTGCATGGGTAAGAGCATAGTAGATAGATCATAGGATAAGTATAATGCATTTAGCCATTTGGCCAAGTTAAGTGTGGTTTAGAATTAGTTTCCTTTCTACCATTTATTTTCCGCAAGTTATCTTAGTTTCTTTTCATTCATTTCCCTTTCTTCCAATTAAATTAGTTTCATTCTTGTAATTTCTTTTCATCACTTTAGTTTAATTTCTTTTCTGTCATTTCCTTCCAGTAGTTTACTTTCTAGTTGTTCTCATAATTTAAGAAATAAAACCCTTTCATAAAGAAGAAGAGGATGACATGAAAAAAATTCGTCTATTGTGTATATAGCAAAGTTTCTACAAACCCCTTGTTGATAAAGTAAAGTAGGGAAGCCCCTAGGAGTTACAGAATTCTTGGTGCAATACCAGGGCTCACCACTTTTTGGCGTCGTTGCCGAGGATGTGTCTAGTAGATGCTTTGATTATGTTTTAGAATTATTTTCTGCTTTCCTTTTTCATGTTGTTTACAAAATATTGAAAAATACAAAAAATATGATTTTCATAGGAGTAGGGATACTCAGAATCTTTTTTAAAAAATAATTCTCCAAAATCAACCCCCCCACTTGACCACGTGGTGCAGTAAGAACCACATCACCATACACTTTTTCAGGAAGAAGAGATGGATGGATATGATGACAATGAAGAAGATCTTATTGGGTTTCACATTCAAGATATGGACATTAATGTACCTATGAAGAACATCCCTTCATCTTGCCTTCCCAAATTCCATGGTATGAGGACAGAGGATCCATAAACATTTCTCTTTGAATTTGAGATACTTTGTAGGTATTATGGATAGTTATCACACACTACGAAACTAAGCTTGTTTCATGCAACATTGAAGGACGAAGCTCTTAAATGGTTCATGAGTCTAGGTACTAATTCTATAAGATCATGGAATGATATGCAAAATATATTTCTAGAAAAATATAAAGATCATGATCTTAGAGAATATTTTTTTAGAATGAAACAAAAGTAATATGAGAGCCTTGAGTATATAATAGAGAGATTCATGTATAATGTTGAGAGGGAAAAAATGCATCATATAGGATTTCACACACTAAAAGCCCTCTTACTTAGAAGAATTAGGGATGAGTGGATTGATCTCATTAATCTCATGAGTAGAGGAGATGTATACCAATTGTCATTTGAAGAAATTTGTGAAACATGAAAGCGCATATCAAGAGGAAGGGAAAGAGTAAGTAAATCAGCATCAACATTAGTAAGGAAATATGAACTTGGTAATTTTCTTGATAAATTTAAAACAAAAATTCTTAGCAATCTAAGTGAACAAGTAGAAATGTTAAGAATGCAAAATGAGAAAAAAGAAGATGCTGGTATTTTTGTTATCCATGCAAAAGCATATGCTACTAATTTTTTTTCATCATTCTCTAGGTTTAAAGAAGTTTACCAAGAAGACAATGAAGCAAGGAAATCACCAAATAAGCTATGTTATGTAGCTCCAAGGAGACGTTAGCAGCCTAGTCAACTTGATATGATGCAAGGACCTACTTCACAATGTCAATATTATTCACATCCATCTCAAACTAATGGGTATACACTCCCTCCTTGGGAACCTTGGCCATCTCAACCTCAAACCCAACCTTGGAAACATGATTGGAAAGGACCTTATTGGGAAAATCCTCAACATCCTCAATATTTCCCTCAATATACTCCATACCCAACTCCATGCTATCCCTACCATCCAACTCCACCACAACCACAACCTCAACCATATCCATCTCATATATCCACCCCCACTCAACTACCTATACCACCATTTCCCAACCCACACCATGAATTATCTCAACCCACTTACAATGCTAAGGTACAACACTACCAAACATTTCCTCTTGATCTAAATGGTCTGCATCTTAGTTCAAGAAAGGCATTGCAAAGAAGATATTTTCTCAATGTCATTAAAGGAAAACATCAAGAAGAAGAAGATCCAAATGAGGAGATCATAAGATCAAGTGTTGCACTTGATGAAGAGGAGATATCAGAATCAAAATTTGAGAGAGTTCCCTCATGTTTACTAGCATTTCCTCCACGTTTTCAAGATAACTATATTTACATATGGTTCCAAAAAGTCATTAAGTTGCGGCAACACACTCTTCTCTAACAATACTTGATATAATCCCAGTCAAAGAAATTCATCTCTTATATTCATGTACATGTTAGAACATGTATTCCAAGTGTTCAACTAATTTTATCTATCATATTGATGTGCACATGGCTCCATTGGAAGTATTCCTATACTTAAAAAGGTTTTATTTTTTTCAAAAAGAGTAGGAAACTGAAAAAATAAAAAAAATAAAAAGAAAAGGGAAAAAAAATAAAATCTCAGGTGAAAACCTCTTTTGAGGCGTCTAAGATTGGCTCACTGATTGAAAAACTCCAGGAGGCAGTCATTGGGTTGAGGAAAAGAGAGGGAAATAAAATATCGTAGGTGAAAACCTCCTTTGAGGTGCCTAGGCAGATCTTCTAGTTGAAAACCTCATTGAGCCAGCTAGTAGGCCTTCAAAAAAATATGTATTTCTCCATGTATCTCTCTCTAATGTATGCAAGTGCTCTTCAACCTTTGCAAGTAGAAAACAACAGGTTTGCACAAAAATAAAATTTGTTCAATGCTTAGGTCAAAGGTATTCAAACATGGACTTCCTCCTCCTATGCTTAGAAGCTTCGAGAAGGATTTCAAGAAGATTATCAAGTGCAGCTTCAAAACCACCAAAGACAGATTCAACATCCATATCAACAACTTCAATATCACATGCAAAAACAAATTGATGGTAAGGCTCAGGTATGTAATCATCTAAGCATTTCTTCGAATCTATTTTAGCTTAACAAAACAATAAAAAGAGTGATAAGGAAAGTTTTTTTATAACCAGAATTAGTAGCAGAGCAACCTCAGCCTTATCTAATAACCAACCTCACTTTTTCCACCAAGAAAAGAAACAAGACAAAGGTAAAAAGGTCTTGAGAAAGTGGTCAGTAAGTTGTTAATTATAATAAAAGATAGGGTTTGCTAAAGGGGTGACCAAGGGTGAACTTAGTTAACAGAAAAATAAAAATAAAAATAAAAATAAAAATAAAAAATAAAAAAAATAAAAAAATCCTCTGAGTTTATTTTGCATGCAATAAAAAGTTGGGGAAAAAAAAGGAAAAGAAGAACAAAAAATAAGAAGAAAAAAGAGAAAAATAAAAAGAAGAAAAATAAAATAAAAGGTGGACCCACCACCTCTTGGCATGAAAAACACATTTTCTTAAGGCACCTAAGGACCTCCATGCAACACCTACAAAAATAAATGAAATAAGAGTAGCAAGAAGATTAAGCAAGGGGAGTAGCGCATGGGCCAATAAAACAAAAAACGAAATAAGCCAACATGCAGGAAGAAACATAAGGCAGGGAGGATGAATAGATTGCTCAGAGGATAAGCAACAGTTCCATTAGGGGGGTGATGATGGGCCTCTAAATTAGGCATAAAATAAGGCCCATCTAACCTTTCTTAAGGTCATCTACCTTCCTTATGCACATAAAAGGATATATTACATCTCTCCTTATACACTTAATAATGTTTTCTTATGCTTTAATATTTTCTTAGGAAGGTTTAAGGGTAATCGCATATTTGTGCCTAATATTAGTCATTTTTGTAGAATATTGTGAGAATATTTTGTAGATTATACAGACTTGGAGAAGAAGATGATCTAGGGACTTACTCCTTGCCACTGGAATATCATGATTGGAGAATAAATGAGCACAACATCAAGAAACTAGGGATAAATATTGGAGAGATTCAAGGGGATTGTTCACCCCACTTAACTCTCAAAGGCAGCAAAATGATCCTCATGAGATCCCCCTCTAGAATTTTGAATTCTAGAGGTAGTCAAGCAACCCAAGACCAAGTGCACTCAAGTCATACTTCACTTGGAGTCTGTTAGCACCTAATTTGAACCTTAGGTTGAAGGAAGGCAAATCAGGGTAACCTTAAACCACGCTCAGCCTTGTAGCTAGCCCTAAAAGGTCAGGAGAGGGCTTTCTATGGGAAAAAATATTCAATGAAGTATAGTTACAAACTAATATTAGGCTAGGTATAATGATGGGAAATGTTTTTTATAAATTTTTAGGATTTTATGGAATAGATGGGGTTGGGTAGTTTGAAACTGGGGAATTAAATCAGAGATACAGGGTATTTCATGGGGCAAGGTAGGCAAGAATTTTAACAATTAATTTTAAATAATGATGGAATGGTAAGACTGGTGAGAAGCTGAAAAGGGCATAGGAGATGGATCCTTTTCAAATAGTAGAAAACATAGAGCATTGAATGATTTCCCAAGGCAGAGCATTAATAATGGATTCTACCAAACTATCTTGAAAACATTCAACCAGAGATATGAATGAATGAGTGGCAAACATAAAAAATTTACATATGAACACAAAGGAAATAAAAAATGCTAAAATTCATACCATAGGAATCCCACGAATCAGAGCTGCATTTCTTTATTAATTCCCTGCCAAACTATTACAAATGGAGCGCAGATCATCCTCAGTGATTTCCAACTAATTCCACACTTTATTCCCTTTCTTACAAATGATGAAGAAATTACATTAAATAGACAAAAATGAGGGGTATAGATCCATAGAAAAAAGGGCTATTTCACCAGCTCAAAAAATGAAATCTGAACATAGGAAAAACGCCAATAGTCTGTCCCTGAAAAGAAGGAGCAACAATAAGTTTTGAACATCTTTAGGATTTGTTGTTACATCCAAAGAATGAAAATAGGAAATCCAAAGAATAGATCTCTTTTTCATCGCTGCTGTAGAAGTCTTTGTTTCATATTTAGTTTCTCGACCTTGACTATTTATTTCTTTTCATTGAAAATACCATATATGTTGAGAAAGGCCTTCTGGAACCAATAAAATATGAAATTTTACATTTAATGAAGAAAGTCCCCTTTTGAATGAAAAAGAGCAAAGGGAAAGGGATGGTGGGCCCATATGTGATTGCAAATCACAATCAGAAGAAGGATGGGTGTATCACACAATGGAGCGATTTGAAAACTTGCGATGCGATAGATTATAGGGGGAGTCGCATAAGATAATCACAATCGCAATCGGGAATCACAGCAGGGAGTGGTCATAATCCATGGAAGGGAAGAAATTCAATGCGCGATGTGCAAAAGCCGATGGAATAAAGGAGAAATACCTTTAAAACAAATAAAAATGAGTTTGCGCTTTTACAAAGGAAAAAAATATTTTTCATTGAAAAGAGCGGAGGTCTTTAGTGGGACCGGGAACAATCGCAGTCAGAACTCGAGAGGGAAGTGGAGCGGAAGCAAAGGTGTGTAGGAAATACCGACTACGATTGGAGATTAATTGCGTCGGAGGAAATAGGAAGAACGGGGGATGAATCGAGGGACCGTTGCAAAGTTGCGATTGAATGTGGGTCGTCAGATCATTGAGAGGATTGACGGTCTGGATGCGATCGGAGGTGGTCAATCGGAGGTTTGCGATCGCATCGGAAGCAGGACCTTTGTAATGCAATGCAATTGCATCGGAAGTTTGCAGGATGCGGTAATGAACATATAAAGGGAAAAAACATAAGTAAAGATTATAAAGTTTCAAAGGGCCCAAATGGGAAAAAGGGGTAAGGTTAGGCTTTTGGGGAATTTGTTCACTTAGGCATATTTTTCAATCTAGAAGTCAGTTTTGAGAGTATAATATACCGTTGGAAATCTATTTCCGGGTTCTTTCTGATGGACATACTTGGAATGTGATTTTATACTGAAAATACTATGGGAAACACCTCTTGAAACAAAGACCTGACAAGGATAACCACCAGTGGAATAATTTTATATCATGACTTAATGGAATGATTGAAAATTTCTTCAGAATGGGACACCTAAGATGCACATGAAAATGTTTTTTGATCCATGGTGGAAGTAATAAAATACTGACACTAACATTGGCTCCAATGGGGATGGTAGCTCCTTGGAGGTGCCAAGAATATCGTAGACCTAGTAGCCTTATCCATTGGGCATGGAGTCAATAGCTAAAAACCAAACTGAATACTAAAAAAAAAAATTTACTCAACAAACTAACTCAAAAGTGACTCAAAGATAACTAATACAAAACTTAACATTTGAATCTTGATGGCAGTACATGACCGAGACTTGAGGGTTTCAAATCCTGATAATAACCACCTGTGTTTCTTGAAAGCCAATGTACCATCAGGCTATATCAAAACACCAATGTAACCAATCAAGCAGATGCCTCCTTGATTTATTCTCCTGATCAGATCCTCTAGAAAAAAATAGATACTTGTAACTGGGCATCCAAAAGAATAGTTGGCCATGATCTCCTTCATCACTGAATACTACAATAATTACCTTCACTACTGACTACAATAGATTTTCCACTGGATCCTGAAAAAACATGAAGATTTACTTCCTGCTGAAGAGACAAGGTGTCCTTTTCTCTTGATTCTGATCTTTCTTCATAATGTACCTCAGTAAGAGTGTGTTCCTGGTCTTCAAAAAATTCTGAACTAGTAGGTGAGCATATTTCCTCTTGAAAAAACATTTCAAAGCATGAGACATAGGAAGAATAATCTAAATGGCAGTTCTGACTGCTCTGGTCTTCTGTAGTCTGAATATATTGTTGATCATATTCATATGACATGACAACCATATTGTCATGTTTCTTATCATATTCATCAGTCATAAGAGAAAACACTTCATATGGTTCTTGGAATCCAAAACTGACATTTATATCATCTACCAAAGATTCATCCAAATAAACTTTTTCACTCACTTGAACACAAACCTCATCTTGATTTTCACAGAGGGAATGGATTACCTCCTCATGAAGAATTTTTTCTGACGGAATGAGAACACTTAGATATATAACTCTGTTTTCTTTATTTGAGGTGACCTCAACAAATGACTCTCCTTCATGAGATCTAAAACAACATATTCTTCCTCATCATATTTTAATTCTAGATCTAGTTTAATTTTATCATTATCTGAGATTTCCTGCATTTCATCTTTTATTTCAATCAGATCTGAAATAAAACCTTGTCTTCCATCATTTTCAGTTGTACAAGGACCTTCAGCCTACTAATCATGATAAGTATCCTATAAGATTTCTGTATGCTATTGAAATGGATTTTCATATAGGGCTTCCATGATTTCTTCATCCATGAATTTGTCATCTCCATAAAAATTCTCAAGATTTTCAATGAAACTATTAACATGTTTACAAAAATTCTGCACTAATATTAAATATGGACAAAATTATTTGTACCTCTCAAAGAATATTTTATGAAAATATTTTAAACAATAAATACAAGCAGGTAGCAAAATTTCATACCAAGATCGAGCTTCATCTTCCAAAGTAGACATGAACATCTTCATCAAGTAATCTTCAGGAAAATAAATCTTTAATTTATGCACATGCATGTGAAATCTCACCAGATGAAGAGAAACATCATTACCTTTCACATTTTTTAACATAGTAAAATTCCTTTGCCAATATACCTTACGCATTTTATTTGGGAAACCTAGAATGTGATGTCGGCTCATGGGAGCATACCTTCTTGCAACACTTTTCATCTTAAAAAAAAAATCTTAAAGCTACTGATATTCCTGCAGTAGAGTCACCATGAAGTGTTGATTTCTAGATCTTTCAGTGAATGGAGTCGCCAGGTGAATGATTCAGCCTTCATTAGTATCCAAATGTTGTTCACCATCAACAATCAGATCTAAACTTTGTCGTTATTTACCGGGGAAGATATTACTCGGGTGATTAATCTTTTGTGCTAAATAGTTTCCACAGTATGGTCGCCAGAAATGTTAGCACCTAATTTGAACCTTAGGCTGAAGGAAGGAAAATCAGGGTAACCTTAAACCATGCTCAGCCTTGTAGCTAGCCCTACAAGGTCAGGAGAGGGCTCTCTCTGGGAAAAAATATTCAATGACGTATAATTACAAACTGATATTAGGCTAGGTATAATGATGGGAAATTTTTTTATAAAATTTCAGGGTTGTATGGAACAGATGGGGTTGGGCAGTTTGAAACTAGGGAATTAAATCAGAGATACAGGGTATTTCATGGGGCAAGGTAGGCAGGAATTTTAAAAATTAAGTTTAAATAATGATGGAATGGTAAGACTGGTGAGAAGCTGAAAAGGGCATAGGAGATGGATCCTTTTCAAATAGCATAAATCATAGAGCATTGAATGATTTCCCAAGGTAGTGCATTAATAATGGATTCTACCTATCTATCTTGAAAGCACTCAAATAGAGATATGAATGAATGAGTGGCAAACATAAAAAATTTACATACGAATAGAAAGGAAAGAACAAATGCTAAAATTCATACCACAGGGATCCCACAAATTAGAGCTAAATTTATTTATTAATTCCCTACCAAACTATTACAAATGGAGCACCGAGCGTCCTCAGTGATTTCCAAATAATTCTACACTTTATTCCCGTTCTTACAAATGATGAAGAAATTACATTAAATAGACACAAATGAGGGGAGTAGATCCACAGAAAAAAGGGTTGTTTCACCAGCTCAAAAACTGAGATCTGAACATAGGAAAAAAACCAATAGTCTGTCCCTAAAAAGAAGGAGCAACAATAAATTTTGAACATCTTTAGGATTTGATTTTACATCCAAAGAATGAAAATAGGAAAACCGAAGAAAATATCCCTTTTTCATCATTTTTGTAGAAGTCTTTGTTTCATATTTAGTTTCTCGGCCTTGATCTTTTCTTTCTTTTCATTGAAAATCCCATATATGTTGAGAAATGCCTTCTCGAACCAATAAAATATAAATTTTTCCATTTAATGAAGAAAGTCCCATTTTGAATGAAAAAGAGAAAAGGGAAAGGGATGGTGGGCCCATATGCGATCGCAAATCACAATCAGAAGGGGGAGGGGTGTATCACATAACGGAGCGATTTGAAAACTTGTGATGCGATAGAGTATAGGGGGAGTCGCATAAGATAATCACAATTGTAATCGGGAATCATAGAAGGGAGTGGTCATAATCCATGGTGGGGAAGAAACGCGATGCGTGATGTGCAAAAGCCGATGGAATAATGGAGAAATACCTTTAAAACAAATAAAAATGAGTTTGCGCTTTTACAAAGGAAAAAACGATTTTTCATTAAAAAGAGCAGAGGGCTTTAGTGGGACCGGGAACAATCGCAATCGGAACTCGGGAGGGGAGTGGAGCGGAAGCAAAGGTGTGTAGAAAATTCCGATTACGATTGGCGATTAATTGCGTCGGACGAAATCGAAAGAGTGGGGGATGAATCGAGGGACCGTTGCGAAGTTGCGATTGAATGTGGGCCGTCAGATCATTGAGAGGATCAATGGTCCAGATGCGATCAGAGGTGGTCAATCGAAGGTTTTCGATCGCATCAGAAGCAGGACCTTTGTGATGTGATGAAATTGCATCAGAAGTTTGTAGGATGCGGTAATGAAAATATAAAGGGAAAAAACATAAGTAAAGATTATAAAGTTTTGAAGGGCCCAAATGGGAAAAAGGGGTAAGGTTATGCTTTTGGGGACTTGTTCACTTAGGAATATTTTTCAATCCAGAAGTTAGTTTTGAGAGTATAATATACCGTTGGAAAGATCTTTTCGGGTTCTTTCTAATGAACATACTTGGAACGTGATTTTATACTAAAAATACTATGGGAGACACCTTTGAAACATAGACCTGACAAGGACAACCACCAGTGGAATAATTTTATATCATGACGTAATGGAATGATTGAAAATTTCTTCAGAATGGGACACCTAAGATGCACATGAAAATGTGTTTTGATACCTGGTGGAAGTAAGCAAATACTGACACTAACAGAGTCTCCAGAAAAATCGAATTCTAAGAGGTAGCCAAGCAACTAAAGAAGAAGGGCACTCAATCTATGTTTACCTGGATTCAAAGTAGACTCGATCACCATTTTTTAAAGGGAGTTTTTGGTAGCTGCCCTGTAGAATAAATAAAGCAGAGCTAGAGTTAGGAAGGAGTTAGTTAGTTAGCCAGTGAGTTTATTATAGTTGACATCCATTCCATCCCACTTCCATTCCATTGGATTCGAATTTTTGCTGTAAAGCCATTAGGCTCTATTAAAGATTTTATGGATTTAACAGACTGTCCCTTTTTATGAAATGAGTATAGAGATGCCATTTTACTGATTTAATTCCAGAGAGTTTCACTCATGGGTTAGGGCCCAGCTCATGTGCCTCAGCTTCTCTGTTGATTCATGCTTTTCTTTCATGTCATTTAGCTAGTTTTTCTTCAGAGCATTTAGCAAGTTTGTTGGTATATTTATTGATGTTTAAGTTTACTTCCCGTTGTCTTTTGCTATAGATTTAATCTGCTTACTGAATGGTAGAATAGTTGATAAAATCCATAAATTTGTGAGGCCAGCCTTCCCCTCTCAACTATTTCAATAGAATTTGAGGTGGGTAGAACTTTCCCCACAGACCAAAAATGATTTCTCGCTTATGATTTCCTGGAAATAGATTAGATCAGTGCCTGTATTTTCAACAACATATTGTCTGCCTTTCTTGCATAAATAGGCAGGTTGATTGCAGGTATGGGCAAAATCGTCCAGGAGACATTTTCCAGCACCTCCCACTTCATATTCCATCTTCCTTCCATCTTTGATGTTAGGCTCTGAACACCATTGTGACACTATGTTTTTTCACACTTATTCACACTCCCTGCCCCTTTTTATGAAAAACACATGAAAACCATTCAAAACCACCGAAAACCCGACCCCTTCCTTTGCTCCTCCAAACTCCCACCACCATATGTCGCACTTTGAAAATCACAACATTTAACTTTTACTTAAACACTTACCACTCGTTCATTGAGATTGCAATATTGTGAAATCACAGATTGCACTTCACAACTCTTAGCTTTTACCTTTAACTCTTACCACTTGTTCTTGTGATTGTGATATTGCGACATCGCATATCACAAATAATAATTTTTCCCTTTCTTCTTTTCACTGCCACATCATCTACATCGAAAATCGCAGCTTGCACCCTTTACCATATCGAAAATACACATTCGTTGAACTTACCACATCACAAATCGCACTTCGTGCATTTTAGTTCATTCCATTAAGTCCTTACTGCTATCCATTAAATCTCATGATATTGTGATTTGAGACTAGCCACGTGACTCGTTTCACTTCTCACTTCACACATTTTAGTTTTTTTCATTATGTCCTTATTTCTATCCATTTAGACTTGTGAAGTTGCGATTGCGACATCACACATCGTGGCTTTTTTCCTCCATCGTACTCTGCCATCGCACTTTTGAGTTTTTTCTGCTCTAAATTCATTTCTCACGTTATAATAAAGTTTTCTATGGGTTTAACCCCCTCTTTCTACTTCCAACCCTCATTTCATGTGTTAAACCCCCCATTAGCCTTTGTTAGCCCTTTTTTTTCCTCTAAGATTCAAATTAAGTCTTTTTAGTTATAATTAAGTCATGGATAGTTTACTTGCATGGATAAGAGCATGGTAGATAGATCATAGGTTAAGTAGAATGCATTTAGCTGTTTGGCCAAGTTAAGTGTGGTTTAGAATTAGTTTCCTTTCTGCCATATATTTTTAGCAAGTTAGCTTAGTTTCTTTTCAGTCATTTCCCTTTCTACCAGTTAAATTATTTTCATTATTTTCATTTCTTTTCAGCACTTTAAATTAATTTCCTTTCTGTCATTTCCTTCCAGTAATTTACTTTCCGGTTTTTCTCATAATTTAAGAAATGGCACCTTTTCGTAAAGAAAAAGAGGATGACATGAAAATAATGCATCTGCTATGTATATATCACTGCCACCTCAAATTTTCTATCAACCCCGTGTTGATAAAGTAAAGTAGGGAAGCCCCTGGGAGTTGTAGCACTCTTGGTGCAATACCACACCAACCATATTTTTTGTTAAATAATACTGTACACATATAAACCCAATGTTATAGGTCAATTTGGGAACCATTCCCAATGACCTGGTTAACTCGACATCATCTCTAGCACCAATGATCATGGGTCTATCATTCCCTATCATTTCAGTTGCTACATTCCATAAGAAAAGAAATAAGACAAATCAAGAAATACTTTCATCAAGCAAAGGTTTACAAGGTTTGAAGCTTATTATATAACATATGAAAGCTCACCATTGTAGGCTCTAAGGGGTATAAGTGCATTGCATATGCAGGTAGCCCCATTGAAGGCTGCTTTGCAAAGTTCTTCTCAACATTCACAGGTGTGTTGGTCACATTGGGAGCGAAATTCTCATTGTTCTGGAATCTTCACTTGGCCAGTGCCTTCTAGAAGAGTTCACATGTGTCAAGCTTTAGATCCAAGTGTCCATTTGACATCTACATGATTGGAAACATGTCTTGCCTATTATTGGAATTTCATTGATTACAAAACAACCTACAGTTCATCTATAAATTGAGTACAAATCTAAGTGCTTGAGAAGGAAGAATTTGAGTAGAGAAATGTTGGAGAATTTTCAATTGAGAGCTAGATTTGTGTAGCTGCTGCTAGAGAGATTTATACTGTGATGAGGCTTGGGAACGTTGCTAGAAGGTCACTTCAAATCAGTCACTAGCTTGTAACCTCTCCTTCTATCATCAATAAAGAGTATTACTTATTTTTCCCTATTTGCATCTGTATTGGCTTTTATTTTCCATATTGCAAGATATTGGTTGATGTATATGGTTTATGCTTTACTAATTTAGCTAACTAGCTTGAATAGATATCTATGTTATTCCATCTTCTACTGTTTCAGTTTTCTTTCTTGCAGGAAGCATTTAGCATGAAAATCGCTTGAATTTGAAGCTACAACATAAGCGACAGAAGGAGCCATTTGGAAGTGATTGATCAAGTAAACCTCCAATACTCTCTGTGTATATATTATAAGTTAGGAAAAACAATCGTATATTATTTCACTTGTTGTTCTAGACTAGCACCTATCTAGGGAAGTGTGATTTATCCATAATTCACAATTCTAGCCCAACAAATGACTACCATTGTTTCTACATACTTTAGAATGATTTCCTTTCCACATAAAGGTACAATCGCAGTCATTAATCAATTATCCTTATTTTCCTACACTTCGCAGGTAACTGGGAGCATTCTGTTTGTTCACTTACCCCAACTAGAAATTTAGAACATTGGTGTAGGACTCTTAAGGGATTGAAATCTCATGGGAAACTTTGCATTACTGCCACCTGCAACATCAGTAGAAATTGCAAGTATAGAGACCTGCTACATGATCTCTTCCACTCCATCTGGCTTAAGAGAGAGTACAGGTGATTATGATATTACTACATTGGATGATTTTCTACTGCCTAGCCCTATTGATATGGCATAGAAATCAATCTATTTTGCTTGGGTGAAAAATCTGAAATCAGTGTCGCCGAGTGTTTGGGTTGATCTTTCCTTAGATTTTGGTACTCCATCTAATCCATTTTCCTCAATTCTTTTGACATATGAAAATATTTTGGAAGCTATGATGTCAGAAGGAGAACCATGGGAATATTTTCATCATCATTCCCATCTTCCTGATTATGAAGAAAACAATCTTAGTGAACTATATCACCCATCAATATAAAATTTCTTTTCAAATTATTTACCAATTAATGCAATCAATTCTGAGCGAAATTTATCAAATATTGAAGAAATCATTTCTATCGATATTTTGACCAAACTTGGCATTGTAGAAAATATTCATGTCGGTGTATCTTCTTCTCCATTAAAACTTGATTCATATCGCTCTCTATTTTGTGAATTTTGTGACGTATTTGTTTGGTATTATGAGGAAATTCCAGGCATAGATAACAATATAGTTGAACACAATATTAATATGTATCCTGATGTCAAACCAGTGTGCCAATGGCTTCATCCTATTCATCCAAAGAAATTTGTTTCCATCAAAGCAGAAGTTCAAAAAAATTTGCGTGTTGGTTTCATTTACCTTGTTCCGCTAAGTGAGTGGGTTTCCAATATCATTCTTGTTATGAAAAAAACAAGGAACCATTAGAGTGTGTGTCGATTATTGGGATGTCAATATGGCTTGTCCAAAAGACAACTATCCTACTCCCTTTATCGACTAGATTATTGATGATTGTTCTGGATGCGAAATATTTTCATTCATGGATGGATTTTCCCGCTACAATCAAATCAATATCTGCCTTGATGATCAACATATGACAACATTAATCTATCCCTGGGGCACATTCACATATAGGAAAATTCTGTTTGGTTTAAAGAATGTTGGGGCAACTTTTCAGAGAGCAATGGATTATGCTTTCAATGACATCAAGCACATTGTTCAACCATATCTAGATTATTTACCAGTGCATTCATGAAATTGGACTGATCACCCGATGCATTTAAGAGCCATTTTCTTATGCTTCTGACACTAAAAAATATGCCTCAATCCACATAAATGTGTGTTTTGTGTTGGTTCTGGTTGATTGCTCAGATTCATAGTCTCAAAAGAAGGAATTTGAATAGATCCACTAAAGGTACAAGCCATTCTAGATTTTCCTACACCATCAAATTTACTTCAGATACAGAAACTTCAAGGAAAGGCTAACTTCCTGAGAAGGTTCATTCCAAACTACGCTGAAATGGCTAAAGGATTTACTCGATTATTGAAAAAGGGGGTTCCCTTCCATTGGGATCAAGTTGCGCAAGCTTCTTTTGATGCTATCAAGGACACTCTTGTTCGAGCGTCATTAGTGTATCCTCCTAATTATCAAAATGATTATTTACTATATATCATTTTGCACGAATTTGATTTAGAATTCATCAAATCCAAGTGAAAGAAGTCTTTAGTTTTGGCTGAGCTTCTATGTGACCTTCCCTCTGATAGCATTGCAACTACGTCGGAACCATCAATTCCTGATGAGTCTCTGTTTCTGATTGGATCATCTGATCCTTGGTATGGTTATTTCATCGTTTAGCTCCAAACCCAAAATTTTTGACCTAATACCTCTTGATCTAAACAACGAGGTATTCGATACCAAGCCAAATATTATCTTGTCGTTGGCGATACACTTTATCGTCGTGGTGTTGATACCATTTTAAGGAGGTGCCTCACTCATGAGGAGGACAAAAAAGTGTTAAATGATTGTCATGCTGGGGCTTATGGTGGACACTTATCTAGATATGCTACCGCACAGAAGATACTTCGCACTGGTTACTTTTGGCCTACTATTTTTCGAGACTGCATCCTCGCGGTTTGAAGTTATCATGCATGCCAGACTTTTGATCGTAAAATCTACAAACCGCCAATGCCAATGCATCCTGTTGTCTCTACTAGACCATTTAAGAAATGGGGTATTGACTTCATGACCTGTAACCCTCTTTCGTCTGGGGGAATGGTTATACTATTGTCATAGTCGATGATTTTACCAAATGGGCCGAAGCGATACCTACATTCAACAACAAAGGACAAACAATTGCATTGTTTTTCTTCAACCATGTTATTGCACAATTTGGGGTCCCACGGGCTATAGTTACGAATCATGGGAATAATTTTCACAACCATATGATGTCTGAATTGACTACCAAGTTAGGATTGTCACATGATAATTCTACTCCTTATTATCCACAATCAAATTGACAAGTTGAGGCTATTAACAAAATTATTAAACGAATGATTCAATTAATGATAGGAGTCCATAAAAGGAACTGGAATTTGACCTATACTCCTCTTTGTGGGCGTATCAAACCTCGGTGAGAAACTCAACCAGATTTACTCCTTTTCAATTGGTGTATGGTCTGGAAGCTATCTTACCAATCCAATGCGAAATATCATTGTTAAAACTCGCGATAGACTTGTTACCTGAAACCTCGGACGAATAAGCGCGTCTCCTTAACCTCATCCATCTTGATAAAATGCGTCGTGAAGCCCAACTGGCCAAAGAAGTGCATAAGAGACATATAAAGGTGCAATACGATAAAAAATTCCAGCCTCACATCTACTCAGAGGGGGACTTGGTCCTTCTTTATGATCAAGAATCTGATGTAATATGTACAAGGAAATTCGAGCCATTATGGCATGGCCCCTATATTGTCAAAAGAGTTCTTTCTAATGTTGCCTATGAGTTAGTTGATTACGATGGAATTCCATTGGAAAATCATAGAAATGGGTTGTATCTTAAACATTACTATGCTTAATCATGAGCGTAGTAATTTTTTGTACTATATTGTATATATGTTGTTGATTTGCATTCGCTATCTTAATTTGTTTTTAGATTTTTCTTGACGTTAGTAATCCACTCTACATTTTATCACAGATTTCTAAATCTTTAGAACCATTTGTTGGATATGTTGATGGTGCTAGTCGTAGTACGCAGAATCTATCCTCTGCAGCGTGGGCCATTTTCACTCTAAACGACGAGTTAGTGAGTTTTCAAGGGATTTGTATTGGTAAATTGACGAACAATATCGGTGTTGATCGAATTTCTCTCTGATGCCATTTCATTTGGTATTAACTGCATAATTGTAAGGTTAGACTCACAACTTGTGGTATTACAACTTAATAGTGTTTATACAGTTAGAAATCCAACACTTCTTATATTTTTCCTAAGAGTTCGACTTTTGGAAAGACATTTTGATTTTTTTCAATATCAACACATTTCCAGAAATTTGAATGCATTGACTGATTCATTAGATAATCAAGTTTTAGACAAAAATTTGTGACATAGGTGAAGAAAACATTCACATCATTGAATAGGATTGCACAATAAACATGGGAAAAACTCTGAAATCATATAGATAGATAGTTATAGGTTTTTAAAAAAAAAATTCCCAACACACATTCGTCATATGACCTCAAAATGTATGAAAAATCTTGTAAATAAAATAGTGGTGCTCATGGTAACATGCTATAGATATAGAAATCATACATAGTAACCGCATCCAATGGTTATGAACCCCAATAGTGTGTCATTGCAGTCGCATGGGAAGCTCTTCGATCCGGCAATCCGGAATCCCAAAGGTCAACCCCTCTATGTGCTGCTGAAGCTCATCTAGAGTCTCAGCCATATCAAGGTCCTGAAGGACTGCTCTCTCGACAACCCTCTTTGTTGGTGCATCTACTTCGCGCTCTAGTTCCTTTGCTGGTTGAACATGGCTGATATCTGGATTACATCAAACATTTATTTTAGTATTGGAAAGAAATCAAAACAAAAAAACATAGTATAAACCTTAGAAAAATAAAAAAACATGGTCAAATCATTCTTACCTATTGCACCCCACTCAGCACCTTCTAGTAATACTAGATCTGGATCTCCTCGGAAGTCAACCCCTACATATGCATACTCATCGATGGCAACAATATCTCACTGGAACTAGGCGAAGAATGCAATAGAGAACAAAACGGTCGATTCGCCTGCATGCCGACCCATGAGTTATACCCATCTGTACATTCTCTAGGACTATATATATCTAGTGTTACATGTTGTGGCTGCATCATTGGAATCCGTTCCAAAGAAAAGGAGATAAGGATTGAACCATAACTGAAATTTTTCTTCCTTCCTCCATTTTCTTTGTTTAGTTGTTCCTTTATCTGAGATAGAATAGCTTCATACTAGTTGAAGACTATTGGCTCTAAGAACTCTAGCACATACTGCATATATGATCTGTTTGCTACATGTAGTGTAACGGTGCCAGCAAGTTTAGAAATTGTGAAAAGGATGGTTCTCAAAGGAAAATCCCTAACATCCCAAATGTTTATTTTTCCATCTTTGCTAGGTTATGCCCCTGGATATAAATACTGAATAACATAATCCCTCACTATCTCTCCTTCAATGGTAGACCCTGTGAGATAAATGGGCAAACCTCTCCCCGACAAACCTGAGAGAAAATACAAGTCCTCAACTATTATGGGAACCACTTTGTTCTTAATTTGAAATGCCTCTATCATCGGATCCCATGCTCGAACTAAGAACTCCAAGGGTTCTATTTTTTTCCTCATTCCCGACAATTTGAAGTACTTAAGTAGTCCAAAATATCTAAGGGCTCTTATAGTACTCGGATCATATAAGGAAATCATATCTTGTTCTTCATGTTCTCTTTCCCTCCATGTAATCATGATTATAATCTAATGGAAACCTAAAATACAACCATAAGATCCATTAGATTCCATTCATTGCAAAAAACTAGGCAAATTTTGGGCACAACATGAAAATAAAAAACTTGAACTGTGCCCAACGCACTCCCTAGGTTGAGACAGTGCATTGCACATGCAAGTACCCTTCACTGTACCTACTATGTAATGCAGGTTTCGACATTCAGGGGTGCGTTGCCCTCATTTTGGGCAGAATTTACCCTAGGGGCCTTAAAACCCTAAAAATATGTAGAGAATGGAAATGAAATTAATACCAAAGGGGAGAGGAGGTTCATGGTAATAACTTGGATCAAACAGCAATGAAATTTGTCCACAGAAAATGACCACAATTGACGACTAAAGTTTGGGGGGAAAATAAGGTTCAGAGCTCCATAATGCAAATGGTAACTATGGAATGGTAAAAATGAATAGTGAAATTACTTTTTATAGTCATTTAATTGTTTTCAAGTTAAATGTATTTCTATGACTATAGTTTTATTATGTTTTTATCATGAAACAGGTATGTTTAATCCATTTGATGTTGTTCTAAACATGAAATACAACTGATGAACATATTAGTCGTGCAGATTTATTCAAAGAATGACTTGACCACAAAGCATACTTTTTC
The DNA here is from genome assembly GCA_034641835.2 of Pinus albicaulis. Lineage (NCBI taxonomy): Eukaryota > Viridiplantae > Streptophyta > Pinopsida > Pinales > Pinaceae > Pinus > Pinus albicaulis. The sequence goes on from CM076584.1 coordinate 854,615,164, forward strand.
TCCTTATTTTTCAAGATTTGTTAAAAACAAAAAATGATTTGAAGCGCACTTTTATCTCTTTTACGAGCTTCGATAACAACAAAAAAGGAACCCCTGGAGTCTTCTTTCAACACTTTTCAGAATCCGATAATGTGAAAATATTACCGTGCACTTGCATTTTTGAGCTCGTTAAAGTAAATGAATTGATATCTACTAAGTATAAGTTTAACCCTTTTCCAGAATGAGATGGATTATTTACGAAAAAGGAATACCTTGGTTAAGCATGACTAAAGAGGTTCTCTTAGATATTATTTTACACTTTTTTGGGTCTGAGTGACAAATTTACGAAAAAGTACTTATGGAGTTCTCTTTTTTCCTATCTTTTAGACTCTCAAAATATGAAAAAGGACCAAGATATCATTGTCGTTAAGCTCGTTAAAACATAAAATAGCGATGGGTTTGTCAATAACGGCAAGAATCAAGTTTCATTCATCGCTAGACTCATTAAATTATTAAATAGTGATACTTTATTCACCCAAATGGTTGAATTATAGATCAAGCAAATGTTATCCTCCTCAAGCTTGTTAAAAATAATGAGGTACTGGTCGACAAATGACTGGGGAAAATTTGGGAAAAGTAAGCAAAGAATTCTTTTTGCTAGCAATTCGCTCTTGAGCATGAAACTTCTTTCACTCCATGTCTATGACTATTTGGGTTGGGTAATAATCTTGATGGTTCATTCACACCTATGTTTCATCATACCTTCACTTCAGTTTTGGATCAATGCTGCCAACTCATCGCAGTGTCGCCAATATGTTCAAGAGAATTCATCCAGTGATTTAAAACTCATCCTTCTGCAATACTCGTAAACCTTCATTTTCATGACTATCATCCTTGAACATTGATATATCAAGTCATACCCTTGTCTCTGAAATCAGTAACACCTGTTTTTCAATAAGGTGACTTCCTGTCGACAAAAAATCAATATCCAGGAATTTCACTTAGAAACATTAGATTCTAGTACCATGAGGCTTGTTACAGCATCGACAAGATCCTCACTTCGAGACCATTTGACCGAAATATTTTGTTTAGCATTCGACATCAAATCATCTATTCACACCTTATGAAATGTATTACAATTACTTGAGGGCCATTGATATTAATGGTGGTTCTCTTGTGTTTTTTAATAGCTCACATCATTGGCTGGTAATCAAACAATGCATTTCCATGTTCGACTACGAATCATATATTCGCATGGCTAGACTTGTACCGAATGATCAGGTGAACGTGATAAGAAGACCCGGGATCTATTTTCAGCCATCCGGATTGCGATTTTAGGATTTTTTTACACATCATCTGTATGGTGACCTTACATACAAATTGTCATCCAAACATGGGCCTATATCTGTAGGCATGTATGCATCTCGGCAACATTCCAATGAAGACGAATTTCTGAATTATGTACATGTTATTAGATTGTTTTATGTGTTGAACATGGGAATGCCTACCCTCAACAATTATGATCAAAGAGGATATATCATGATGTAATTTATTATAAGATTGATGCAGGTGACCACTCCACTTATTTTCCAGGCTCATCACAGTGTAAAGCATCTCAATCAAATGTTTTTATTATTTGGATCTCATGCTTTAGGGGGCAATTTTTATAGGTCAATTTGGGCACCATTCCTAATTACCTGGTTAACTAGACATCACCTCCAAGACCAATTATTAAGGGTCTATCATTCCCTATCATTTCAGTTGTTACATGCCCTAAGACAAGAAACAAGACAAATCAAAAAATACTTTCATCAAGCAAAGGTTTCCAAGGTTTGAATCTTATTATATAGCATATGAGAGCTCACCAACGTGGGCTCTAAGGGGCCTAAGTGCATTGCATATATAGGTAGCCCCATGTAAGGCTACTCTGCAAAGCACTTCCTGACATTCACAGGTGTGATGGTCATATTAGGAGCGAAATTCTCATTGTTCCGGAATATCCACTTGGCCAGTGCCATCTAGAAGAGTTCACATGTGTCAAGCTTCAGATCCAAGTGTCCATTTGACATCTACATGATTGGAAACATGTCTTGCCTATTATTTGAAATTCATTGATTGAAAAACAACCTACCGTTCATCTATAAATTGAGCACAGATATAAGTGCTTGAGAAGGGAGAATTTGAGTAGAGAAATGCTGGAGAATTTTCAATTGAGAGCTAGATTTGAGTAGTTGCTGTTGGAGAGATTTATAGTATGATGAGGCTTGGGAACATTGCTGGAAGGTCACTTCAAATCTTTCACTAGCTTGTAACCTCTCCTTCTATCATCAATAAAGAGTACTGCTTATTTTTCCCTATATGCATCTGTATTGGCTTTGCTTTTCCATATTGCAAGATCTTGGTTTATGTATATGGTTTATGCTTTACTGATTTAGCTAACTAGCTTGAATAGATATCTATAATATTGCATCTTCTATTGCTTCAGTGTTCTTTCTTACAGGAATCATTTAGCATGAAGAACGCTTAAATTTGAAGTTGCAACAGAAGAGATGGAAGGAGCCATTTGGAAGTGACTAATCAAGTAAGACTCCAATCCTCTATGTGTATCTATTCTAAGTTATGAAAAATAGTCATATAGTCTTTCACCTGTTTTTCTAGACTAACACTTGTCTAAGGAAGCTTGATTTATCTATAATTCACAAGTTTGGACCAACACCTAAGAGTTGTATTCCATGAGTGTTATGTTTTCTGGAATCCGAACAACTAAGTTATTGGCCAACTTAGTTAATGGGTACACAAAGGAAAGGTAGGCTTGTGTAGTTTATGAGAAATTAAGACTGAAGCCATTACTAGTTACAATATTTTTATAATATTTGTATGATGTGCCAACTCAGTAAATAATGTGCAAGAAAAATTAAAAGGTAGGCTTAGTAAAAGGATTACATATCCAAACAATAAAAGGTAGGCTCAGTCAAGAATGTGAGCCAATAAAATAAAGATAGGTTCAGTTAAGAATGCCCAACCACTAAATCAAAGGTAGGCTAAGGTATTGTTCACTTAATGCCTTCATCATGGTCACATAACTATTGCAATATCGAGCTATTTATATGCCCCAACAGTTCTAAGAAAGGCACCATAGAATATTGCTCATTGTGTCCTATAGGTTACCTATTCTAGTGAATGGGTTGTTTGTGTTGGAAATAATTTGTTTGAGTTATCTTGCCAGAGGTTTTTTGTGAAATTATACTTTTAATTTTGTACAAATTTTCATTAGAGTGTTTTGTACAGTTCCTGCCCTTGTATGACTGCCAATAATTTTATATGGGAGAATTGGATTTTCCTCATTTTTTGTGTTTTCATTTTGGAATGTGCTTCCTTTAAGCTCACAAGAATCATTTTACAATAGGGAATAAGGGTTAGGCACTGCAAGTGGAAAGCTTTCTTGAGTGAATTGGATTTTTTGGGACTAACCACTGAAATCATCTTACAAGTAGATGGGTATATCTGAGAAGACAACACGCTTATTTATTGATATTTTTATGGTTTTGAATGGATATATTGTCATCTTTTTCTCACATCCTCACAGAGTCATATCTCCAATATATCTAGAAAATGGTCATCAATATGATGTATAATTTTTGATCTCCTAAAGATGGCTAATATTTTTTGTATGAACATGACGTTTTTAAAATTTTCCTATGGAAATATCTAGACATATTGTATTTTTCTTTTGGAAAAAAGGTTTTGGTTTAGCTATGAGTATTGTCAATTGCATCATTATTTCATGTAAAAACCTGTCATTATTGATGCATGAGAAAATATACCAGTTCAAAATAAAAACCCTTTTTTTTAAATCTCAAGTCTCAACAACCACTCCATTCATTTGATGAAATTCTTTTCTGATACCTGTAAATTTTATTCTACACTCTTTCTTATCTCTTGCATAACTATACATTTTCTCTTCCTAGTTATGAAGCTAACTATATTCATCATCATAAACTTCATACTGGAAGAATGAATGGTTTTTTTTCTTGGCCTTTGTGTGCCTCCAAAATTCCTTTCCATTCCATATTAAGACTATTCTTTGCTTCTTGCCTTTGTCTTCTTCCCTCTCAAATTTTTGTTCGTGCCTGCTACCTACACTTTCTAGAGTGCTCTAGGAAATTTTGAGTAGAATATTTACTTAATTTAAACTCAATATCTCCCTTAAATGTATCTCATCATCATTATTCTCACATTATAGTCCCACTAAGGAAATCCATAAATTTTAATGATGGTAAGATTCACCCTTATGTCCATATACTCATTGCATGCCAAAACTATAATTGAATGGTCCTAGGCTTGTAATCAGGGTTCTTAGTGCCATCCTGAAGTCGGAAAACCTTAACCTTTTAAGGTATGTAATATGATCCCTAAATTAACAATTTTGTCAGCAAATGTTTACAGTTTCCTTTTTTTTTCTTTTTCTGAATCGGTCTACTTCTATATTGATACAAAAAGATTACATAGAGGCTGAGGCCTCAGGATAGCTAGCCCAGAGATGTGGCATTCTTACATTACATTGTTGATCATTGACATAAAAAAACAACTGTTTACTAGCTGAGAATATATTAGTGACCAGGACCTTGTCCGCCTTTCTAAACAGCTGATACTTGTGTCTGAAATGATGTTTGGAGTGTAGGCCTCTACTCGTTATACAAGACCAAAACAAACACTTCCCATAGCAAAAATTACAAACAGGCGCATTGAAGCGCTGTCCTGGGGACAGTAACTTGGATAACATTACTTGGAAAACAGTAACTTGGAAACCGTCGATATGGCGAAGGAGAATGACAACATAATTCCTGCAAAAAACTGTAAAGAAGAAGGAGAATGAACCCCTTCTTGATACCTGTGTTAAAAAGCTGGCGAGCAAGTACCATTAAGCATCATTGGTGGGCAAGGGCGCTTCTTCCACAACTGGGCATGCATACGGGTCAAGATCATCTTCAGCTGGAGGAGGAGGTGCTTTGCCCGAGAAGTCACTGCCTGAAGGAGCGCTGGGCCCAGCTTGCTGAAGCTCGTGCTGTGAGGCCATTGCACCCTGAACACTCTGCAGACTAACCCCTGGGGGGAAAAACAAAATTTTGTCCTCAGATGCCGGAGTAATTCCAGAAGGGGCCGTGGGCTGAGCCTGAGCAGTCGGGTTAGTTCTGAGCTTAGAGGAAATAGAGGCAATGAAATATTGATGGTTGAGAGAGAAGGGGTATTGAAAACGGGCTGTATGAAAGTGAGCGTTGGAGGAGAGGCGGACATGTACCGCAGAGGTGGAATGACTACTTCCTTGTCCACGTCCTCGACCTCTTCTGGAAGCAGCAACACAACCTTCACCGGAGTCAGAGGAGTCCGACGAAGAGGCAGAAGAGGGAAACACAGGCGGCCTGATGACTTTCCCACATGAGGAGTCGCGCCTGCAAGTCATTCTAGGTCTCAATCGAGGCATGATGAGCTTGGCAGGGAGGGCAGGGCGAAAAAATGAGAGTGGGTTGGTGAACGAAAGCAGAGGCTGCCTAAAATCAACAGAAGAGATAATGTAGTTGCAATAAGGACCAGAGGAAATGTGAGTGCCGGTCGAAAGCTTGATGCAGCAGCTCAGGCGACACCGTTTCCCTGTGATGGTGCGCAAACAGGGCTCATTGTCAACCTAAGAACAGCAGGAACGCAGAGGAGAGACACAATGAATCGACGGAATGGGCACCATGGCAATGGGGGGGTCGAGAAAACGAGGCGAGGAAGTCTGCATTAAAGCAGCAATAACTGTGGTAGCCGGCTGTAATAACTCATGCCCGGAGTGCAGAAGGATGGCGGTGGTGGTATACCACGTGCCAATCCACCTCCCCATCAGCAAACTATGCACTTTCACGTACACCCGCATCCAGGAGCGAGAGATCTTGTTGCACCAAGAGTGTGAAGTCTCTTTGGAGTTGTAGATCATTGGAACTGTTTAAGGGACCCGAGAAGAATGGGATCTGATGATTTACACCTTGATTAGCCAGTCTGTCTACAACCTTATTTTCTTACAGTTTCCTTTTTATATGTTCACAATAAACCCAAATTCTAGAAAGAGTGTAAATTGCATCCTTTTCATTCCTATGAAAAAACCCGCAGATTCTTAATTTGCCATTATTTCTATATTTAAGCTTAATGGTGAACAAAAAATTCCAAACATCAATGGTTCATTTATTTTCAGAGTCTTGCACACAGATAAATCCCTTAAAACATTGTTTTCATTTTTAGTAGCAAGACCAATCTTGAAGGCAAAGGTGATAACCAACCATCCCTCATTAAATTTTGTTACTGACAGTCCCATGAAATTTCAAACTAGCCTACTCTTCCAGAATCAGATATAAATTAACGATCTTGCTAATGTGATCACCCATTAGACTGTAGAGATCTCAAATGTGCATGATTTCATGTGTTTACTTTTTAATGAAAATATTTTAGTGTTCATACTTAGGCTTAAGTAGTTGGATTGTTTCTTTAGTGATACTTTCTCTTCTGGATGAACTGTGATGGTCATGCCTATCTTGTCTTTAATCTAGACTGCATAATTTGTTAAAAGTGTACTATTTTGAAGTCATGTATCTAATTTTTATATTTTTATTGACCACACACCCCACATATATTAGGGATCTCTTAAATTTATATGTAAGTCTTATTATGTTGTTTAAATATTATACTAACAAAAATCCTTATAGATGTTTAATGTAGCTTGGTGTTACCTTTGTGAATGAACAAGGGTTCCTGCCCCTGCCATGGTCTATCGGGATGAAAATTGCATTGGGTGCAGTCAAGGGTCTAACATTTCTTAATGGAGAAGCTGAAATACATGTGATTTATCAAGATTTTAAGATGTCCAACATCCTATTGAATTCGGTTTTTCCTTTTAAACCCAACTAATTTAAATTACTATCCATTGCTACAATATGAATTGTGAGTCTTTTGTTTCTGAGAGACTGAACTGTAATGATTTATTTGTATGACTGAAGGCATGTGTACCTCATGCAAGAATACAATGCCAAAATTTTTGACTTTGATCTAGAAAAATGATGGACCTGGAGGAGACAAAACTCATTTTTCTATTCGAGTCATGGGAGCTTATGAATATGCAGCTCCTGCGTATGTAATCACTAGGGAGAATTCTTGATAGCTTATAAGTTCCAAGTTAACTTGCATTCAATATCATTAGCTCTAAAAATTATCAGAAATTGTCTGCATAATTTCAATTGATTTATTCTCATGACAGGTTATTGAGGGTGGAAAGTGATGTGTATTTCTCCAAGGCCTAGACAAACTAGGGTGAAAAATCCAAATTGTTTAAAAACCATCCCGAATAATTTTTTTTGGCTTGAAACTATTTTATTAATATTATAGTTATAATATATCTGATTCCTTGGAAAATATGGTACATTGACTATAGCAACTAATAGTGTCTGTTCATAGATAAATAAATTAATAATGTATTTATAGGTTCAACTTGAAAGGATCTGGTTTGTCAGGTCATGGTAAGTATTAAGGACACTACTCATTATTTGGGGTTCATTTGAAAGAGATATTAAAAATCAATTAATACTCACCCTACTTATTGCTAATTTTATCATGTAATGATGCTAGTACAAGGTTCCTAGCCATGAATTTAGAGGGGTTTTCAATAAAATATTTTTGAGGTTTTGATGAATTTTTTAGAACAGGAAAAGGGAGGAACCATTGCTCCAATTGAAGGGGCCCTAAATCCAACATGAAACAACATGCATTCAGATTTATAATAAGTAAAATTTCCACAATTAAAGGGGTCCACATATCGGCAGAGACAACCAAGGCTTGCATTTTATAACATGGTGATGTATTTAACCTTGAGGGACTACACCTAAAATATAAAGGTAGATATGGGTGTGTTTCAACTAAAGGTAAGTGAATTATTGTGGTGAAAGACACTCTTTTCACAATTGGGGAAGGTTATTTCAGAGCTAACGTGGGAATTGTTTGAGGAAAAATTAGAGAATGTTAACTATCATATGAATTCATCCAAAATCAATTGAATGACTCCAAGTCTTTAAAATATGGTAGTTGATAAATACCCAATTATGAAGCATGATTCATTGAGTTTCTCAAATATGATGCGCACTTAAACACATAAATGCTAATGGTGAATAATTTTTTTATTGATTGAATTATAACATATGAGACAAGGTAAGAATTTTGATGCCTTATACCTTACATGAGGTGATGCAATGAGCCACCATTTTTGAAGAAAATATTTTAAGTAGTGGACTAAGTATACCACCATGGCCTACTAGGAAAGGATAGTTTACAATGCCAAAACCATCAAAGAAGACTAGTCTACAACCACAAAAGATAGTCAATAGGGAACAAAATGCCACCATATCAACCTCAAACAAAACAATCATAAGCTAAATCATAGCAATCATAGTCAACAGCACAAAAATCAAACCACATAGTGCATTATCACCCTACACCATAATTCTATGACACACCCTAGTAGCACCTAACACATAGTCTAGCTGATACCAATGGAATTCTAAGAAAAAATTCAATTCAAACAGTAGTGGGAGTTAGGCTCTTAATAGGGGGTGTTGGACTTATGGAGGTCCACACTTCAAGGGGGATATACCTAAATAAAAAGGTAAGTACAACCCATCATAGTAACAAACCATAGTGGGGGATCTATGAAGGGTGTTGATGTCCAAAGTAGAAATGAATATATTTGGAAATAATGCATGTTGGGTGTTTTATCTTTGTTACAACTTAAAACCAACGAGATGCAATGGAGATCATCATAGGATTTTGGAGCTAAAGAGTGTATGATGATTTATGCTACACCTACTGCATATAATGCTTGTTGGCCTAGTGCACAATGGGGATTGTTGGAATGGGGTATCCTAACAAGTTATGAAACCGGTCTATTTTTGGTTATTTTTGTTATATTTAGTATATCGCAGGGGTTTTTGGGTGGGACAAAGCCCTGAAAAGCATTGTAACAGGGTTAAAGGGTAAACTAGGGGTACGAAAACCATGGGTTGCGGACCATAGGAATGTTAAAGCTATATTTTTATAAATAGAGAGGCATTTCGGATTGTAATAGGTAAGGTTTTGATGAAATATTGATGTGATCTATTGTGTAAGAAATCTGTTGGGGTTTTTGGGGGACAGACTCCTGCTGGCTGTGTGCACAGAGATCCTAGTCCAGTTGTGTGTGGACCCTACTACTGTGTGCACAATCTAGGAAGGGAATTGTAAGGGTAACGAATGAATGAATATGCAAGATTATTCGATCTGAATCTGTGAGTACTATTGAATTAATTGCTGATAATTATTGTGTTATGGATTTATCTATCTTTACACTACGAAGTTCTATATATTGAATGATTGGATCTATTCTTATTTGGTTATATTATGCTACGAAAGTCTATGTATTAAAGTAAATCTAGATCTATTCTATTCAGGTATGTAATGTTGTGTAAGGTTATGAAAAGCTTCTAATTGTAGATCTAATTCATGTGGATGTAATTGGACATATACTTGACCCTGTACAGAGATAATCTGAACCGAACGTAGCCCTGGTTGCCTTACCCTTCCTTTATTAGGGTGCGGAAACCTGGTTCCAGCACCCACCCATACTACTTCGGGTGAGACTGTGACCTATGCAAGTAGGTCACTGCCGAAAGGGCCAGTAGTATAGAGGTTTGTTAGAAAACCTTTCACACCAAACCTAGGTTAGGACCCCTCAAGCCAACAAATAGTTCTGTTGTCGGGACCTGAAGAGATCTGAGAAAGGGATCGGGTAACGAAAAGAGAATATCAGAAGCCTAAAAGAAAAGAGATTGAGGACTGGTTTGAAAGGTAGATCCAGGAGTTTACAGTAAGAGAAAACCTAAGTGAAAAATTAACGGCGGAAAGGTGGAAGAATATGTACATCCTTACTGAAAGCTATGAAATATTATTTGTCACCTTTGCAATTGAGCTTTAGGAGTGGCTGGCCAGGCTGGTAGAATTCCAGAAGTGCTGGAAGGATGAGCGAGTCACTCAGTGGACTCCCGATCTGCTTGAACAGTTGGAGAGAATTGATAACAATGTTACATGCATGGTGGATCACTGGGTGGATAGTGTGCTAGGAGGCTTTGTGACAGAATTTTCCATTGATCAATTTGTATCATGCTTTGAGGCCGAGAAACGATTCTTCAAAGGATTTCGGGGTAATTTTTTGAGGACGTTGCCATTACTGATCAAGAAGTTGTTGTGTGAAAAGAGCATTATGTGTAGCCATACAAACAGAATGACCTTGGATCCAGATGGGAGTGCGACACGTAGTGGTAAGTATTATCAGACCAACCTTGACAGAGGAAGGGCCACCTATAGCCCAATTAAGGAACCGACCACATCACCACTTAGGGCACGCAGGAGTAAGAACTCACCTATAAAATCGTATCTAGATAGTGATATGGTTGCGCATCTAAAAATACCTACCTTCAAGGGGGTAGGAGATAAGGACATGGATCGATTCTAGTTTGTTGCAGACTCTGTCTGGACTGTGCAGAATGTGGCCAATGATACAATCAAAAGGGCCTAGGCCTAGTTGTCTTTAGCATTCGAAGGCAGAGCTCTGGACTGGTATCTGCGATACGCTGCCCAGAATGGAACCGCTTCCATTCAAGATATTAAGAATGCTTTGAAGCAACAATTCTGCAAACCAAAGTCCTACTCCCAGTTAGTGGCGGATGTAAAAGACTTCAAACAGGGTGCATATGAATAAGTGTGGGAGGCGGATCAATGGTTGAAAAAGGAAATTAGGGAAGGAGGGTTCGAGTATGATGATAGAAAACATACCAAATGTTTCATCGCCATGTTGTTACCCAAACTCTGCACACTAATGAATTAGCAGACCTTTGAATTGTAGGAGAAAGCTATAGAAGCTGCTATGAAGTTAGAAGCCACTCCCCAAGAGGATACCTCAGCAGGAGTCTAACAGATCCAGGAACAACTTGGAGCTATGCACCTAGAGATACAGAACCTACGAAAAGAGAAAGGAAAAGACATTTTCGCGGATCTCTGTTGTATACATTGCCGAGTGTCTGGTCACACAACGGATCAGTGCCCTCTACTGACTGATTATATCCAAGCTAGAGCACCTAGCCCGCTGCACCCAGGGGTAAGTAGGGAACCTGCCCTATTGCGACTAGGATCAAATGGATCTGCGCTATGGTGTGATCATTTTCAGGTAGTAGGCCTCCATGATATGAACCATTGCCCTCGACTAGGTGTGTACGTCCCAGAGCTAAAGAAAAAATGGTGCCAATTCTGTCATTCCATAGGACATGAAGAGTAGAATTTCCAAACATATGACTTGATGATAGATCATGGGAACTTATATCGAGTGTAATCAAACCCTGCGTAGCCTAGACTGACTGAACATTTCGAGGGATCATTGGCCCGAGGCAGAGGAGGTCGGGGAGGAAGCGCAGGCTGAGGACAAGGTCAGCTAAACTATTCTAATTGTGGAGAAATAGGGCACTTTGCCAGAGAATTCCCTAATCCCACTCGACCTTCATGTAAATACTGCAAACAACTAGACCATGAGGTAGAATACTGCCCGATCTTGATAGCCAGAATGCAGGAAAAGCAACCTACCCCTACGCATAACGTACACAGGGTTAAAACTAAGCTAAGAGAAGCAAATCCAAGTGTAAAGGTCATAAAACATAGTGGGTTGGACACCAAGGGAAGCGAAGAGGTACCCTGTGAAGAACAAGCACTACCAGCAGCCCCTGCACAGTCTCAAAGCGAGGAAGAAATTGAGACCTTTCTGAAGGCATGTATGAAATTACTCAGGAACCCACAGGTCGTAAGAAACCTCCTGGCTTTAATGAACACCTACGCAGCTTGGCCCACCTTGATCCCTGATACCAAGGACTACACAAACTTTACAGCTCTAAGAAATGCACAAGGAGGGAAATGTGGTTGACTTCACAAATCGGGGACTATAAAATGGATCAGGTCATCTTAGATCTTGGATCTAATGCCAACATTTTGCCTAAGCAGGCATGGAAATGAATGGGGAAGCAAAAATTTGAATGGTCCACTATCTAGTTGCGCATGGAAAATCAGTAGAAAATCATTCCTTTGGGAAGGCTACCAAAATTTATGGTTGACATTGCAGGGGCAAGGGTCCTAGTTGACTTTGAAGTGATTGAGATAGTTGAAGATGTGGACCCTTACCCTGCACTGCTTGGATTAGATTGGGCAATCGACATGGGGGGCATTATTAACCTAAAGAAACAAATCATGGTGTTTGAGAGTGGAAGTACGCATGTCATAGTACCCCTGGATCTCGCGGAAGGTGCCCGGTATACCGAGCATGTCCACACGAAGGAGGAATTAGATCATATCTATAAGATCACTACACAAGATGAAGATCAGGTTAACCCCACGGATGAAGGGCTGCTCTATTGGGAAAAGGAAAGTGAATGCTTTTCTGACTCTAATGAGGAGTTGGAGAACTGGCAGAGCCGAATGCATACGGTTTCGGTACTTCGCAGCCTTCAGACTGTCAGAAGCTTCCATCACATCTCTACCATCGCACGAACCTTGCCTTGCCAAGAGGCCACAAATGACACTCCGAAGCCTGTGAAGCCTAATGGATCCACGAAATGTAGTTCTGAGGCACTATCACTAACCTGGTATGAAGCACCTATGCAGGGACCTGTCTAGCCTATCCAGAGGAAGTACTGGAGTCGGGTAATCCTACATATAGAGACCCCCTTTGCCAGATGGGCCCCAAAATCGGTCGACCCACATGGTGACCTTCTTGTGTGCAACACTCAAGGGTGTGCTCAGCCCTTTCCCGAAAAAATTACGGACCTATCTACAATCATGAGTATCTGGGAGAATTTGCGAACGACTGAAGAATTAAATAACCTACGGACGTATGACGCAGCTATCCTGCACAAAAATTCTCCTTCCACGATCGACATAAATGCCTCGAAAATACTCTCAATCGATTTGAAGTCTCACTGTGTGTCAAGCATTTTTCGAAATACAAAAGGACCTCCAATGCATTAGCCACGCCCTGGCATCACAAGGATGCGACCTTAGATACAAAGGAAGAATATCAGCTCACCCTAAGTTAATGTGAAAAGAAATTTACAAACGCATGATTATCACTTTCACCATTTATAATAAGCACAATCGAGGGTACGTGCCACATATGAGCTACCTTTCCATTAATTAGATTCGATTGGGGTGTGGATGGCTGGAAGATGATGGCTCGAGCTATTTATTCAACTTTCAAGCAGTATTGGCTACCTACATTATGGTTTTTTATACTTATTTCTATGATTCATATCGCTCATCTCTCCATTATGAATCCCAACGCATAGGAGGAACTGATAAGAGGGTCAGGAGATGTTGAGTGTAGGAATAGGAGTGCACGTAGGCCGCCTGAAATGATTAGCTTTGAACCAAGTTCGGAAGGAACTTTGCAATATCGGAACCTACTACGACATCTCTACCAGTTCCAGGCCCTGCCCGCTAGAAGCAACGTATGTTTACTCCCCCGCACTGTCATTTCTAAACCTAGTTCTGGGGACATAAAAGTCGACTTAGCATAGCTCTCTACTATAGAAATACAAAGAATTTATGCCAGCATATTGCAAGAAGTACACCACCATGGCCAAGAAAGGCACAAGAAGTATGACTTGACCCTAGAAGAACGTTCCCAACAAATTGCCGTGGTCACTAATGCCACACGCATTATTCAGGAACAACTAGTGCAGGGAGCCCAATTGTTTGAAGAAGCTACACAACTATGGACGAAATCACTACACCACCCCATGCTTTAGCATGCCCAAAGAGAGTTGACGCAGGCAGAAGATGCTCTAGATCGACTTCAGGCCTCCACCCCCCCTGGCCACGCATAGTGCCCGGCCACCATGCACCAGATTCAGGACCTTCTTCACTCCAAGAATATTGCATACAAAAATTTTAAACCATGGAAAAATGCTACACTCCAGCTTGCACATGATGCGCAGTCCGCCATTGCAAGCCTCCAACTGTTGTTGGAACGTGTTGGTCTGGATCTTGATGGGCTTGCTTCTATGACAATGATCAATATTGTGCAACATGTAGCGACCTAAAGAAAGGAAGTGCTTCCACCCATCCTTTGCTCCCTGGCTACCTTACACATGTAGATTAAAGGTGTGCTACCATAGTGACTTGGGACGAGTCACAAGATTGTGTTGGGGGACTGTTGGAACGGGGTCTCCTAACAAGCTACAAAACCGGTCTATTTTTGGTTTTTTTTGTTATATTTAGTATAATGCAAGGGTTTTGGGGTGGTTCAAAGCCTGAAAATCATTGTAATTGGGTTAAAGGGTAAACTAGTGGTCCGAAAACCATGGGTTGTGGACCATAGGAATGTTAAAGCTAGATTTTTATAAATAGAGAGGAATTTCGGATTGTAAGGGGTAAGGTTTTGATGAGATATTGAAGCGATCTATTTTTTAAGTGATATGTTGGGGTTTTTAGGGAACGGACTCCTGCTGGCTATGCGCATGGAGATCCTAGTCCAGTTGTGTGTGGACCCTGCTGCTGTGTGCACAGGATGGGAAGGGAATTGTAAGGGTAACAAATGAATGAATATGCAAGATTATTGGATCTGAATCTGTGAGTACTATTGAATGAATTGATGATAATTATTGTGCTATGAATTTCTCTATCTTTGCACTACGAAGGTCTGTATGTTGAATGATTGGATCTATTCTAGTTTGGTTATATTATGCTGTGAAATTCCATGTATTAAAGTAAATCTAGATCTTTTCTGTTCTAGTATGTAATGTTGTGTAAGGTTATGAAAAGCTTCTAATCTTAGATCTAGTGCATGTGGATGCAATTGGACATATACTTGACCCTGCACAGAGATAATCTGAACCGAACACGGCCCTGGTTGCCTTACCCTTCCTTTCTCAAGGTGTGGAAGCCTGGTTCCAGCACCCACCCATACTACTTCGGGTGAGACTGTGACCTGCGCAAGTAGGTCACTGTTGAAAGGGCCAATAGTATAGGGGTTTGTTGGAAAACCTTGCACATCGAACTTGGATCAGGAACCCTCAAGACAACAGGGATCAAGTGCTTACATGGCTTGTAATGGTGGTATCCCATACATGGGTTATGTACCAAATCCTTTTGACATGGACATATTGTGCTAATGGATATGTAGGGAGCACAGGGATATATGTTAGGTTTTGTCCATCCTATTCAAAGGCAAGGTGTTTCTTTATTGATATATGTAACATGTTCGGTGTTTAAATTTTGTTTTGAAGCTTGAGAAGAGAATTCGGCTCATTTCACTAACAACAAGTTGGGCTAAACATGTAGATGATTGGTTCCCTCGAGTTTTTGCTAGTCATATAGGCACAAGTTTTGTTATCTTAGCTGCAAAATGGATAGGTAATCAAAAGCAGCCTCAGAAAGACAATGCTCCATAGTGATGACTTCTCAAAAGGATACTAGAGCTTTGAAGATTGTTTATTGGTGTAAACATGGAAGGTTCTCCACCCAAGTAATTCAGTTACCGTGTGCAGTAACAAAGCAAGCTGGATGATGAGGTGTGTGATTTTCTATACATTTATTAATACATTATAATTGACATTAATAATATTATCTCATCTTATCTCACTCTAATGTTACCATAATTTGTTTAATTCGAGATGAATTAAGGAGAATGCATGGAATTTGTATGTAGATGGTTGTGATATACCTAGAAGAAGTAGACACTATACTTGGAGGGAAGCTACTGAAAGTTATAGGACCGTGTCACTACTTACACTTCAGGTTTGTCTGTATTTATTTTGTATTTAGTTGCTCTAAATAATTTGACATATACATACAAACACTTAAGGAATTTAAGATCTGAAATTATTTCATTTATAACCTATTGAACACATTTATAGGTTAGGTATCTTGATGTTGATATCAAATGGAAAGATATTTTATACCCATAAGATCATTGTCCTAATTGTAAGGCTGTGGACAAAGAGGGTGTTTATTTTAGGAATGCTACCTTTTGTGGGAAAATATATGAAGTTGGTGAGGCTAAGCATTTATTAGACATTGGAAACCTATAAGAAATTCCTATCTATGTTGTCAAACATGGTAGAAAAATTGAAGAGACTGAAGGTACTGTATTCCATGTTTCCTTCGATCTGTTCAGATATATGTGTTCCCTTTCATTATAATGTGGTGGCTCTATGATGTGCTGAAGTTTTTTGTTAATTTGTTGATTAATAATTTTTTTTTTTGCTTGAAGCAGGTTTGTGTTAGAAATGATTCTAGTTTGAAGCGAGTTTCTGTTATCCATGAGTATGTGAAGAAGGAAGTGACTAGGTTCAATCCTGTGTTATTGAATACAAAAATAGTATAGATGTTGGCTTACTTGTTAGCTTGATTATGTCCTAAAAAGAGTCAAATTCCCATCATTCACGAGGATTATTCCTCCTTCAAGTGCTTTAGGAAGTTTATCAATGTAGAGGACACTATCATAGAATCCATGAGTAGCTGCAAGTATAACGGTTATGATCCTCCTTATGGTTTACTCTAAACTCACTGGTATTTCTCACCTTTTTATTTTAATCATTCATCTGTTGTTTCTTGTTATTTGGTATTATTCATTGGTAGTCGCATGGACACATTTTATGAACCCATCACAACTACACTAATTATAAATTCTAATATAAGAAGAGTATGGAGTTTGACTCACTACTATTGTGCACCATAATCCCATGACTATTATTACCAACAATACGAATTCTAGATACTAACAAAGATAGAGGATGACATATTAGCTTATTTAGTGGACCACCACTTAATGCTCGTTTTACCTTTTCAAATATTTTATGACAAAACTTTGATTAAGAGTATCTATTCAACCAAATTTTTCCATCTTTGGCACCTCCCCAGGTGAGACATCCCACAGTCCCCTAGGGGCTGATTAAGAGTATATATTCAACCAAATTTATCCCAGAATCTCACTTACCCAAGTGATACAATACACCAAAGACAATTAAGAGTATCTATTGAGCCAAATTTAGCTTAAGACTCACTCCTACCTAGGTGAGAAATCCCACTAAGGATCGATTAAGTAAGAGTATCTATTCAACAAAATTTTCCCAAGGACTTTCACCTTACTAGGTGAGAAATTAAGAATATCTACTCAACTAAATTTTCCAAATACTTGCACCCACTGAGGTGAGCTAGCCCACTAGAGGCAGCCAAGCACATCTACTCAGCTAATTTTTCCAAGACTTGCATGTACCCATGGGACTTTGGCTAAGGAACAAAAACACCCTTGTTTTGCCACCCATCCAAGCCTAGGTTGACTTGATTTTGTATCTCATTATTCAATCAATGCATTTTCACTAAATATTCCTCTTCTATTTTTCCTATAATCAATGAAATTTCTAGTATAGGATTTGGAATTCGGAGGATAATATGATCAAAGTAACTAGAACTTGCCCATGGGACATCTTGCTAGGGTGATTAAGACTATCTATCCAAAAAAAAATTCCCAAGACTTGAAGCTACCCAATTGAGAATTCCCACTACGAACAAACCTACTAAGACAATTGAGAATATCTATTTAGAAAAAATTGTCTAGGAATTGCAACTACCCAGGTGAAATAGCTTACTGGAGACAAACATGTTTAGGGGAATTTGAACCTTGTTTAGGGAATAAAAACACCCCTATTTTACCAAACAAACAAACCCCATTCAAGTTGTCTTTGAATCTTTGTGTGTATGTGTTTTCTTTTTTAACCCTTTTCTCTCGTAATTATTCTTGTGTGTGCTCTTGGAAAATTTGACACAAGCTCAAACCCAATGGAACCATCCATGCAATTTTTTTACAATCCCCATAGCCAAGAACAAATTGTACTAGAGTCAGAGAACTAGGAGATATATCTTCTCCATGTCTATATTTTATGTGCACATATGGTCATCGATTCAAATTTTTGTTGGTTGTTGCATTCACTACTACAATATAAAGTCAAATTATGAAAGAGTCTGGCTATGGAAACTAGAACATTTGTCACATAAGCAACTCAACTTTTTTTTTTCATTTCCTAGACTATTTGCAGTTCCTACAAGGATCAAGACAACAATGAGTAGTATCGTTGCATTTCAAGGCTATATTGAACCCCCTGAAGACAGGGATTTGGTATGGGAATAAGATATTTAATCACCTAGACAACTTAATTCACTAATATGCTAAGTTTTACTAATCTCCAGCAAAATGCATGATGATGTTTTGCATTAGGGAAATAGTATGCTGTCATTTTTTGTTTTAATCATTGTGAAAATGGTCATTAAATATATGAAAGGGTTCAAATTTGTGGCACTTTGTACTATCAGTTTTATAAATGCAAGCCATATTCTTGCACAATATGTTCTCAAAAGTCTTTTTAAACTACTAAAAAATAGAGGCAACATTATCAATGGGAAATAAATAATCATTTTTCAAGTCCCTCAAAGAATTTTTAAGGTCTACTCCCATTTTCCCTTGCTAGTCATTATTTTTTTCAAGGATAAACGTCTTCATAAAATTATTAATTGTCTTAGGATAAATGGTTTATTTTAGTGCTCAACATAACTGTAAACTGCAGATCTATCACTCAAAATATTTACAGAAGATAGGGCATCTTCTCTACCTATGGAAGAGAAGCTTTGCATTAAATAGGGAAGTATTCTTCTAGTCCTATAATATGCTAGAGCTTTAAAGCTAGTAATATATTTACACAAGTGACATTCAAAGATAGGTATTGTTGCAATTGTGACCCAAAAGTCATAGAAATAACTTCCTCTTGTTGATTTTTTCTTTTACATGTACATTACTTTGCAGTTGACTAACACTACCTATTCCATATTGGTGTAGGATAAAAATATTCATAGCACAAATATAAATTTAGCAGTCTTGATTTATTCATTGGAGCATCTGCATATTTTACAAAGAATACCTAACTTAGTTCATATAGATTGCAATCTCAAACTTGTTCTAAGACTTCTTATAGAATGGAATAAATTTATTCTACTTGTATTTTTGGTACTTCCCAACACTGATTTACACCTCCACCTGATTTTCATAACTTCCATAACCATTAAGTAGGGACTTGCAAATTCGATGTTATTTTTCTTGTTTAGTAAAATATTTTCCAAGGCTTTACAAATTTTTATAATTTCTCGAAAGTTTTATAATTTATAATTTATAGATTTTCAAGGCTTAATTATTTAAAGTCTAGTTCTTTAAAGGGTGCTAGCTCAATGGAAGAGCACCTCCTTTACAAGCAGGAGGTTGGTGGTTCGATTCCATCGTGCCCTGATATTCATATGGAATGGTGATGAAAGCTCTTTTGACCATCACTAATGAGCTTATGGTGACATTTTTCAACCCTCACTAATGAGATTATTATGACATTTTTTTACCCTCACCATATATGAAATGGTGGAGGTAAATGAACGTCACCATATATATACACCAATAGTGATGGCCATGAAAGGCCCATCACAAAAAAATCGTTGTTGTTCATATGAAATGGTGATGGTTATTATCTGTCATTATAATCAATATTTGTGACGAGCCTTGAATGTCACCACAACATATACTTTCGGCGATGCCACCTTTGGTAACATTAAGTTTTTGGTGATAGAAGCTATTGGCGGTCACCATTTCTCATATGAAATGGTGACGGTCACTATCCGTCATTATAAGTGATTATTGGTGACGGACCTTGAATGTCACAAAGACACCTATACTTTTAGTGATGTCACCTTTGGTGATGTTTAGTTTTTGGTGACGAAGGCTCTTTTGACCATCACCAATGAGCTTATGGTACCATTTTTTTCCCCTCACCAATGTCCTTTTTTATTGTAGTGGAAACATCCAAATGTGCTTGTGGAGCCTCATGATTGCCTCATTTTTTTAAAGTTCCTTTCTCCTCTCTTTCCTCGTTAATTTTTGTCATCATCATCAGCTTAAACAAGAATTAAATTGCAAGTTCTTGACATGGTAAAGTATTTTAATGACCTATATTTCATATTCAATAATGTTCCTTATTATTACATTAAAATTTTTATTAGCTACTTAATTGACATAATTCTACAGATGGTCCATGTTTATGTAGCCATCTCCATTGTTCGTCAGGTTCTGAGGTGCCAACTGAGCAACGAAGTATGTGGACAGGTGGAGAATGATCCTCTCATGGATTTCCTCCTATCCATCTGATCCAAATCATGCAGGAAATTTCCTAGTTGTGCAGTCAAAGGAGAGGTCAAACACGTGCTGGACAAGCAAGCGAGAGTCCAAAGCTATCACACTTCACGATTTGATTTTCCAAATAGAAAATTGTGAAGTAACACAATTCTATTATTTGTTAGAAGCTTAGGATAGTATTTTTTTTTTCTAAATAGGCGTAAAAACATCAAAACATTTAATGAACAATATTATATAAAAACAGGGAAAACAAATGTATTGACACTACGAAATTATGATGTGATTGTGAAACTCTTGAAACTATGTTTTTTTCCTTTTTAATTGGAGAAGTATTCTCAAGGTTTGATGTGTAGCTATTGTTGTATTAAATCATTGAAACAGCCTATTTGTGGAGGGCCCCTGCAAACAAATGAGATTCTAATTTCTTTTATGTTTTGCATCTAGATGTTTTTCATAGCTCTATTTTTATCATTTGATGTAGCTTCAGATTATTTCATTATGTTAAATGTTGTAGTGATTTCAAGAATTTAATTTTCCTACTTATAATATATGTTTAGATCATTTTCCTTTGTCATTTGATGTAGGTTCATCTTACGTTTTGATTTGATTCAATGTAGAAGTAATATTAGTTTTCTTTCCATGCAACAGTGGTTTATTGTAGATTAGTTTTTCATGTGTAATTTATTCCGAGAACATTGAAATGTTTCATTTCCAATTTCAATAAGTTCCTTTCAAGAAATAGTGATTTAGTGATTTACTTTTTCGTACAAGAGTGTGAATGCTTTCTAGTTTTATATTTATTTCTGGCCAGAACATTATTCACTTATTCATTTCTTTTCTTAGTTTCATTTCCATAACATTTCATTTCTAAAAACATAAAAACATCAGAGTTCATTTTATTTATAGAATTTTATTTCAGCTTCTTACATTAGATTGTCAAAATTATTAGATAATAAAATATACATTAGTTGAGGCTTCTTCATATTTGTTTTGGTTAAGAAAAAAAAAAACAAAACTTAGTTGATCTGTAGAATTTAATTGACCTTTGAAAAATTGATTTTTTTTAGAATTTAGTTGTAATTTAATCCATCAATTTCATTTAAGGACATAGGAATAAAAACATCCTTATAAGCAATCTCTACAAGTATAATAATCACACTAATAACTTGGGGTTTCTAGCATATATAGTGCTCTTGCACTTCACAAGTTTACCAACTCCGGTCGATAATTTATGTCAACAATTTAAGAACATTAAACTGACTAAACAGTTCTGATCAATAATAATTCCAAGCACCATCAGTACATCCATGTAGTCACATATTGTAGGATGAATATCTGAAATAAAAAATTTATTGTCTCATGCAAATATATCGAATGAGGCTTGGTGGAAACTTAACGTGAATGAAGTGACTAAATCATGAATCGACTCAAGGTTCAATGCATATCATGTATATATATAGACAAATGTTCAAAAGGGAACATTAATTCTTCAATCAACTGCTAGTTTCTAAGTCAAGTTCAACAACATCTTGAAATTCAATTGGAGTGTCCAAGGATTTGTATAACAAAATTTCAATAGCTTCGTAATTATTAAAATGGTTCATGGGTTTAATAAAAGACTCTATTAGAACATGGGAAGAAATGAAAAATAAATTTTTATTAAAATAAAAGGATTACTGCATGCCTCATAACCAAAAGGATGAAGTGTTTAAAATGATGCAGAGAGGAGATGAAAATGTTGAGGATTTAATTGAAATATTTAGTTTAATATTAAAAGGGCTAAAATGGAAAATTTGGATCAATATACTTTGAAATCTCTCTTACTAAAATCCTTTAGAGATGAATGGATAGATATCCTTAACATGATGGTAAAATGAGATATTTCTCTGTTATCATTACCTAAAATTTATAAATTATGCATACATCTTTCAAGAGGTAAGTGAAGAGTTAGTGTTACAAGATGAATTACCCTAGTGTTTGGGTTGAGAACCCCAAAAGAGCAAGAAGCATACAACAACAATAAGTAAGAAAATTTACAGTCCTAATTCTTAAAATAATAAAATTGGGAGAATAGGTCATACCTGTAGGTCCTACGTTTGAAAGCGATTCTATAGGGTTAAAACCCTCTCCTTCTCCTAGTGCTCCAAAAACCTACAACTCATTCAAGAAAATCACATATACTAGTAATAACTGAAAGCATGTTCAATATTTTAGCATTATATCATATAAGTTTATAAATAAAATAACATGAATTCATTCATAACAAGATCATAACATGTATAAATCATTAAGATCGCGACATCAGGAACACCACAGAGCTTCTTTATTGATGTATGTAAATATGTGTGGAGGAATACCACCTAATTCAGCCACGGATCCAACGAAAACCGTCCTTCGTATTTGTCTATCCAAAGGCTCAATAATCTCTATCCATAAGCATACACATGGATTTCATATAAGACAAATGAACATCTCCATGAGGGAAACAAGGGTTTCCATAATCTAGGAAGTGCAGGAGGCACGGGGATAAATCAGATTTGATCAGGGACTAATGGTTATAGTATCAATAAATATATCTCTCCCACTTAGGCCTTCCCATGAGGTGTATTTACACCATCCCAACACATTTTTTTCAATTGGGATATAATTAGGCCACGGTTTCCAATAGGTAGGCTTCCGTTGTAAACTGTAAACCCTGCCCAGAAAATACGGAATTTTATATTTGTTTTCATATCTTAAATTATATACGTGGTTTGGGTATAACTAGACCCACGTGTTCACATGATTTTAAGAGGGCAGAGTCACATATGGAATTCAAAATAATGTTTTTTAGGTAAAGGACCAAGTCTGAAGGGAAAGGGCTACCCATGGCCATAACACAGAGCATCAAGTATATAGAGGTGGGAAATGATGCTATAATATATTCCCCCTAATATATGAGGTCAGAAGGGGTACATGATGGCCGAAATGTATTAAGTGTATAATAAGAATCATGCGAGGACTTGGGATGGTTTCATCTGATTTTATCCTGCCAAAAAAAAAATGGAAGAGATCAGAAAGTAAGCTCATGTTTGAGGTGGGCATACCCATGCTCAGTGAAAGTAAAGCATGCATGCATGTCAAGTATGGAGCGGATCCAATATGTATACAAGTAAAAAATAAACTACAAATTACATAGTGGATCATTTGATCACAACCTCAAAAAATACATATCACGGTCATGTCATAGCATCACAGATAGAAGAAATGATCAATGATGCTGAGAAAGATATCTTATCACTGAAGTCACATAAGTGAATCTCCAAGTACCGAATCATAAAGAGTGGAATAGCGGTACTGCACGCAACTTGAGTACCAACATATAAGACGTTGTTGTGATGAATTTCAACATATAACGTGGATGATGTCATTGGAAGAAAACTAAAGGAGTTGTAAAATGAGCCAAATCATGTTGATGCAAACCCGAGGTCTTCACCGATCACCATGGTACATTTCTATGCTATGGGAATAAATGAGCTGATGTTTACCATGTGAGAAATTTCTTGATTACTATTCATTCATTTATACCGTTAACAAATAGGAGACAACTCACCAATAATGATGATGAGATTCAAGGTACCCCAATACAATCTAACAAGTGTGAATGAATGAGTTGAAGTCAAACACTTGAGAGAATATATCAATCAGGAGACATTGATGTATTCTCACTATTGATTACGAAAGATTCTGCCACTAATGACTAAAAACTCTAAGGTACTGAAAAAGAAAGTCTGTAATTTATTATGAGAGAAATGAAACAGAGTCTGATGAAAACCATTTTCTGGGATCCCAAAGATCTAATATTTATGCAGTTCGATCCTTAGACCTGTGGGTTATGGGCCCACCATGCTTGGATGAAATAATCCATTATGCAGCAAGAAAAAAAATCCAGTTGTTGGATCAGGAACAAGAGCTAAACTGTGGGAAAGGAATTGAACTCCTGGAATAGGAATCCATCTGTCGGAATAGGATCCAAATTTCTCCAACCATAATTGAAAACCCTTCATATTCTACACCATTTTCTTGACACGATCATTCCACTCTTGCAATGTTGTTCCACTATGTGTTTATTAAATTATGTTCCCATTAAAATATGTGCATAAACCTTTAAATATACTTATCTTCCATGCCACATCCAACGATCTTTAATCATCCACATCAAATTCAATATGAACCCAATCTCTGGCTTTTAAAACTTGTTTTATTTGACTCATTCCTAGAATGATCAAACAACGTCTTTGTCTTTGAATATTGCCCTTAAAAAATGAATGATATGAAATCAGAGTGAAACACCATTCAATCGAACTCTGCAAAATCTGAATGCCTTAGAATTTATGCTAATTACTAAGCTATGCTTCCAGGTGGTCGTTGGCTCGCATTCTCATTTTATACTTCATTCTAGAACACATACCCTAACATTGTTGAAATGATAAGAACACATATAAACAGTGAGAAGTCAAAATTTAAATAAACACACATAGATAACACATGAACCAAAACATCTTGGATACATAAAAATAAATGGATTTCATTATTTATTCAAACTCAAATTACACTAGGAGACCTCTATCATCCTAGCCATGTTTTTACATTCTGTAGGCCCCCTCGAACACAAACACAAACTTCACATTTAAAAGAGATTAAAAAAGAGTGGATCATCTAGGATCCATGATTTCCTCCCAAAAATTTCATAACTAATCCTTAGAATCACTCTATTTTAATTACATGGCATATTTTTGAAATAAATCGTATCTTCTAGATGCCATCGATTTCTCCTTTGAGTGAATAACTTTATCATTTTAGCCAAATTTCTTGGAAATTAGCACCCCTTTTCATATTGTTGTCCATGTCTCTCCTTCCAGCAACTTTGAATTTCAATTTTGACTAAAGGTGGGTCGATTCTCCTGCATCAGACTCCCTAGTTACAAAAATTTATGACCTCCTGGTCATATGCCTTATTGGTATTTTTGTAAAAGTACTCGTGAGTTGCAACAAAACCTCTGTAGTAGGAAGCATCCTCCTTGCTACATGATACATCACTAAGATTCTCTCCTCTGAGCTCAATCTGTTGGAATCTTTCTGGTTCTCTCCTTTGGAACCGTATGGGCATTCCTTTCTCTAGGCTGTTGCACATCTTCTCACCTTCCTTTGTTGCTACCTGCATAAAATATAGAGACCACATGCTTACCAATCCTCAACATATTTGTACCTCCTTCCATTGCACGCAGAATCTTCTTCTGCTCTGATACCACTTGACGAAAACCATTTTCTTGGATCCCAAATATCCCATATTTCTACAGCTCGATCCTTGGACCTGTGGATTATGGTCCCACCATGCTTGGATGAAATCATCCATTATGAAATAAGAATAGAAACATAGCTTCTGGATCAGGAACAAGAACTAAATTGTGGGACAAGAATCAAACTCCTGGAATAGGAACCCATCTATTGGAATAGGAATCCATTTGTCGGAACAAGAATCAAATTTATCCAACCAGAACTTAACACCCTTCATTTGCTACACCATTTGCTTGACACTATCGTGACACTCTTGAAATGTTGTTCCATTCCGTGTTTTTCAAATTATGTTCCCATTAAACTTTGAGCATACATATGTAAATAGACTTATCTTTCATGCCACATCCATCAATCTTGAATCATCCACATCGAATATGATCTGAACCTAATCTATAGCTTTTAAAACATGTTCTATTTGACTCATTCTGGGAATTATTGAACAACTTTTTTTTCTTCGAATAGTGCCCTTAAAAACTGAACGAAATGAAATCGGAGTGTAACACGACTGAATCAAAATTTGGAAAATTTGAATGCCTTAGAATTCATGCTAATTACTGATCTATGCGTGTAGGTGGTCGTTGACTCTCATTCTTGTTTTATATTTCATTCTAGAACATGTACTCTAACATCGTTGAAATGAGAAGAACACATATACATAGTGAGAAGTAGAAATTTAAATAAAAACACACATATAGCACATGAACCAGAACATCTTGGATACATAAAAATAAACGGATCTCATTATTTATTCAAACTCGAATTACACTAGGAGGCCTTTATCGGCCTGGCCATGTTTTTACATTTTGTAGTCCCCCTCAAATACAAACACAAACTTCATATTTAAATAAGATTACAAAAGAGTGGATCATCTAGGATCCACTTTTCCTCCCAAAAATTTCTTAACTAATCCCTAGAATCACTCTATTTTAATTACATGGAAACATTTTGAAACAAATCATATCTTCTGGATGCCATTGATTTCTCCTTTGAGGGAACAAATTTATCATTTTAGCCAAATTTCATGGAAATTAGTGCCCCTTTTTAGATCTTTGTCCACGTCTCTCCTTCCAGTAACTTTGAATTTCAATTTTAACTAAGGCTGGTTCGATGCTACTACATAAGAGTTGATGGGAAAATATATGATGGAAGGAAGGCATTAAGGCATCCCACATCAGTGTAGCCCGAGTGTAATGCATCAACCAATAAGTTGGAAGGAATCAGACGAAGAAAGATGAAGTAACCAAACTGAAGAACATTTCCAACATACACAAAATGTAGCTAGTGCATGACAGAAACCCTCTAAACCAAAAAATAATGAAAGCTGACACAGAGGCAAGGAATCCAGTAATAGGGTCAAATGGAAACCAAGGTACTACATGAATCCCATTGTGTGATAACGAAATCTGACGTCGAAAAAAAGTGAAACCACTTAGTCAAAGATCCATGATGTTGATCAATGTTGAGCACAAGTTCACCTATCAATGATGGAAATAGGGCCAAGGTGCAGCTCTAGGTTTACTCTCAGAGAAATGTGTCGAAGTTGATAAGAGAAAAATCGCCAGCAAGAAGTCACTGGAGACCTTATTAACTAGCACAAGCAAAGGGCTAAATAGCTGATGTGATAGAACATAACTCTGATAGGTCAGGTATGGTAAACTAAAAAATGAGTCTAGAGACATCGCAAAAAGGCCGACTCAGGTTTACTTCCCTTCAACAAAAACATGACTCAAATGTGACTATATGACAACATATAATAACTTTGTATAAGATTGTCATGCAGGAGGTATGAAAAAACCTTCCTATGATTGGAAGAGATAACCAACTGGGGGAGTACAGACTCAATAACAAGGTTATGGCTCTCCTAAGTCAAACTAAAGCCCATCCCAATGGAGAAAATACTTTTCTTTTTGTGCTTTGTTCAAGGGTGACAAAATTAACTCTAGCTGCCATCAAACATGGAAGTAATGTCCCATTCCTGTTCTTTTTGGATTTTTTTTTTGTCTTTTTCATATTAAAAGTGTGAAAAATAATAAAATAATTCCTATATTACAGTTGAAAGAACCAATGTCGGGAAAAATATGCACTGATTCCTATGGTTGGAATAATCCTATTCTCAATGCAAGGTCGAAAACCTGGTAAATGACACTCGGAGGAACATTTTTTCCATGTGAAAAGGGTATCAAGTTGCAGATGCTAAGTGATTGTAAGGCTGATTTTTCAAAAAAACATGGTCAAAAATTGGCTTATACATGAGTCCAAGTGAAGCCAACTTAAGGCCAAAAGATAAAAATAGTCAACATGCAATGCAATAGAACAACTTAACATAAGGGAGCCTCTAGGTTATAAATCCAAAAATATAGCGAAGAAGAAGGAGAATGAAGCTTAATCGCAAAGGTCATGGAAGGAATAAAGAGGACTCATGAGCCTACACAATTTCTGTATCATGGGCAACATATGCTAGCAAGGATCTAGCTAGGAAGCCCATGCAAAGCATGGCTCTACCATCATATAACGATTTTATAAATCAGCTAGTGAAAATGGTTTCAATAATAATAACATGATGGGGTCGACCCTATAGCAAGATATTATAGTATGGATGTTAGAATGCATAATGAAATGGAAAATGGATTTCCCTAACCTATATGCTAGTGCTGAAAAAATACCTGACATGACAGGTCAGTGGTCATAGAATCGAAGTGGTAAAAAATGTCTCAAAATCTTCAATTGGTCCTGAAAACAACCTATCCCAACACCTGAAATGCAACAAGATCATAAAGTTTAACGAATTCAAAAAATAGACACAAACTTTATAAAAGTGGGTTTTTTAATTTTTTGAATTTTTGGTATAAATACACCTTTTTTACTTACATTTGTCATTTGTGCATTGGGAATTTGGAGAAAAAAAAAATAGAGAAAAAAAACAACAACTTCAATCTACCCAATTTCTTAGCCAGATCACCGTGTAGCTTCTAGTTAATCCCATCAATCTCATGCCTAGTGAATCTCTTAATAAATTCAAATTGTTTTCAAATGATTTTATCATAGTAATCTTAATTTTATATTTACCCTGCGTATACGCGGGTTGACCATATTGAAGTCACGTGTATGCACGACAGTGTATGAAAGAAACCTGCGTATGTGCATCGTAATTGTTTGAATCAAATATTAAATGGATGAAAAATTGAATGATGCAGGATGAATATCAGTTGGAGAGAAAGGGAACATAGTACCATTGATAATGAAGTGATGGAAGATCCTTTCGCATTAGATGCCCTTAGAGGATGCGGTTTGTTAAAATTATTCGAAATTCCAAACATGAATATAAACACAATATTTCTTGAAATGCTTGTGAATTACTGGGATCCAGAATAGGATGCCTTTATTATTGATCATAGTCCTCTGTGGATTGAGGTTGAGGACATTTACTTCATCACTGGACTTTCCCGGAGAGGAGAGCTAGTAAAATTGCAGGGGAAGACCCCAGGAGGACTCAATGTAGATGACTACATTCGACTCTATTGTTTAGAAGATACTCAAAAGGTTGGTACTTAGATATCAATTAGGGATGTAGAGGTATTACACATGAAAATCCTTCTTTTCCCCATTTTTTGAGTAGCTGGATCAACATCATTGCATCAAACCTCATGAACTACAATGAGTTTGGCAATAGATTGCCTAACTACATTATATGATTGGTGCACAAATTTACTGACCAACTTGAAAAAGCAGTTGAATTCAATTCAAAATAATAAGACCAACTTTGGACATGACACTATCCTTTGCACTTTCTCTTTTGAGAGATTACTTGGGCTTCGACCCAAGGTGATTTCAATGATCAACAACCCAAGAGATCCACACATATCAAGGTGGGATGAATTGATGAAGAGACT
Source organism: Pinus albicaulis (assembly GCA_034641835.2). Taxonomy (NCBI): domain Eukaryota; kingdom Viridiplantae; phylum Streptophyta; class Pinopsida; order Pinales; family Pinaceae; genus Pinus; species Pinus albicaulis. Next base: position 854,644,684 of record CM076584.1, read on the forward strand.
AGGGGGTGGTGAGGTCCCTAGGACTAACTTTGATGATGATTTCTTCCTTTCATGGGGAGAACAAGTCATCACCATTGAGTATTAACCCTACACATGTATGGACTTCAGAGCAGACCCAGATATGCCACTTCCACCTGATGCTGCATGGGGAGAAATTGGTAAGATTGATTTTATAATTTTTGATATTATTTGATTTTTTGGATTTTCAAAAATATGAAATGAAATTATTTTTTATAGGAAAAATACATACAGAATTATTGATCATGACATATGATTAGAACTAGTAAGACCTCAGGGTCTGCCGAGGCATGGGCATCGCAGAATAGATGCATAAAATGTCGCAGGTGATCCTACGAGAATCCTTCATGACATATAGAGGAACTTAGAGGGTTTAACCCTCCAAGTGCTTATGAATGTGGTATAAAATCTTCCAGAGGTTATACAGATACGCGTGGTTGGTGTACAACAAGACTAGGCGCGACTCTTCCGACATATGGAAAATGCCATAGTCTTCTTCCGGGATGCTCATCCAAGGCAGGGCCCTCAAACATAGATTTTAGGATGACTTGATATTTTTTGTGATAGACATGATCGAGCATAAGCCTAATTTTGTAGGACACTTTTGTCCCAATTTTGTATAACATTTTGAACATATGACTCTTATCTGTATACAAGCAGTTTTGTAATGTGACTCTCTCATATATTCAAATGATATTTGATGATTTTTGATGTTTTTAATGTGTTGAATGAATTATATTCCAATCTAATGCTTGAGTAGCTAATGAATCATAAAATGTAATGAAATTAAATGATCTATGTAATAAATTCATTCTCAGAAATTGGTGATATAAATAAGGATCTTTGAGATTGTAGTATTCCTAATTTTTAGGATGACTTGATATTTTTTGTGATAGACATGATCGAGCATAAGCCGAATTTTGTAGGACACTTTTGTCCCAATTTTGTATAACATTTTGAACATATGACTCTTATCTGTATACAAGCAGTTTTGTAATGTGACTCTCTCATATATTCAAATGATATTTGATGATTTTTGATGTTTTTAATGTGTTGAATGAATTATATTCCAATCTAATGCTTGAGTAGCTAATGAATCATAAAATGTAATGAAATTAAATGATCTATGTAATAAATTCATTCTCAGAAATTGGTGATATAAATAAGGATCTTTGAGATTGTAGTATTCCTAATTTAGCTGTTAGCTAATTAAAATATTAAATTTTTTCTTCCTTAACTAATAGATGAATAAGAGGGTAGAGGGACACATAAATCCTTTTAGTATGAATAAAACCACTTCTTAATGTGAATGTGGATCAATGCATCTAGATGGGGTCAAGATGAATAAACACCTTCTTGGTGTGAATGTGGGTCAATGCATGTGGATGGGGTCAATTGACCAATTCAACAACACAGCCATGGAGGTAGTGGAGATAATGGAGGGCAACACATTCATAATGGAGGTTAGTGGCCATGTGTGTAGTATCATTATTGTGTGGGGCCAAGAGGGTGAGGGCCCACAAGAATATAAGGAAGGGGATGGCAGCCATAGAGAGCATTCTGGTTTATTATTATTTTCTTTTCATATATGACTTGAGCATGCTTGAGCTATTTAGCCAAGACTATAGTGTTTTTTAGCACACGCGTGTCTCTGAACGTAGATCCCAACCTCATCCTTGGGGGATTTTGAGTGCCTACTTAGGAGAGGACTTTTGTTGTCCATGTGAGCTGATCTCATCATCCAACAATCAAGCCAATCACAGACCCTATAATGTTGCGCAATAATTCAGTGACTTACGCAGTCTAGTCACAAAGTTCATCAAAAGAGGGTGAAATTCCATAGCATTTTTGCTTGGAATCCATGGAAGGGATCATCCCTTCAACGACTGGGTTTGGGAGTACTTGTAGTTATTCTATATTTTAGTTCAAAACATAGTTCTGCATACCCAACATTTATTCATTGTAAACCTTGGGAGGGTGATTTTTTGAGGTTATCTAATCTAGAAATCCTTTCTGTTTTATTTTAGGTTTTTTCCATAGATTCTATATTTTTATAAGCATCATAGCATCCTCATATACGCAGTCCTATTCACCCAACAACAACATTTCCAGTAGCGAAATGCAGAGGGAGAGCTCCATCAGTGCAACAAAGAGTAGTCTTTTCAGTGGGAGAGCTTAAGGCCATTCCAGTCCACTTTTTCTAGCTTGAGTGCTATCTATTTTGAAGCATCGTTGTATTATTTTTACCTCCATATTAATAAAACGACTCAGTCATTCTAGCTATTTTTATGGTGTTTTCAGTTTATTTCCTTATTGTTGTAGTTTCTAGTTTATTGTGTTTTGTATTACTGTCTTTTCCATTTTGGAATATTATAGTGGTATCAAAGCTCATAGACTTGGCTCAGCCTATGGAACAATTGGTCCATGACACCAGAATATAGAGGATACATTACACAAAGGATAGGGAGATACAAGAATAGAGAACACAAAAATTCGTTGGGATAAAAAGTGATGATTTTGCATTGGATGTCTCAAGAAAATGAAGACTAGTATCGAAACTATGAGACATGGGTTTTGTGAATAACAGACCAATTATATTTTCCAATGAAAATTTTAACCAGATTTTGTCTATATTGATAGAAATGGAAGGTTCTCTGAAAACGATTTTATCATATTTGCAGCAGTGGCCATTTTTCAAATTCTTCCAATTGTAATACCAGATTCAACTTGTTTCAGAGTTCACATCTAGAAAAGAAAACTGTGTACCAGTGGAGGAGGATAAATGGAGACTCTAATGGCAGAAAAATGTTATGGTAAGGATTTTGGCAATCTCCTCCTCAAAACTATGCAGGATCTCGTCAGGGAGATCAAGGAGATGAGAGTGGAGAGACAAAGGGAAACCCCAAGAGGGTTGCAAAATGGAGAAATTTCTGGTACTTCACATCATTGGTATGAGAAACTAGAAGTGCAAAAAGCTTCACAGTGCTCCATTATACCTACCTTCCTAGCAGTAGGAAATGGGGCTGGAGGACCACAAGAGCAGGAGGCTCTTGGTGATTATTTTTTGGAATATGAATATCAGTCTCAAAGATTCAAAGAACATATGACTTTCTAGGAATTTTTCTATATTAAGGAAAACCAAAGACCTCGTAGCTAAAATAGAGGAAGAGGGTACATGTAGGGCAATGACCTGCAACGTATCATGGGTATACTTTTTCTACCTACTTTTGATGGGTCATTGAAGAGTACGACAAAGACTTGGGAGGATACAACTGAGCATACAATTGTTGATGAGAGACCACCCATTTTTGAGATAACTAGTGATGGGGTATCTAGGGTTGTAACTGAGTTCTTTGCTGATAGAAATGCATCACAATTTTTTGAGGTGTCAGGAGAAAACTCCACCATTATTGAGGAGCCAATAGGTACAGAGGCATCTAGGTTTATGGCAGAGTTTTCGAATGAAAATCACATGCAATTGACTAGTGAGCATGCCTTGCATATTGGAGTATCTATGGAGGAGGGTGTGAAACCATAATTTGTGCTAGCCCTTGAGGAGGTGCTAGGAGATATAGAGGTATTGTACAATGGTCACACATATCAGTGCCAACAGTTTCAGATCGACCTTTTAGTTTTGAAGCTGAAGGTCACATCAGTATGACAGGTTATCCTATGACAAAATGTGGAGCAGGAGGGCATGAGAGTGGTTTGTGTCGAGTCAGTGGAAAAAATGGTACACATTGGGGAACAGTTGGATTCCCTAATGGTGTAGTTAGAAGGCACATTGGAGTGTGAGAGTAATCCCCTTGAAGCATACATCGAAAGGTTGCAACACTTGCACGATGGAAGGACTATTCTATGTTCAAGGATTCTTGAATTTGATTCTTTTATCAAGGTTCTGTGGTTAGAGGTACTAATCTGATACCCCATGGGGTAGGCTAGGTAGCTGGAAACATCCATGGCCACATTTCAGTAGAGTCCATGGATTACCATAGGGACATGAGGGCCATATTACTATTGGGATTGAGGTGGGATTTACTATCACATGATAGATTCAGTAGGTGGTGGTATTCATTTTGAGATGGGTTTGATGTTTGGGCGCACACACATTTTTAGTTCTCTATGAAAGCCATAGACATCCCTAGCTATAGGATGGTTTGATAGGAGAGTACACCCTTTTCAGGAGCTATCTTAGCATATTCACCGTGCATGGAGTCACAAGGTGATTAGCCTACTTTGGGAGGAGTTCGTCTTAGGAGGTGGCATCGGCAGGCCATTAAAAATGGCAATACATAGAGACGATGCTTTCTCATGGGTATATGGTACCCTTGAGCTATGTAGGATAGGATCAATGATGTCATTTTCATTGGCATATGAGGATTTGGGCCGCTCTGATCCTTTAGAGAAAATGGGGAGATGTAGTCCACCTCATGGGGGATTTACTAGCAGAGTGGTGGATACTTTGGCCCATGCAGGATACTATATAGTACAGGATGGTATAGACGTAGTCGATGGTATCCAGTGGTGTACAAGGGCAGGTTGCAGAAAAAAGTGGCATGATGAGGAGTGTAGAGACACTTAATGGTATGTAGTGACCCATATTACAGTGCAGTAAACATGTGGAGCATTGCATCCAAGGGGAGTTATGGACATGGGCATTAGGTGTACCTTGGAGTGTAGTTCACCTAGGATTAATGAGGATATTTTTGAGCATCTAGAGACACCACGATTAGCAGAGATAGGGCTACGAGGGTGTTATCGAAAGATCTGAGGCAGAGGGAGGCCTGATCACTCATTCTTGAGTGATGTCGATGATGTGGAAGAGGTTGAGCAGGAGGACATTTCTTATGTATGCCAAGAAGAGGAATCTTCTTCAGGTGAGTCCATGAGGTCATATGAGGATGCTTCTAGTGATCATGATCCATCATGTGGAGTTAACGACAGTAGGCAAGATTTTTCTTCTAGTGTGCAGGGTGAGCAGTCAGAGGACTCGATGGATATATTCAGGATGATGAGTCACTTATGATGATTCAGCCTGAGAAGCATATGGTGGAGCATGGGGTAGCTGAGAGGGAGGCTATGAACATCATGCATGATAGGCCTTTGGTGGAAAGCTAGATGGAGGCTCACAGTGAGACAGTGATAGATATGTGGCTAAACATGGGGTTAGCAATTGAGGAGGAGATGTTGGAGATGGTCATGCATCCATATTTGGGCCGACCTATTAATGAGATGTCGATATATGCATATACAATTAGTAGGACTATAGTACTTTCAAGGAGGAGCACTATCCAAGAGTACATTGATGGGGCTTGTAGTACATCTTGCCCACTTGAGCCTAGTATAGAGAGAGGGGCTTTCCCTTTGAGGAAATTCTCATTGACAGGCGGGACAGAGCAGCATGCGTTGGGTGTGAGTTGGTGACCATGCTCCAGACATGTTCCATATGCAGATATCACCAATTTGGATTCTTCGACTAGGATAGAATGGCAGGAGATCATGATTTGGTATCCTATTGATGGTACGATATTCTTATTTAGGTGCATATTAGAGTAGGAACCCATAGACATGACAGGTAATACAGTTTATAGTTGGCAGTGTGCCACATGTAGACAACTCTTTAACATTCCATCCCAACTTCGAGAGAGCAGGATCATCCTTGGATTGAGTCAGGGAGAGAGGTGATGAGTTGGTACACAGTTGGTGGGGCAACTTATATAGTCATATCTATGGCACAACAAGGGCCATGGAGCATTGATGCATGTTGGTGTTCTTCACCTCATGAGGCATTAGCTATAGCCAGATGCAATGTGCAATCTGAGATAGGGGACTTGGGTGATGATTGGCCATGGCGGCGTTGGGATACGAGAGGATTGCTTGATGATAGGTATGGTGAGAGATACATTTGGGATCTCGACATTTAGGGGTTTGTTCTAGATAGCTTGACATAGGGGCATAGCCACACTGAAGGGTTTGTGTGGGATTAGGGCATTGGTCTTAGTTGCATCGGGTCAACATGGTGGCACACATATTTTCAGTTTCTTGAGGACAAGCAACATTTTGGTGGGGAGGACTGTAATATTCCTAATTTAGCTTTTAACTAATTAGAATATTAAATTTTGTCTTCCTTAATTTATAGATGAATAAGAGGGTAGAGGGACCCATAAATCCCTTTAGTACAAATAAAACCACTTCTTAATGTGAATGTGGATCAATGCATCTAGATGAGGTCAAGATGAATAAATCACTTCTTGGTGTGAATGTGGGTCAATGCATGTGGATGGGGTCAATTTCTGGGCTCAACAAGTGGTTAGCTCAAGAAAGCGCAATAGAAAGCAGTGTTTTCAGTGGGAGATTTTTAGCCCATTCCAACCCGCTTTTTCTGGCTTGAGTGTTATCTAGTTTGAAGCAGTGTTGTATTATTTTCACCTCCATATTAATAAAATGGCTCACTCGTTCTGGATATTGTTATGGTGTTTTTATTTTATTTCCATATTGTTGTAGCTTCCAGTTTATTTTGTTTTGTATTTACTTTCTTTTCCATTTTGGAATATTATAGACATGATAGATGTTATTCAATTGAGACACCACTAGTTGTGAATCCAAGTATACTAATAACGAATAAACACCAATATATATTGCTTCAGAGTGTAGATTGACCAAAATAATATATTCTGCAACATTATTCAAAGCGAGACTAATAAATATGCCCCTTGATACTTGTTGTGGACAATTGTGTCACCCCTAGAGACAGTCTAGAGTTGCCATAGACCAGTGCCTAGGACATCTTAATATAGCAAGGAGCTCATAAAATAGCTTGGGTTGTCAATCCAAAAGCTCTCTTACTATCTCTTGTTAAACAAGGAAGTTAATTTAAATGGGACCAATCTCTCTCAGAAGCTGATACAAAGATAAGAATAGTGTAAGAACATCATGCAAAACTCCAATACAAAGGCATCAGACAGTTAAGAGACAGCTTACTGCAAAGAAGGCCAGTTCAGATAATATACCACATAAATCAAATATCAGGAAGTGGATGCAGTGAGGAAACATGTAGGAGATACTAGCTAACATGAGGCTGATACCCAGATACACAACAGAACCATATATGGGCTTAACTAGCTAAGAATCCATACATGACAATGGCGTTTTAAAAGCACCCTCCTCAAGCAACTAATATAGCAGAAAATATGGATGAGATGAACATGGAACAGTATATCATGACTAGGCCTATTTAAAGCGCTTGACTAATCCCAGTATGGGCATCAACTAGGATGAATCCTTACTCAATATTACTGAGCCACTCGCATTCTAGAACATGATACAAGAAGATAATAAGCATGAAATGAGATATTGTGTTAACACATAAGAGAAAATTACATACTGTGAGATACTAGAGACCAGAATCCTCATTACAGTTATAACTCCTCCTCACTGAGACCCTACGGGCTCTGAACCTTCATACAGAAGTGTTACAAAATGTATACAAAAGACTTTTCACTGCATAGTTTGTTGATTGAAATCTGGAACCCTTACAATATTTTTATTTCTAGTTTTTATAGAGGAAAGAGAAAACTCTGGAGAATGAGGTAGGTGATATACATTTAATGGTCTCATTTAAACAAATTTAAAGGAAAAGGCCGCCTAAGCTATTTTGTGGGGCTGAACTGATGCATGTACTCAGCTACTACTTCATGAAATAAATGCTAAAGATAAAAATCTCCTTATGAACAAGACATAAATAATAAAATATACAAGTGCCATGTACTTGGCTGGAGGAGGAAAATCTACTGCGATAAAACCTTGAGGTTGCTTGCAAGAATAAATGAACTGGGAAGAGGATCTCTGCAGAGGCTCAGCATAAGGGGAAATATTCATGAACCTTCTGTACTTTCCTGAGAAGAAAATTAGCTGAAATGCAAACTGTAGGATATGATTTTTAATGTATTGTACCCTCAGCTTGATCTTGGAAATCTCTGGTCTGATACCCTTGTATTTTAACACCAGATACGAGCTCATAATCTTCAATGGGTTGTTGAAATCTTTAATTCTTCGCTGATGTTCTTTGCAGGAACATTTATATCCCCATATGCTAGCTGTCATATTTAAATTGTCCTTGGAGAGTTTGAAAGATTTTAAATCCAGCTCCTGCGATGAATGTCTTATCACAGTGGCTTTCAGGACTCTTCTTCATAATGATAGCTCCAATTGAATTTCCTTCTGGGATGCTCTATCGCTGCAACCAAAAATGTGAATTAAAACATCTCTCTGTATGTCGAAACCCTGCAAAATCCACCAACACGTTAGAAAAACCCAGGTAGGAGTGGGATAGACGAGGAGGTGAAGATGGTGATGACGTCGCAGATATGGACAGTCCACAAGAACACGCAGGGTGACGAAAGAAAAACAATGGAGGCTTTGGAACTTAAACTTTCTGCGTGAAACAATTTTAAATGTGATGACTGAAAACGATGAATAAAAATAAAAACACACGCATATATATATATGGCGGGGGAAAATGACACGGACACATGAGAATATGATGCATGGATGTACGAAGGACAGGTGGAGGAATGACGTGGCTGCGGGGTCAACAGACAGGGAAGACTAGATTCTGGGCCGTCGGATTTGTAAGAAAAATCAACGACTGGAAGATGATGAGAGCGGCGTAATGGTGGGCCGCAGGACACAATGGACACAGGTTAATGGGCGGGCAGATTTGGAGGATATCCGCCGTAGGATAGAGGATGACAGATCCAATGGCGTGGGTGAATTCCGCTGCCCGGCTATTGCACAACCTTTAACGCGCGAAAAAGTGGTTTTTCGGGCCCGTACCAAAGACACGTGGCGCGTTTTCAATGGAATCGCTGGAATTTGGTTTAAAACCGCCAACCTGGTGGAAGCGGTGCGGAATTAACTGCTGGTTTTCTGCGCGCGGGGGCACCACGGATGGTTTAATAGCGGTCCGTCGATTTGCTTTGATCTAACGGTTACAATTGCACCCTCAATACGTTTATTGTTAAGCCCCCTTCCCTCTTGGCATGTGGTTTGGCGCTCGAGTCATATGGGAACCGAAACACAGAAAGCTAAAACCTTTGGGGGCTAGGCCCGATAAATTTTAAAATATGGGTTTTAACTTTGCAAAATGTATTTCTGGGTGAAAAAGGTGGCGACGAGCATAACATGGAGGTTTTTGGCTACGAAAGATATTTTGAACAGATCCAAAGGGAACTGGTGGTCAAAATTTAAATGGAGGGGGGAATGTGCACAACATCGGCTCCAGCTGGGGACGACATGTTCGTCCTCGGACATGTCGAGAACCTGCAGACCGCTAAACATCCTTGTATGTACATTCTTTCTGTCAATTTCTCTGCGTTTCTTCTGAAAATTTTCCAGCACTCTTTCTTTATAAAAATAAAGGCTGAAAGAACCTATATACAATATAATACACAGGCATTCCCAGCTTGGATCAGAATTGAAAGTATGGCTTGAGGAATTGGCCATTCACAGGGGCATCCAACAGATCACCCTGTAGGTTTTCTAACATAAAAGTATTATTTCCTCCTTGATTCACAATTTTGAATGGGCCAAACCACAACGGATCAAATTTGGCATGCTTGCCTTTGTTTTCTCTTTGAACGTCCCATCTGAGAACCAGGTCTCCAATTTGGAATTTCTTGTCTTTTGCATGCCGATCGAATACATCCTTCATTTTCTCCTGATATTCTATCAGTCTCTGATTTACCTGGTTCCATGTTTCCTCTAATTCGACCAATTGATTAATCCTTCTGACCATGTCATCTGGTTCTTCCTGGCTTTCCTGCATAAAACGTGCTACTGGTAACGCCAATTGAACATGAAGCACAGCTGCTCGACCATATACTAATTCATAAGGGGATTTCCCTGTTGCTATCTTGCTGGTTATCCTATTCGCCCATAGAGCAAATTTTAATTGGGAGTCCCAATTCTTCTGATTTTCATTTATTGTTTTCTTCAAGGCCCTCACCAGGGTTTTATTAGAAGACTCTACTAAGCCATTTCCCTGTGGATAGTAAGCTGTGAAGTGAGTCAATATGATATTATACCGTTGGCAGAAATTTACAAACCTGGTAGACTTGAAAGCCTGTGCATTGTCAGTTACAATTCTAGCGGGACAACCAAACCTAGATATGATATTTTCCTCCATAAACCTCATTATCACGGCATCTGTAGCATTTCTGGTAGGTATGGCTTCCACCCATTTTGTGAAATAATCTGTGGCTATTAGTATCCATTTATATTGGCCACTTGATGGGGGATGTATTTCTCCTATAAAATCTAATCCCCATTTCTGAAATGGTTCATTCACATGAATACGAATCAAGGGCAAAGCTGCTAATTTCTGTCTTTCTGCAAATATTTGGCACTTGTCACATGATCTGACCCAAGAAAAAGCATCTGTATATAATTTTGGCCAGTAAAAACCAAACTTCAGAATTTTATGAGTTGTAGCCCTCCAGCTGTAATGTCCTCCACAAATTCCTTCATGAAATTCTGTCATTATATTCTTCACTTCATTTTCTGTGAGGCATAATAGTAATATACCTAAAGGGTCTCTCTAATATAGCTGTCCATTAGCAATTATGTATTTCTGAGATTTCATTCTTACAGCTCTGTATTTTATCTTATCACAATTCGGAGGGCAGCTAAGTGTTAAAATATATTCAACTATTTCTTTATACCAAGGACTAGTTAGATATTTCATATGTATCTTTTGAGTGGCCATCTCTAGTCCTTGCTGCTCTTCTCCTTTCTCAGATTCTTCATTTGCTATCATGGATAAATTAATGCCCAAGGCTTGATGATTTGATTCAGATAACATTTTAGCAAGTCCCTGTCCTTTAATCAGCTTAGTAGGCCTTATGTCCAAATCATACTCCTGTATTTTTGCAATCCATCTTCCTCTTTTACCTTCGCTATCCCCCTGAACAAGAATGTCTTTGACAGCTGCTGTGGGGACATATGCAGTAATGTGAGATTGCAAAACATACATTCTAAAAGCTTTAAGGGACTTTACCATGGAATATGCCTGCTTCTCCAATATATTATATTTTAATTCAACATCATAAAGCACTTGACTGAAGAAAGCTATAGGCTGCTCATATCCCTCTTCGTTTTTCTGCAATAATACTCCATCTATTGTATGAGGTGAAGCAAATGAAAGATCATAAATGGCTTGTTGTAATCTGGTCCAGCTAGTACAGGAGCTTCGGAAAATGCATTTTTTATCCTGGTGAATGCATCTCTAGATTCCTGGGACCATTTTACTTCATTATCCTTTTTCAACATATCAGTTATATGCCTAACTATCTCAGCATAGTTAGGAATAAACCTTCTCAGAAAATTGATTTGGCCTAAAAACATTTGCACTTCCTTCGTATTCCTGGGTAAAGGAATACTGTTTATTACTTCCACTCTCTTAGGGTCTATTTTCACACCATCTTTAGTTACAATGTGCCCTAAGAGTTTTCCCTCTTCTAATGCAAATAAAGATTTTTGAGGGTTGAGAGAAAGGCCATACCTTCTGCATTTTTCAAAAGTTCTTCTTAAATGCTCAATATGCTCATCATCATTCTTTGAAAACACTGTGATATCATCAAGATATACCACCAAAAACTTGTCCCGCTCCCTGACAAAGGCTATGTCCATTGCCCTCTGAAAAGTAGCTCCTGCATTAATTAATCCAAATGGAATCCTGGCGTACATAAATGTTCCCCATGGTGTAGTGAATGCAGTTTTCTTCTGATCCTTTGGAAGTACGACCACTTGATTATAGCCAGAAAAACCATCCATCATTGACATTCTGGATGCTCCCACCACTTTCTGCAAGATGTGGTCCATCTTAGGCAATGGATAATTATCCTTTAGAGATGCTCTATTTAAATTCCTAAAATCCACACACAGCCTCATTTCTCCATTTTTATTTCGAACAAGAACAAGGTTTGCCACCCATTCTGAGTATCTCAATGGCACAATTATTTTAGCCTTCAGTAGCTTTTTTATTTCTTTTTCAATAGAGGGAAGCAGTAGAGGATTTATTTGTCTGAGCTTCTGCTTATAAGGCTTTGCATCTTCCCTCAAAGGAATTTTATGCTGCATTATGTTAACATCAAAAGTTTTTAGGTCCTGATAGGACCAGGCAAATACATCTTTGTAGGCTTGAAATAACTTCAAATATTTTTCTTTATATTCTTCTGGTATTCTTTTAGATAGTTTTACAATTTTGGGATCAACATAAGTACCCAGATTTAAATCTTCCACTTGATCTTCTTCTATCACTTTGCTTGGCTGCAATGGGATATCATCCTTGTTAAATAATATTTCTAGAGGCACCAGACCTCTAGGTATAATGTTTCCTTTCAGCTGCAACACTCTATTACCTACTATCTTTTCTTTCCATCTATTTTCTGCGATATTTTCAGTTTCCTTTTCTTCATTATCATCGATTTCCATATTAGAAAATTCTCCCACTGTCTCCATGAATCTCTTCATCTATTCTTCATCTTCAAAAACCTGCCAGTGCTTAATATTATCTGGGATATATGGCCTGTAACATACCTCCACTTCATATCTTAAAAGCGGATTTTGAGGAGGACGGAATGTACTGGCAGCTACAGCAAGAGAATCTGCTATTTTGTTCTGCTCCCGGGGCATGAACTATATGTTAAATTCCAAGAGGAAATTTTCTACCATGTCCCATACTTCGTTTCTATATGCTCTCAACCGAGGATGCGTGGTTTGACATTGATTTCTGATCTGCCTTACCACCAGCTTAGAGTCTCCCATGACTTTTAGACTTTGGATGCCCATGTTTCTAGCTGTCTGCAGTCCCAATAGAAGAGCTTCATATTCAACTACATTATTGGTAGCCTCATATTCCAATTTAAAGGACATTGGCACCCATTTTCCTGCACGAGAGATTAGTAACACCCCAGCTCCATTGCCTTCTCTTGAATTTGCTCCATCAAAATGCAAAGTCCAAATTTCTGATTCCTGATCTTCTTTAGGCTGCTCAGCTTGGATTTGACCAAAAAGGGGCTCATGAGCATAATTTTGATTTTCTTCTAACATTAAACATGAGAAGTCTCCCTCTTTGCTATAAACTGGGAAATTCTCTGAGCAGTCAGCCTTAGTTACCATTTTAACAAATCTAGTCTCCCTGTATAAACTCCTTTCCTGACCTCCAAAGACTGGGACTGTAGCATATGTCAAGTCCAGCTTGATTGACCCACCAATTTTTGTACCCCACGACCTTGACAGCAGCATGCCAAAGTGGGCTGGGATATCAGCAACCACAATGTCCATGACCACACTCTTTGCTGGAATTTGGGCCAAATTGACCACTAAATCTTTAATCATTCCCAAGCATTTAACTCTTTTGGAATCAAATGAATATAGGTCTTTATATGGTCTTGTAATTTGTAGTCCTAGTTGTTCCATGATAGAAAGAGACATAATATTATGGGAAGCCCCAGAATCTAACATAAAATTGTGTAACAGCAAGTCATGAATGACTAGAGACACACAAAAAGGAGTAGAAGGGTCTATCTCCTCGACATGTGGGCCAAAGATTACCATGGGTTTTTCTTCTTGGAGGTTTAAACTATCAGGTACAATTGGTATTTCAGGGGGAAGCATGAAGGAAGTAACTTGAGACTGATATGCAGGCTTCTTTAATAGTTCAGTCAGGGGGACTGGAATCTTAATTTTCTGAAGTTATTTTTGCAGATTAAAAGAAGGAGGGGGCTTTTCTATCACAATTTATTTTAACTCTTTATTTTCAGCTGAAGATTTAATTTCTTTAGGCACATATTCGTCATTGGGAGGACTGACTAATTTTGAGGAAGAAGGAATATGGTCATTAGACTGCAAGGGAGCATTTAGAGGACTCTTACCTTTTCTATGTTTCTCTTTGTTGCTGATTCCTTCTGAGCAGGTGCTTCTTTCTGAGGTGGCTCCTCTTCTTGTTCTTGAGTTCGGGTCCTCTTCCTTGAAGATCTGAGATCATATTTTACATTGAACTGGGCTTGCATGAAATCAGCGAATTGCTTACAATAATGGTCAATATCTGCTTCTTCTTCTTCGTCTTGCAATGGGCATTCCATATCATCATTATTCGAAAAGGCAAGATTTGAATATTCTAATCCATAAGCAACATCTTCAGTGGAGTCATCTGCTGGACCTTCCAAGTACAATGGATGTGGTACCTAGTCTTGTTTCTCCTTCGCTTCTCTCGGCAGTATCTGTAATGGTGGTCTTTTAGACTGGGGATTGTATCCTCTATTTGGAGCATTATAGAAATTCTTGGGAGCTGCATTTTTAGCTTCCAGTTCAAGCTTGACCATCTTCTTTATCATTTTGCTTATTTAATCCATTTTATCTGAATCCTTCTCTTGATTAGAGGTGGAAACCTCTTCTTTGCCTCTCCTCCTAGTATCTTGTTCAATTTTTCCCTTTAATTTCCCAGTGGAGGCGAAGTTCGCTTCCAGCTCCAGAGCATCTGACCGAGCATCATCTAAAGTGGTAGGTTTTCTTTCTCTCAATGAGAATCCAAAGTCAAACTCAAAGGTTGCTATAAAAACTATCTTGGCAGTTGCTTCATGGGGCTTCATTTCAGGAGGCAGGCTCAAATATAACTTGTTGAATCGTTTAATAAACTCTGATACTCCTTCATTTTGCTTCTTCTTTAAAGTATTAAATTCAATAAGACACTGACCATAATCTTTCTTTTCTCCCCACTTTCTGAGAAAATTATTCTCCATCTCGTCCCAGGTGGTTACTGAACGGTTCCCCAATGTCTTGAACCATTTTCTGGCTTCACCCTCCAAAGATTGTACAAATAATCTCAAGACCACATCCAAATGTTCAACATTTAAGTTTTCTGCAAAAGAGCAGAAAGTATCAAGATGTTTCTGAGCATCAATTTCATTTTCACCATTAAATCTTGGAAGAATCTTCAAATAATCCTGTGGCATATCATTTAGCACCTGGGGTAAGGCCAGTGGAGCATATTTATTCAATAGAAAAGCTGGTACATTAGCCATTGGAGGAGGTGGGGGTTGTGCAATAGCCTGAGATACAAATGAAGGAAGAGGAGTAGGAGGAAGCGGAGTATGAATAACAATGGGAATATATTGTATGGAAGCCTGAGGCGTAGCTGGAAATAGTTCACGATTGACAGCAGCTACTTCTGTGACCTCTTTGATTTCCTCAGCCTCGGGAGTAGGATGGGAATCTTCTTCAATCCAGGCACTTCCTCCACGTGGAGTTTCTGATTAAAACTCAGGATTTTCTGTTCTGATCTCTTGAGAAGAAGAGGGCGGATAATCTTCAACGGATATTCAGGGTTTTCAGCATGAACTGATTTCCTCTCCTTCCAAACTCTTTTGTGAATGATCTTCTCTGGGTCAGACACGTAAGGTGTCTTTGATTCGGATGTATCTGACCTCAAATGTGGCTTACGAGGAGCTAGGACTACCAATAAATTTATGGAATAAAGACCAGTGGAGTCGCCAAGGTGAGAGATACGCAACTCTTCAACTCTTTGTGCTCACCTGATTAGAGAGTGAAAACAATTTGTCGAGGCCCAGGGAAACTAATATTCTCAAATTCGATCCCCGACAACGGTGCCAGAAAGATGTTTTGGACAATTTTGTCACCCCTAGAGACAGTCTAGAGTTTCCATAGACCAGTGCCTAGGACATCTTAATATAGCAAGGATCTCATCAAATAGCTTGGGTTGTCAATCCAAAAGCTCTCTTACTATCTCTTGTTAAACGAGAAAGCTAATTTAAATGGGACCAATATCTCTCAGAAGCTGATACAAAGATAAGAATAGTGTAAGAAAATCATGAAAAACTCCAATACAAAGGCATCAGACAGTTAAGAGACAGCTTACTGCAAAGAGGGCCAGTTCCGATAATATACCACAGAAATCAAATATCAGGCAGTGGATGCAGTGAGGAAACATGTAGGATATACTAGCTAACACGAGGCTGATACCCAGATACACAACAGAACCATATATGGGCTTAAATAACTAAGAATCCATACATGACAATGGCATTTTAAAAGCACCCTCCTCAAGCAACTAATATAGCAGAAAATATGGATGAGATGAACATGGAACAGTATATCATGACTAGGCCTATTTAAAGCGCTTGACTAATCCCAGTATGGGCATCAACTAGGATGAATCCTTACTCAATATTACTGAGCCACTCGCATTCTAGAACATGATACAAGAAGATAATAAGCATGAAATGAATTATTGTGTTAACACATAAGAGAAAATTACATACTGTGAGATACTAGAGACCAGAATCCTCATTACAGTTATAACTCCTCCTCACTGAGACCCTACGGGCTCTGAACCTTCATACAGAAGTGTTACAAAATGTATACAAAAGAGTTTTCACTGCACAGTTTATTGATTGAAATCTGGAACCATTATAATGTTTTTCTTTCTAGTTTTTATAGAGGAAAGAGAAAACTCTGGAGAATGAGGTAGGTGATATACATTTAATGGTCTCGTTTAAACAAATTTGAAGGAAAATCCCACCTAAGCTATTTGGCGGGGCTGAACTGATGCACGTACTCAGCTACTACTTCATGAAATAAATGTTGAAGATAAAAATCTCCTTATGAACAAGACATAAATAATAAAATATACAAGTGCCATGTACTTGGCTGGAGGAGGAAAATCTACTGCGATAAAACCTTGAGGTTGCTTGCAAGAATAAATGAACTGGGAAGAGGATCTTTGTAGAGGCTCGGCATAAAAGGAAATCTTCATGAACCTTCTGTACTTTCCTGAGAAGAAAATTAGCTGAAATACAATCTGTAGGATATGATTTTTAATGTATTGTACCCTCAGCTTGATCTTGGAAATCTCTGGTCCGATACCCCTGTATTTTAACACCAGATACGAGCTCATAATCTTCAATGGGTTGTTGAAATCTTTAATTCTTCACTGATGTTCTTTGCAGAAACATTTATATCCCCATATGCTAGCTATCATCTTTAAGTTGTCCTTGGAGAGTTCGAAAGATTTTAAATCCAGCTCCTGCGATGAATTTCTTATCATGGCGGCTTTTAGGACTCTTCTTCATAATGACAGCTCCAATTGAATTGCCTTCTAGGATGCTCTATCGCTACAACCAAAACTGTGAATTAAAACATCTCTCTATATGTCGAAACCCTGCAAAATCCACCAACAGGTTAGAAAAACCCAGGTAGGAGTGGGATAGACGAGGAGGTGAAGATGGTGATGACATCACAGATATGGACAGTCGACAAGAACACGCAGGGTGACGAAAGAAAAACAATGGAGGCTTTGAAACTTAAACTTTCCGCGTGAAACAGTTTTAAACGTGATGAATGAAAATGATGAATACAAATAAAAACACACGCATATATATATATGGCGGGGGAAAATGACATGGACACATGAGAATATGATGCATGGATGTACAAAGGACAGGTGGAGGAATGACGTGGCTGCAGGGTCAACAGACAGGGAAGACTAGATTCTGGGCCATCGGATTTGTAAGAAAAATCAACAGCTGGAAGACGATGAGAGCAGCGTGATGGTGGGCCGCAGGACACAACGGACACAGGTTAACGGGCGGGCAGCTTTGGAGGATATCCGCCGTAGGATAGAGGACGACATATCCAACGGCGCGGGTGAATTCTGCTGCCCGGCTATTGCACAACCTTTAATGTGTGAAAAAGTGGTTTTTCAAGCCCGTACCAAAGACACGTGGCGCTTTTTCAATGGAATCACTGGCATTTGGTTTAAAACCGCCAACCTGGTGGAAGCGGTGCAGAATTAACCGTTGGATTTCTGCGCGCGGAGGCCACCACGGATGGTTTAATAGCAGGTCGTCGATTTGCTTTGATTTGACGGTTACAATTGTTCCCGCAATACATTTATTGTTAAGCCCCCTTCCCTCTTGGCATGTGTTTTGGCGCTCGAGTCATATGGGAACCGAAACACAGAAAGCTAAAACCTTTGGGGGCTAGGCCCGATAAATTTTAAAATATGGGTTTTAACTTTGCAAAATGTATTTCTGGGTGAAAAAGGTGGCGACGAGCGTAACATGGAGGTTTTTGGCTATGAAAGATATTTTGAACAGATCCAAAGGGAACTGGTGGTCAAAATTTAAATGGAGGGGGGAATATGCACAACAATACTAACAACTGACAGATGGATAGTAAATTACCCAAGTCGAGGAAGCCAAACTTTGGGTATGTCGACTAGCAGCATCGACAAAGCCTAAATTGATCATATCATCCATACATACTTACCAAGGTAGATCAAAAATATCAACATCACAATGAAACCGATAGATAGATATGCACAAAAAATACAATATGTACAAATCTAAGCAACTGCTAGGCATAAAACTAGGCATAAGACTTTTTAAGATAGAGCTAATTTCTGGGCTCTACTAGCTCGTTTTTATTAAAATCAACCAATTCATAAGCTCACTTTTTCAAGACTCTTTTAATGATGTAAGGATCGTACCACATGGATTTAAACTTAGCTGCCTCCAAGAAATCCCTGTCTTTATCATAGACCAGAACAACATTGCCTTCAGAGAAAACCCTAGGTCTCATAGTCATATCATACTGAACCTTCACCCTTTTCTTATGAGCTTCGTTAATCGTGGTTGAGTCTCAACGATGCTCATCAAGATTTTCAAAATAAAAAAGTCTTTCTTCAAGACTGGTAGTGTCTGAAAGAAGTTCAACGACTAGCTTAAGGGAAGGAATTTGACATTCCATAGGGAAGATTGGTTCCAATCCATAAACTAGTTGAAAATGATTGAAACTAGTTACAGTCTTAACTGACATCCGGTATGACTAAAGCGTAGGATACAACATAATGTTCCAATTCGATCAAGATTTATTGATCATCCTTTTCATGATAATATTGAAGGATTAATTCATGGTTTCCACTTTCCCATTGGCCCAAGGATAATAAGGAGATGAATGCTCCTGCTAGAAACATAACTTGAGAGCCAATTCAACCATCATGGAGTTTTGAAAATGATTTCCATGGCCAGTGAAAATATATTTAGGAATACCAAAATGAGAAATGAATTGGTTGAAAAGAAACAGGGTTTTTGTTTCACCGTCGTTCAATAAAGTAGGCATAGCCTCGGCCCACTTGGTGAAGTAGTCCACTACTAAAATGATATACTTACAACCCTTTGACAAAGGCAGGTTACAATTTGTAAAACCTATTCCCCACTTTTTGAACGGACCTATGGTAATAACAGGAAAGAGTGGAGATAGATGAACGTGCATTTTTTGAGTATAGACTTGACAATTATGACATTTCTTAACTGCTTCAACACAATATTCGAAAATCAAAATCCAAAAATATCTAGCATGCAGAATTTTTTGGGCTATAGCAAGACCAGATAAATTACCACGAAAAGCTCCACTATGGCAATCATTCAACACTACCTTGGATTCTTCTAGGGTTAAGCAATGTCTAAGGATTGAATCAACCCCGTGATGATATAAATTGTCACTAATGATAACATAGCTTTTCGCGAAGTGAGGCAATTTTGTATGCTCATCCTTCCAAAAAGTGAGGGGAAACTTTGAAGTTCGAAGATACATAATAATATCCCCATACCAAGGATCTTGTGAAGAAATAAGGAAAATATGTTCATTAGGGAATGATTCCTCATAATCTATTTTTTCTCCACAAGGAAAATTAGAGATTAATTGTGCAAATAGAAATTAGTTCTTAGATTTAGTAGACAAGAACTCAAGATCGAATTCTTGTAAAGTAAAAATCCATCTATTATATTTTCCCCCAATCACTCGCCTACTGAGAAAAAATTGAAATGGATTGACGACTGCCAATACAAAAAAATTTCAAATAATAATATAATGTCTAAGTCGCTGGACAACATGGACTTCTTCCAAAGCTAACTTCTTGATGGGAGAATACCGCAATTCAGGACCTATCAAGCCTCGACTGAGATAATAAATAACATGCTCAAAGCGAGACTATGGTTTATTCTGCCGCAGAGAGATACAAGAGGAAATCCCTACTATAATCAAGTGGACTCACTAAAGGATCGGAGGTTAATGCCTTTTTTAAAGCATCAAACAAGTGTTGGGTGAAGTCCTCCCACAGGAACGAAACTCCTTTTTTCAACAATCTCATAAATCCTTTTTTAATCTCAGCATAATTGATGATAAATCTCCTAAAGAAATTGGATTTTCCTTGGAGACTTTGAAGTTGATTAATGGTAGACGGGGGAGTAAACTGAAGTATTTCTCAACCTTGAAAGGATCTACATGGATCCCTTTAGTAGACACTATGAAACCCGAAAACCGACTGGATGTGGCTATGAAAACACACTTATTCAGATTCAACCAGATTTTATAATGATGACATCTTTTGAAAATAAATCAAAGATGATGAGGGTGATATATTCTCTTTTGAGAACAAGTAGCTAAGTCATCCAAATAAGCTTCGATGATATGCTTGATATCATGGAAAGCATAACACATGGCCCACTGGAAAGTCGCTCTAGCATTTTTAAGAACAAAATGCATTTGCATATATGAAAAAGTACCCTAGGCGTAGATAAAAGATGTCTTATGTTTATCTTCAGGATGGATAATAATTTTATTATAACCTGAGAAACTGTCCACGAAGGAGAAAATCTTATTCCCCACTCATTCGTTGATAATATGATCAATAAAGGGTGTGGGTTAATTATCTTTAGGACATGCCTTATTTAAATATATGAAGTTTATGCGCACACAGATTGTTCCTTCTTTCTTATCCACTGGGGCTAGATTTGAAACCCATTTAGTCAAATAAATGGGGTATATAAAACCTTCCTTAAGAAAATTCTCAACCTCGGCCTTGATAGATGCAACTTTCCTAATATTTACCAGAAAAATATTTTTCCATATAGGCTTAGCATTCTCATAAGTCTTGATTTCATGCTGGAAAATTGATGGATCAATTCTAGGCATTCCCTCATAAGACCAAGAAAACACATCACAAAATTCTTTAAAAATATCGGTATTATTTGAATCTCTTCAGGGGAACACTCAACTCCAATGAAAGCATTCTCTATTATATTGGGATCCCTACAAATGTTCACCGAAATTGTTTCCGAAATGATATACATATTACCTTCAGGAAAAATATGTGCTGGAGCCAAAGGGTTTATAATTGGGTGAATGAACAGTTGACGGAGGGCTAGAAAATGTTGAGTAAACTTCACACAAATCTGGTAGAAAATATGACCAATAATGCAAATATTCCCATGATCTCACCACACTTGTCATTGCTTCTATGATTACCTCCTTATATGGTAAAATTATATCAAGGCAAGCCAAAGAATAAGTCGAGTTAAGGGTCCAAGCCGGAGCCACATCTCCATCCAAATCCTCCGGTGAAAGAGGAACTGGATCAGAGTCTGCAATATTAACAATAGATTGATAATAAATTTTGGCTGCAAACATAATATATGTTATTCCACCCACTTTACATTCTTCTAATGTGGTCGTAGAAGAGGGTAAGGTCTAAGGATTCGAAAATAATGATTTCAGAAGAACTCGCTTCAGGTAGAAACCTTGGAATATGAAATATCATTTACATGAACAATAGGAGGCTAAAGATCAAAGGTACCCATCAACGAGGCATACATACCGACTCCTAGATTCTCAATAGGTTGCTTGGAATTCTTCATCGAAGGAATAGTAGAATCAGAGGATGCATTGGAATGTATTAGACAATAATTCATCTGATCAACAAAAAAGATTCTCCCTTCATGGGGAAAACATAGGATACAAAATAATTATGATACAATGGCATCCATATCATAAATCCAATTTCTTCATAATATAAGGTTATAGTCCAAATTATCATCAAATATTTCTACTTCGATATTTACTACCTTGCCCCCAACACAAATGGGAAAGATAGGAACAATGCCATGTGGCATGTGAGAATGACCATCAAATACAGTCAAGAGAGTAGGTGAAGGAATGGCTTAAGGAGGTCCAATAGAATTCCAAAATGAAATAGAAATGACACATGTGGAAGCTCCTTCATTAACTATAGTTTGAAAAATACTGATCTTTCAATACGTAGATTTAATTTGAAAATGCATATGACAAGGAAGTATCTTCTTTAGATTTTACATATCAAATGTAATCATAAGATATTTTTTTGGATCTATCACCCCGATTGCACTGATTAGCACACTCCTTTGAGATAGGCATGACTGGAGTACCTCCAAGACATACATATCACAAGGACTCTGAGCCAAATCTTCTACAATTAAGTAGCTCTGAGCTACCTTGAAATTAAGGTTAATCATCGAGCGTTTAGCAGAGCCTTTCACCATGCCAGGTATATGCTCAACTATGAGCCTCATTATATGGAGTGGCTTGGAAATATTAGGACTTTCCTTAGCCTTAGAATATTTAGATTCACCATAATCACATGATTGTGTTGCAACATCAACATGAGCACTCATCATGTATACATTTGAATTATTTTCCCCCTCGTGGTTGCCCCCTGTGGGAGCTCCAGTATTTGCATTCATGCCAACAAGCATTTTCTACCCTTGGAGAAAAGGTTAGTCAGGATAGCTTTGGAACTAGAAGAACCTTGCTGAGCTAACGAACGCTGAGCATCCTAAATCTTAGGGAAAATATGAGTGATATGGTCTCCACTACACAATTTTCAAGGAAACTTACCTTCTTTTTCGACTCTATTTTACCCTCTCCAACATTATTGTTGGGTTTGTTTGCATTATTCTTCCCATCCTTATCATTTTTCTTATTACATCATTTCTTCTTCCTATAGGATTGTTGATTTCCTTCGGTGTTATATGATTGGACAACATTAATTTTTAAAGGTTGGGAAGGCATAGACACTAATGGTGTAACCTGAATAGAAGAAGCATTTTGTAAAGAAAACTGATGAAATTTATTTAATAGGTTAGCCTTATTACTATCGATCGAACCAAATATCTCATTGACATGGGGACCTAGCTTTGGCTTGGCTAAGGCTATCTTGGATCGAGGAGCATTTGGAAAATCATTATTAGGAACCCTAGACTGAGAACAGATAAGTTCTAATTGATGGGCTCTAAATATAGCCCTCTCTTCCGTAAATACCCTAGAAAGAGATACATCCTTTAATATGTATAGCTATAAATATTTTAAGAACCATTCTAGAAGGAATTCATTGGGAATATATGCTTTAATGAGCCTCTTCCTTCTTCTCCATAACTAAATATGGTCAGAAATGTGAGTTTCCTTATCTGGCTGGAAGTTCGCCAAAAGCCCAGTTCCAACATCATATCTAATGGGCAATTTAAAATTATTCAAGAACATAGTAGCCAATTCTCCAAACGAAGCAAAGGTGTTCCCAATAACTTCTATGTACCATTTAGCAACATTTCCAGTCAAGGTGCACTGGAACAATAACAACCTAATTGAATCATCAATAAGTGAATCAGATAATCAACACCATAAGTGGAAAGTTGTTACATGGTTAGCTAGATGTTCACTAGTCTTCCATTCGAATTTTGGAATATCTGACGGAAGCTTGGTAGGAACTAGAGGCCAAGCTGGGCTATATCAGATTGGATCATTAGTTAATTTCGAAAGATCTAGTAAATTTAGTGTTACCATTAATGGTAAGCACAAAGGACCTTTATAATTCCATCCCCCATGAGAAGGATTCCCAAAATTTTGAAAAGAATAACTTGGATTTTCTGAGGCACCAGGTTGCCAATGATTTTCAGTAGAAGATACCGACCCATAAGGAAAACCTTGTGGTCTAGAAAAATTTAGAGTAGGACCTCCTCTTACCTAAGGGTTTCCATTAATAGAAATGTTTCCCCCAATCAAAGTATTAAAAGAATATGAGATACCTTGGTAAGGGTTCCATGCATTAGAGAAAGGAGAAAAAACCAGAGAGGTTCCTACATAGGAGAAAGGCATGTTCTCTTGTTGACCAAACATGAACTGATTCCTAGTTCCTAAACCACCAAAAGTAGTGTTCTAGCCTTGAAAAGTATTGAAACCTTGACATCCTAGAAAAGGATTGAAACCTTGATCATGTGTGGAGAAATTCAAAGAACCTAAGGAAGGGTTAGAATGAGTAATATGACCGCTTCCAAAGGGAAAAACCTGAAAAGAGGCTCAACCACTAGCCATAGAATACATAGGTGTGGAGACAATGGATGCAGTGGTGAAAGGAACTGAGGGAATTGAAATAGAAGGCATCCCAAATGAAAATGAACCAACGTGGGAAGAAAACACTTTGGTGCCCCCACTCGAATATGGAATGGAGGTAGAGCCAAATATTGCAGTACTAGGAGTGATAGTTGATATAAAAATTGTACCTCCTCCTTCTACCAAAAGAGGAGTATGCACACTATAAGTACTCATAGTCTAAATTTTGTTCCCAACAATGGCCATCGAAAGAAAAGAAGGATAAATAAGAGGGCTTACCAGTCTATGATTTGGGGTCCCAATGTATAATATAACACTAGGAAAATCAGAAGGAAGAGGGAAGAAGGAGTAACTGGAGGTTCATAATTCTCTTCGACCTCAACTTCTTCTGATAGAAAAATAACCCTACAAATGAGTGGAGTACTCCTCTCTAAATCACGACTAACATTAGGATCACCCTTAGAAATTATAGCCCCAAGCGGAGGATCACTCTCCGATGCATTCGCTACTAATGATTGGAAATCACTAGCATAATTTCTCCTACGCCTTCTAGGAGAATGCTCAGCACTCACAGGAGAAAGCACACGAAGCCCCCTAGATCGACGAACTGATCGATAAACCACTTTTAACTATTGAGAGAAATTATACCTACTCAAAAAATTATAAAGCTATGGCATTCTAAGAGAAAAGAGCACTCTCTAAAAATTTCCCTAAGCAAATCAAGCTACTCTCAGGTATTTTTTCTCTGGGTGAGTAGGATCAGACACCAAAATACAAGAAAGTGAAAATATAAATACCTTTTGAAAATATTCTAGGGTAATTGTGCCCTAGGCCTACTAGCGAAGGTAAGAGAAGCAGTTACACTGACCTATAGACAAAAACATTTTCCGTTGAAAGTACATAAGCTTCACAAGGGCACCCTCCAAAAGTACTAATGAACGTGATGCAAAATCTACCTCAGGTACCACAAGTATTCCCCCTCATAGTCACCTATGTGATACCTAGGAATGGAAACTAAGGTCACCAATTCATATCGGCAACCAGGTATAATAGTATTTAGTCAGGATCTGATAACTAGTAGAGGGGGTATCTCTCTTGCTTTCCCTCACCCTCGCACTTGACTCCCTTTTTAAGAGAGATTTCCCAGAAAACTTAATGAGACTGAGTTTCAATATTTTAATTAACTTACAGTTTAAATTTAGAGTGGCCTTGGAGAGTTAAATCTCCACACACCTATTCCAAGGCCTTAATGACCTAGACTAGTTGATGTATTTAATGACAAGTCAAAAATATTCTAGTTCATTTTAAATTTTATCGCTTGATTTTAAAGGTTGTTCTTTTAAGTCAGGGGTGAAATGGAGGTGAACCTTATGGTGTTATGGATGCAAGAAGTGTTTAAGTTCAAAAATAAATTTCAGCACCTACACTAGTGTGGGACCAGGATGCCCAAGCATCACCTACACTAGTGTGAGACCACATGTCTTAGCAGCACCTACACTGGTGTGGGATAAATTTGGTGCATATATATTTTAATTATCCCTTAATTAAGATGGACAATAAAATGTAATGTAATCTCAAAATCACTTGTAATAGTTAACTGAGTGTGATAAACTCAGTTAGCTCATGAATTTCAAGTTGAGGGTAGTTGGTGAGGCATGCATAGTAATTCTCGTTGTAATAGAGTTCGAAGTGCAGTGGTGCATTAGTTAATGCATGTTGTAATAAGTTTAACTCAGTTAAGTGAGTTAAAGTAAGTTGTGTTAGTTGTAACTATTTGATACACTAGTGAGAGATCAATTGAATTAAATATTATTTAATTCACAATCAATTATCTAAAATGCAATTGATTATTTACTACTATTAGATGCATGCATGTCAGTTCCAGTGGAGACCCAATTGAGATATAGGTGAAATGGATTTTAAATATCAGTTGTAGGATTATTGGGTTGTACCCATGCAACCAAACACATATTGGATTTCCCATTATCCTTGTACAATCAAGGAAGGAAAAAATTCCTAAATAATATCGACTGCATTCCACATGAATTGTGCAACCAAGGGAAGTTGTTTAGAGGCTAAGAATTGGCTAATTGTTGGTCAGTTTTGTCCAGTACAATGTGAGACAATTAGCTGAGTACAGGAGGGATCTTGTGAGAAGAGTTGTATGTAATTGTTTCATATATCCATGCTGAATATAAAATAAATAATGGTGTGGTTTTGAGTAGCAAGCTTTCCCCAGGATATTTTTTGTGTTTTGGTTTGATTGATTCTTCTTTGCTTCATGTGATTAGCGATTATGTTTTTAATTTCACAATTGATTTGTAGAAGTGATTCAATATCTAGCTTTAGTACTTTGTTAGATTGGATTGAATCCATGATATACATGATTTTTGTATAATTTCTACATGGTATCAGAGCACAGGAAATCACAATAGTGAAGGAGGAGCTGAGTTTGTGACTTAATAGAATTGAAATTTGTAGAAAGACTTTCTTGGTGCTATAGTTGATTTAGGATTGAAATGGCTTTCAATGGCTTAATATTGGAGTATACACTCAAGGGCATATCTAAATATATTTATTGGAAATACAATATGGAGGCAGTACTCAAAGACAATGGATTCAAGGAATTCATTGACAATGATGTTCCTAAACCCATTGTGACAGATGGTGCAAATATTGATGCATTGAAAAAGAAAGTGGAAAAGGCGAGGATGATCTTACTGGAGGAAGTATGAGAACTCATTTTCTCAAGTATCCATGGGAAATCCACACCATACTCAATGTGGAAGGCTTTGACAAATCTATTTCAGAGCAGCAGTGACCATATGAAATTGACATTGAAAGATAAACTCAGGAAGATCAAGATGGAGAAAGGTGACTCCATGCAAAAATATTTATCAAAGTTTGTCCAATGTCAAGATGAGTTGGGGAGCATTGGCATTACTGTCATTGATGATGATTTGGTGAGTCTATCTCTTCTAGGACTTCCCAAGAGTTGGCATATTTATTAGGACTCTATTAATGGAAGGGAAAAGATGCCAAATTGGGAATGAATGTGGTTGGATTTGGTGCAAGAGGAGTTTAGACGGAATACCAAATATGGATCTTCATCTAAGAATGAATATGAAGAATATTGTTATTTGGATGATAAGGTGAAGAAGGGGAAAGGAAAGAAGTTTCATTCCAAATCTGAGTCCAAAGATGGCAAGAAGCGTGATATGTCTAGAGTGAACTGTTTTCATTGTCACGAGCATGGGAATTATGCCACTAACTATCCATAAAAGAAGAAGAACAAGAAGGCTTTAGGATCTACAGCTAGTGAGGCTTTGGCCTTGCAATTTGAGCTTGAATTATCATTTATCGCATGCATGGTGTCAAATGCATTAGGATCGATGTGGTATTTGGATAGTGGTGCATCCTTTCACATGACGAGAGACAAGGAACTTTTCAGTAGCTTGGAGGAGAAGGAGATCTAGATGCATATAAAAATGGCTGATGACGGGGGGTATAGTGCTATTGGGATTAGTACCATTACCTTCTATAGATAGGCAAGTACACCCTTTCAATTAAAATATGCAATGCTTGTACAAGGCTTGAACAAAAAATTGGTCTCAGTTGCAACGTTGGAGGATACAGGCTATGATGTTTTTTCAGTGAAGGAAAATATTTCCCGTGACACAAAACAATAGGACAAGCCAAGAAGATTGGGACTCGAGGTAAGAATCTCTATAAGATGGATGTAGATGGTTGTGCAACATTGATGGGTTAGGAGGACAAAGTTGTGAGCCAGGATGAGGGTGAGTTATGGCATAAAATATTGGGCCATCTTCACCATGGGGCCTTAAAATTCATGCAGCAGATTTCTACGGGTCTTAGCAAGGGTACACTTGCACAGTCATACACATGCAAGGGATGTACTATGGGAAAATATGTAAAGGACACCTTTCATGAGAAGGAGACCCGAGCCTCAAGGATCCTTGAGAGAGTTCACATAGACGTGCGTGGATCATTCTCTGTTGCTTCGACAGAAAATCATAAGTACTATGTGATATTTGTTGACGATTTTTCTCGGAAGTGTTGGATCTACTTCATGTAGAAGAAAGATCAGAATTTCTCAAATTTTCTTGAGTTCAAAGCACTAGTGGAGAAAGACACTAGGAATAAATTGAAGGCTCTTAGGAGAGAAAATGGTGGTGAGTACATCTCCAAAAAATTCAAGAACTTTTGTAGCAAAGAAGTAATTCAGAGAGAATTGATAGCGCCTCATAACCCACAAAAAAATGGGGTCACTGAAAGAAAGAACAGAATGATTGTGGGTGCAGCAAGAGCGATGTTGCATGATCAAGGCCTACCAATGCATCTGTGGGAAGAGGCATGCAACACAACAATATTTGTGCAGAACCATTGTCCTCGTAAGATACTTGGCATGAGTACACCAGAAGAGGCTTTCATTGGTAAGATACCTGATGTTTCACATTTTAAGATTTTTGGCTCATAAGTTTATGTGCATGTGACCAAAGACACCAGGAAGAAGCTAGAACCAACAACTGATATTTTTATTTTTTTGGGGTACACTGAAACTCCCCACAACTATTGGGTGTATTTTCCAAACAACAAAATGACTATTGTGCGATGTGATATAAAATTTGATGAGGAGAAAGCCATGTGACTGTCCCTTGAGAGGGAGCTAGATTTCCATGCAGAGGAGGAACTCTTGGTTCCCAAGGATGAGCCTCAATATGTGGAGAAACCACATGTGGAGGATCATGGAGTGGCAAAAAACACTCATGTAGAGCCATCCATTAGAAATGGTAGAAGGCACACCATGGAAGCTGATAGATTGAGAATTGAAATTACAGAGAATATAGGAGCCTCTACTTCATAGCATAGATAGAGACAGTTTCCAAACAGGTTTACTTGATACATGGATCTTATGAGTAAATGTATTGTGACTGAACCACCTTCCTTTCAAGAGGTAGTGAAACATCCAATTTGGGTTAATGCAATGGTGGATGATTATGATTCCATTGTTAAGAAAAGTGCATGGGAGATTGTCCCAAGACCAATTGGTAAATCACTGTTTGGATCTAGATGGATCTGCAGGGTAAAGCAAGTTGTTGATGGGGGTGTAGAGAAGTAAAAGGCCAAATTTTTTTCCCGGGGATTCTCACATATTGAGGGGATCGATTATGATGATACTTTTTCACTAGCTGCAAGGCACTCTTCCATTAGATCCATCGTTGCACTCTTAGCATAGATGGTGTGTCACATTCATCAGATGGATGTGAAACTATGTTTCTCAATGGATTTATTGAGGAAGAAGTGTACATAGAGTATCTATAAGGTTTCAAGACCTTTGACAGTGAGTCACATGTGTGTTGACTCAAGAGAGCATTCTATGGGCTAAAGCAACACCTCATGCTTGGTACACTCAGATTGACGGCTATTTCATTGGACTAGACTTTACCAACAGTGAAGCTTGTTGGGTCTGTGTTATATTCTTTCCACGACTAGTCATGTACATGGGGGTCACAAGGGGGGCGGTATCCCCCCCTATCGGAGTCCGGGGCAGCACCCTGAGAAAAAAAATTTGGTAGCTATTTTCTGGTGGGCGGACCAGCCCATGGTTTTGTTCATGGGTTTGCACATGGTTTTGGGGCATGATGGTTTTCGGCCCCTGGTATTTTCTAGATTCAGTCAAGGGAACTACGGTTATGTTCTAATCCAAGGTTAATGGATTGGGGTTTATGTATGCCTAGGAATGTATATATATGTGTTGTAACACTAAAAGGAATATAATGAAAAATCAAGCTGGTTGTCCCAATTTCAGATCCAGGGGAAAATCTCTGTGTTTACATATTTTATGTTTTATGCTCTTGCTATTTTTTATTTTATGTTTTTAAGATTCGTTTTTAGATAATTTCTGTACAGGGTTAAAACCTACATTTGGTATCAGAGCAGTTTTAGCTTCAAGGGGACGCCTTTGCTGTTGAGGGGTTTTTTTCTTGGGCTTGAGGTAGACCCTATTCAGTGGGAGATCTATGGGATTTATTCTTGCGGTGAAATAATATGGTGAGCGGCAGGAAGATAGAGATTGAGAAATTTAATGGTCATATTTTTTATTTGTGGAAGCTCAAGATGGAGGATCTGCTGGTGGATAAGGACCAGTGGATCGCGGTAGATCCGGGTACTAAACCAATGGCAATGTCAGATGAAGACTAGAAGAAACTGGATCAGAAGGCAAAGAGCACAATATGGTTGTGTGTCTCAGATTCAGTATTGTTGAATGTATCTAGGGGAGATATGGCGAAGACCTTGTGGGACAAGCTAGGGAATTTGTACCAATCTAAGTCTCTGGTGAATAAATTGTTCCTTCAGAAAAATTTGTATAACCAGAGGATGAAGGATGGAGACTCAGTGACAGAGCATCTGAATTATTTTAATACTGTGGTAAGCCAGATATCATCTATTGATATTAAAATCTTAGATAAAGATAAGTGCATTAGTTTGTTGTGTTCTCTACTAGATTCGTGGGACAGTCTGGTTATTGCAACAGGTAGAAATACAACTACCTTGAATTTTGATGACATTGTCTCAGCCTTGCTGTTGGAGGAAATGAGACGGAAAAATATGGAGGGTCAGAATGGAAATAACTTATTTGTACGAGGAAGGTCCCAGAACAGAAACAAGAATAAGGTTTCGAGTGGGAGATATAAATCTAGAGGGAGATCTAAATCTCCTGGAAAGTTTGTAAAGGTGTGCTGGAAATGCGGAAAAGAAGGACACTACAAGAAGGAATGTTGATCTAAAGCTCCTAAGAAAGGAAAGGGATTTGATGATGCTCCTTCTACATATGAAAAAATGACCTCAGATGAAGTTGGGTATGTGTATTTTGCTTCTTCTTCAAATACACATGTAGATGTCATGGTTGATTGAATCGGGTGCATCCTTTCACTTCACTCCCCATAAGGAGTGGTTCTGCGAGTATGAGAAATATAATGGCGGTGATGTCTTCTTAGGTGATGATAGGAAGGCCAGAATCATCGGATGTGGAAAATTCAAGCTGAAGCTGCAAGGTGAAAGGATTAGAACACTTCCTGGTGTTCTGCACATTCGTGCATTGGCCAGAAATCTGATTTTTGTAAGCAAGATGGATGATGCAGGTGTAAAAACCGTGTTCGAGAAAGATACCTATAATATGGTTCGAGGAGCACTAGTATTAATGCAGGTAGTTCGGATTCAAACTCTGTACAAGCTTTAGGGCAACACTATTATTGATAGGTGCAATAGTCCTGTGGTTCCTGAAAGTGGAGCCGAAATCCTAGCGGTCTCTCGAGAAAAGACCATGCTATGGCATCAAAGGCTTGGACATATTGGAGAGAAGGGCCTTTGGATACTGCATGGAAATGGTATGGTAGAAGGTATGTCCAATAGCTCTCTGGATTTTGATTTTTGTGAAAATTGTGTGTATGGGAAGCAGAATCGGGTGAGTTTTCCTTCTAGTGCTAAGAGGGCAAACAAGATATTAGAGCTTATGCACAGTGATGTGTTTGGACTTATGTTGGCTCCATCACTGGGTAAGTCTGTGTACTATGTTTCATTCATAAATGACTTCTCAAGGAATGCATGGATATATTTCTTGAGGAATAAATCTGAAGTATTTGATAGATTTAAAGAATTTAAGGCTCTGGTGGAAAACCAGACATAGAATAATATAAAGGTGCTGAGGACAGATAAAGGTGGGGATTTATATAAGAAGGAATTTTAAGAGTTTTGTAAGAAGTGTGGTATAGCACAACAAAAGACTACTCCATACACACCTCAACAAAATTGAGTTGCAGAAAGAATGAACAGGACGCTGATGGAAAATTAAAGAAGCATGCTCAGTGGTACCAGGTTAGGACAAGAATTCTGGGCAGAGGCAGTAGAGACTACATGTTAATTAGTTAACAGATCACCTTCATCAACGTTGGAGGATAAGACTCCACATGAGGTATGGTCTAGTAAGAAACCCTCTCTTTCACATCTGAGGGTATTTGGATGTGATGCATATGTACATGTTCCAAAGGAGAAAAGGAGAAATTTGGATAATAAATCTGAAAGGTGCATCTTTATTGGGTATAAGGATGGTTTAAAGGGTTACAAGCTTTAGAACCCGGAAACAAGGAAGTGTGTGTACAACTGAGATGTGGCACTTAGATATGTGAAATATTTTGTTAAACATGAAGTCCTACCAAAGGAACCTGAAAATATAGAGTTTGAGCTAAAGGAGGATCAATCAGACTCTACAATAGAAGAAGACTCAGAAGAGGAAGAGCCACAAACTCCAGCTATGAGAAGATCAATTCGGGAAAGAAGACAACTAGAAAGGTATAGTCCATCTACTTTCTGTTCAAATTTTTCTTTAACTATAACTGATGATGATCCTAGAACCGTTAGGGAGGTAGTAGATTCAAAAGATGGAAAACTATGGAAGGAGGCCATGGTTGATGAAATGACATCCTTGCATAAAAATGAGGCTTGGGATCTGGTGGAGTTGCTGGTTGGAAGGAAGCCCATTAGGAGAAAATGGGTATTTAAGAAGAAGATGAATGTAGAAGGCAAGGTAGAGAAATACAAAGCTCGGTTGGTAGCAAAAGGTTATTCCCAAGTGCCGAGAATTGATTTTGGTGATATTTTTTCTCCTGTTGACAAAGTTACTTCTATTAGATTACTTTTATCTATTGTTGTTGCATTTGATTTTAAGGTAGAACAGATGGATGTGAAGACAATGTTTCTTCACGGGGATCTGGAAGAGGAGATCTACATGAAACAACCTAAAGGCTTTATGGTGAAGGGGAAGAAAGAGCTGGTATGTAGGTTAAAGAAGTCTTTGTATGGGTTAAAATAGTCAGCAAGGATGTGGTATCAGAAATTTGATACCTATATACAGTGACTTGGCTTCACCAGAAGCAAGGAGGATCACTGTGTATATTTTAAATTAATTGGTGACCGTGTTATTTATTTGGTCTTGTATGTGGATGATATTTTGTTGATTGGAAATGAAAAATAAATTATCCAAGATTTGAAGACCCAACTGTTCTCCAAATTCGACATGAAGGATCTTGGTGTTGCAAACTATATTTTGGGCATGGAAATTAAGAGAGATCGGGCAAATAGGAAGCTCTAGTTAAACCAGAGGAAGTATGGCGAGACTATATTGTAGAGGTTCAATATGCAGGATAGTAAACCGGTGAATGTTCTGATTCCTGTAGGTACAAAGATGTCTGATGAACAGTGTCCCAAGACACAAGAAGAAGAGGAGGATATGTCCCGTGTTCCATATGCAAGTGCAGTGGGCAGCCTGATGTATGCAATGGTCTGTACTAGACCAGACATTGCACATGCAGTGGGAGTATTGAGTAGGTTTATGTCAAACCTAGGGAAGGGGCATTGGACAGTAGTGAAGCAGGTTTTCAGATATTTGTGTGGCACTAGTGATTATGGCTTGTGCTACCAGGGAAGACTAGGATTAGAAAGAGTGTTGGACATTCATGGTTTTGTTGATGTAGACTGGGCTGGAGATCTGGACCAAATAATATCTACAAGTGGGTATGTGTTTAGCCTATTTGGAGGTGCAGTCAGTTGGATGAGTAAAAGACAGTCTGTAGTGGCTCTTTCAACTATAGAGGCATAATACATGTCAGCCACTCATGCAAGCAAGGAAGCACTTTGGTTGTAGAGATTGTGTTAAAGAACGGGGTTGGTGCAGCAAGCTATAAAGATAGACTGTGATAGCCAAAGTGAAATTTTCTTGACTAAGAACCCATCTTATCATTCAAAGACAAAGTGCATTGATGCTCAAAATCACTTTGTGAGATATATGGTTGAAGCTAAAAGGGTGTTTTTGGTAAGGGTGGACACTTTGAAGAATGTTGCAGATGCATTGACAAATTCTATGAGCACTCATAAGTTCTCATAATGTAGAGAAAAAAATGGGTGTTGCAAAGCTGGGCTAATGACTCATCTCTCCTATTCCCCCCTGCATAAAGAAAACAACAAGTGGGAGAATGTTGGGTTTGTGTTATATTCTTTCCACGACTAGTAACGCGCGGGGGGGGGGGTAACAGGGGGGGCGATAGCCCTCCTTGTACATTGCGTTGGGCACAACGTATGGGGGGGGGGTCATAGGGGGGGTGGTAGTCCCCCCTGTCGGGGTCTGGGGCAGCACCCCGGGAAACATTTTTAGTCATTATTTTCTGATGGGCAGACCCGCCCATGGTTTTGTGCATGGGTTCGCACATGGTTTTGGGGCATGATGGTTTTCAACCCCTGGTATTTTGTAGATCTGGTGAAGAGAACTATGGTTATGTTCTAATCCAAGGTTAATGGATTAGGGTTTATGTATGCTTTGGCATGTATATAAATGTGTTGTAACACTAAAAGGAATATAATGAAAAATCAAGCTAGTCGTCTCGATTTTGGATCCAGGGGAAAATCTCTTTGTTTATCTATTTTATGTTTTATGGTCTTGCTATTGTTTATTTTCTTTTTTAAATATTTGTTTGCAGATAATTTCTGTATAGGGTTAAAACCTACAAAGTTGATGTAAACCAGTACCATATTGTGGTTGAGGGTAAGCTATTGATGATTGTACTAATCTAATTTTGACTGGTGATGAGCACCTGATACACTCATGCAAGGAGGATCTTGCAAGGGAGCTCGAAATGAAGTACATGGGACTCCTTCATTATTTCCTTGGTTTGGAAACATGGTAGTGGGATGGTGAACCTTTTTTTTCTCAAATAAAGTATGCCAAAGAGATATTGGGTAAGTTTCACATGGAGAGCTGCAAACCCATGGACACTCCTCTTCCAGGAAATTTGAGGAAAGAGGATGCTACTTCAGGAGAGGTAGTGGGTGCCAATGTCTACAGGAAGTTAGTTGGTTCACTGATGTACTTAGTGAATACCAAAAGAGAAATTTTCTACGTAGTTAACCAACTAAGTCAAGCTATGGTTAAGCCTACTAAGATATTTTGGAAGGTGGGGAAGCATGTCTTGAGATACTTGAGGGGCACATCAGAGTATGGATTATGGTATAGACGGACAGAGGGAGTGAAGCTTCAAGGCTTCACGGATGAAGATTGGGAAGGAAATCCATTAGATAGAAAGAGCACATCAAGAGGGATCTTCAGCATAGGATCGACAACAATTTCTTGGTACATCAAGAATTAAGAGTACATGGTAGCAAGTCAAGCTGCATGTGAGGCTATCTAGATGAGAAATATCTTGGTTGGTTTGTTTGGTTCTCATATGGATCCAAAAGTGATACATTGTGATAATCAGAGTTGCATTAAACTCTCGATTAATCATGTGTTTCATGATATATCTAAGCACATAGACATCTGATACCACCATCTCAGATATTCTGTGAAGACGCGCATAATGTTACTTTAGTACATACCCACAGAAGATCAAGATGTAGATAATCTGACGAAGGCACTCACCAGTAGAAAATTTGAATACCATAGAGGCAGGATATGGGTGAAGGATAATCCCTTTCTTGTTGAGAGGGAGCGTTGAACTTCAAAAAGAAATTTCAGCACCTACACTAGTGTGGGACAAGGAGGTCCAAGCAGCACCTACACTAGTGTGGGACCAGAAGTCTTAGCAACACCTACACTGGTGTGGGCTAAATTTGGTGCATGTCTATTTTAATTATCCCCTTAATTAATATCGATAATAAAATGTAATCTAATCTCAAAATCACTTGTAATAGTTAACTAAGTGTGATAAACTCACTTAGCTCATGAATTTCGAGTTCATGGTAGTTAGTGAGGCATGTAGAGTAATTCTAGTTGTAACAGAGTTCGAAGTGCAATGGTGCATTAGTTAATGCATGTTGTAATCATTTTAACTCAGTTAAGTGAGTTAAATTCCGTTGTGCTACTTGTAACCGTTTTATACACTAGTGAGATATCAAGTGAATTGAATATTATTTAATTAACAATAAATGATGTAACATGCAACTGATGATTTACGATTATTAGCTCCATGCATGTCAGTTCTAGTGGAGAGCCAGTTGAGATCTAGGTGAAAGGGATATTAAATATTAGTTGTAGGATAATTGGGTTGCACCCATGTAGCCAAACACCCATTGGATTTCCCATGATCCTTGCATAGTCAAGGAAGGCCAAAAATCCTAAAGAATAAGAATTGCATTCCACATGAATTGTGCAAGAAAGGCAGGTTGTTTAGAGGCTGACAATTGGATAATTGTTGGCCAGCTTTGTCCAGGATAGTGTGAGACAATTAGCTCAGTATAGAAGGGCTCTTGTGAGAATATTTTTATGTAATTGTTTCATCTATCTATGCCAAATATACAATAAAATATGGTGCGGTTTTGAGTAGAAATATTTCCACAGAAAATTATATGTGTTGTGTTTTGATTGATTCTTCTTTGCTTCATGTGATTGGCAATTGTATATTTAATTCCGCAATTTATTTGTAGAAGTGATTCAGTATGTAGCTTTAGTACATTGTTAGATCCGATTGAATCTATGATATACATGCTTGTTTTATAATTTCTACATGGTATCAAAGCATGGGAAATCAAAATATTGAATGAGGATCTGAGTTTTCTACTGAATAGAATTCGAATTTGCAAAAATAATTTCTTGGTGCTATAGTTGATTTAGGATCGAAATGGCTTTCAATGGCTTAAGATTGGAGTATGAACTCTAGGCCAGCTCTAGCTATATTTCTTGGAAAGATAGGATGGAGGTAGTAATCGAAGAAAATGGATCAAGGAATTCATTGGCAATGATGTTCCTAAACCCGTTGTGACAGATGCTGCAAATCTTGATGCATGGAAAAAGAACATGGCAAAGGCAAGGAGGATCTTATTGGAGGGAGTATGAGACCACATTGTCTCAAGTCTCCATGGGAAATCCACACCATATCCAATGTGGAAGGCTTTGACAGATCTATTTCAGAGCAGCAGTGACCATAGGAAATTGACACTGAAAGATAAACTTAGGATGATCAAGATGGAGAAAGGTGACTCCATGGAAAAATATTTAACAATTTTTTTCCAATGTCGACGTGAGCTGGGAGCGTTGGAATTAATTTCGTTGATGATGATTTGGTGAGTCTACCTCTTCTAGGACTTCCCAAGAGTTGGCATAGTTATCAAGACTCTGTCAATGGAAGGGAAAAGCTGTGATATTGGGAATGAATGTGGTTGGAATTGGTGCAAGAGGAGTTCAGATGGAAGACCAGAGATGTATATTCATCGAAGAATGAATATGAAGAAGATTTTTCTTTGGCTGTTAAGGCAAATAAGGGGAAAGGAAAGAAGTTCCATTCCAAATCCAAGTCCAAAGATGCCAAGAAGTGTGATATGTCCAGAGTGAAGTGTTTTCACTGTCACGAGCATGGGAATTATGGCACTAATTGTCCACAAAAGAAGAAGAACAAGAAGGCTTCAGGATCTGCAAACTGGTGAGGATTTGGCCTCACAATTTGAGTTTGACTTCTCATTGATCGCATTCATGGTTTCAAGTGCATTTGGATCTATGTGGTATTTGGATAGTGGTGCATCCTTTCACATGACGGGAGACAAGGAACTTTTTAGTAGCTTGGAGGAGAAGGACCTCCAAATGTATATCAAAATGGGTGATGACGAGCGGTACAATGCTACTAGGATTGGTATCATTACCTTCTAAAGACAGTTAGGTAAACCCTTTCAATTAAAATATGTAATGCATGTACCAAGCTTGAAGAAAAATTTTGTCTCAGTTGCAATGTTGGAGGACAGAGGCTATGATGTTGTTTTCAGTGAAGGAAAGGATTTCCTGCGACACAAAACAACAGGACAAGCAAGGAAGATTGTGATTCAAGTTAAGAATCTTTATACTCTGGATGTAGATGGCTGCATTGATGAGTAAGGAAAACAAAGTGGTGAGTCAGGATGAGGGTGAATTATGGCATAGGATATTGGGCCATCTTCACCATGGAGCCTTAAAATTCATATAGAATATTTCTATGGATCTTCGCAAGGGTACACTTGCGTAGTCAGACACATGCAAGGGATTTAATATGGGAAAATATGTAAAGACCACCTTTCATGAGAAGAACCAAGCCTCGGGGATCCTTGAGAGAGTTCACATAGATGTGCGTGGATCATTCTCTGTTGCTTTGACAACAAATCATAAGTACTATGTGATATTTCTTGACAACTTTTCTCGGAAGTGCTGGATCTACTTCATGCAGAATAAATTTCATACGTTCTCAAATTTTATTGAGTTCAAAGCACTAGTGGAGAAAGACAGAGGGAAAAATTTGAAGGCTCTTAGGAGCGACAATGGTGGTGAGTACATCTCCAATTAATTCAATAACTTCTGCAGCAAAGAAGGAATTCGGAGAGAACTGATAGCACCTCATAATCCACAAAAAATGGGGTCACTGAAAGAAAGAAAAAAATGATTGTGAGTGCAGTAAGAGCTATGTTGCATGATCAAGGCATATAGATGCATATGTGGGAAGAGGCATGGAACAAAATGGTATTTGTGCAAAATCGTTGTCCTCGTAGGATACTTGGCATGAGAGCACTAGAAGAGGATTTCACTGGTAAGAAACCTGATGTTTCACATTTTAAGATTTTTGGCTCATCTGTTTATGTGCATGTGACCAAAGACACTAGGAAGAAGCTGGAACCAACAACTGAGATTGGTATTTTGTGGGGTACACTAAAACTCCCCACAACTATCGGGTGTATTTTCCAAACAATAGAATGACTGCTATGCGATGGGATTTAAAACTTGATGAGGAGAAAGACATGTGACTTTTAGAAATTTAATACAAAATATGTATTGCCCAGATTCTCCTGATATATAAATTATATGCCACTGTTAAATACAGAATCACTTCTACAAAATCTTTGTGAAATTTGAAACACAATCGCCAATCATAATATCATGAAGAAGGATCAATCACACATAACACAAATAATTTACTAGGAAAGCATAAAGCTAAAAACCCCACTATCTTATTTTATGTATTATATCATGGATCATGAAACAATTACATACAAAGCTTCAATCCAATAGCTCTCAATACAATAGCTAACTATCTCCTGACTGTCATACAAAAATTGGCAAGTTCCTTAGCCAATTTACTATCTCCTGACAGCCTGCCTCCACTGTGCAATCCCTGATGGTAAAGAACCCTTAAATGAATGACTCTAGCCTGCCTTGAATTAGCAATCCTCATAGGCACATCAAATGTGTGTGTGGTTGCATGTTTGCAACTGATAATGTCACAACTGATAGTCAATTTGTCCCTTTCACCTACATCTCAACTGGGTCCCCACTGGATCTGACATGCGTGTACTTAATAGTAGTAAATATTCAGTTGCATGTGAGGCCACTGATTGTGAATTAATCAATACTTATTTCACTTTATCTCTCACTAGTGTATCTTTATTTACAACTAGCACAACTGAGTTTAACTCACTTAACTGAGTTAAACTACTTTACAACTTTTATAACTACACTTCCAACTCTGTTACAATTTGGAATCACTCAGTTACAACTAATTCCACTTTCATGTCCCACCAACCAACCTCTTAACTCGAAATTCCTATAGCTAACTAATTTTCCACTTCAGTTAACTATTTCCAAGTGCTCATTGAGAATAGATTATTGTTTATTGTCCAACTAATTTTAAGGGATAATAATAGTTGACATGCATCTATAAATAGACATGCAATCTATAAATAGAACTTGCATATACATCTACAAATAGACCTCATCTATAAATATAATTTTCTCATGCATCTATAAACAGACATCCATCTAAAAATAGCCTGTGTGGGCCCCACCTAGTGTAGGTGCTTAATTTTCACTAGGATCAAGGATGTTGTTTCCAGATGCCAATTTCACTATTTCTTGTTGCAAACTTGAACACTCCCTCTCAACAAGAAAGGAATGTCCTTGTATGAAACATGCAACTCCATGCATGTGACATGCAACCCTTGCTTACGAAATTTCCAAAAATGAATAGCCTCCAAACAATTGAATCAATATAATGCATCAGTCATCAAAGTCTTCTAACCTCTACTGGTACGACATGCACATGTCTTTTGGATCCACTACGATGTTGACCTATACATCCATGTGCTCTGCACTTGTTTTCAAATCTGATCCGCGTTCCAATATCTGACACTATCACTTTAATTTCATGTCCTCATGACATATGACTGTATCAATCCAACTGATCCCGCTACTACTTCTCTGTGGGGTCCTCATAGCCTGGTTCAATTCATGAGATCCACTCCATCTCAATGAATCTTTCCCATAAATTTCTTCTTGGGATTATCCATGCATGTCGCCCACCTCTCACCTAGTGGTATAGTTTCATGCACTTTGTCTACCCATCTGGTACAAAATTTCTCTGCATGAGTGGTTGCTCCCACTCCATGATCCTCTTCTTGTGGCTACTCCACATCCTGAGGTTCACTCTTACCTGCATGCAAGTTCAGATCCATCTCAAGGGTCAATTACATTTCTTTACAACCCTTCCCAATAGTAGGAAGCTCTATATAAATCCCATATATGTCAAGTCTATAGAGATTCTTAACTCGAATGCCAACCTTCTTGGCTTGCCCTATTTCTTTGTGTCGCTGGAAAACGTTTCCCTCACTAAAGACAACATCATAGCCTCTATCCTCTAACATTGCAACTGAGACTAATTTTTTCTTCAAACCTGGTATATGCATTACATATTTTAAATGAAAGAGTTTACCTGACACCCTTTGAAAGGTAATGGTACCAATGCTAGTCACATTGTATCATCCATCGTCGCCCAACTCAACATGCATCTATATATCTTTCTCCTCCAAGTCACTGAAAAGTTTCTAATCTCCTGTCATGTGAAAGGAAGCACCACTATCCAAGTAGCACCCCAATCCCAATGCACTTGACACTGTGCATGAAATCAATGAGAATTCAAACTCAAATTGTGAGGCAAGAGCCTCACAAGATGCAACTTCAGCAACCATCTTGCTCTTCTTCTTTTTTCCATTCTCAAGACAATGAAAACACTTCACTTTGGACATGTTGTGCTCCTTGTGATATTCATCGGCCTCAGATTTAGAATGGAATTTCTTCCCCTTCCCCTTATTCACCTTGGAAACCAAAGCAGAATCCTCTCCATCATCATGATTTGATGAATATCCATCTCTGGTGTTCCACCTGAACTTCTCCTGCACCAGATCTGACCACAGTCCTTCCCAATCCGAAATTTTTTTCCATCCATTGAAAGAGTCTTCATAAATATGCCAACTCTTTGGAAGTCCCAAGAAAGCCAAGCTCACCAAATCATCATCAGCAACACTTATTCCTATACTCCCAATTTCATCTCGACATTGGACAAAATTTGTTAAGTATATCAGAATAGTTTCGTTCTTTTCCATATTGATCTTTCTAAGTTTATCTTTGAGCGCCAATTCCCTATGGTCGTTGCTTCTTTGGAATAGATCCATCAAAGACTTCCACATAGAATATGGCATGGATTTCCTTTGGAGGCTTGAGACAATGTGGTCTTATGCTCCCTCCAATAGAATCCTCCTTGCCTTTTCTACTTTCTTTCACCATGCATGAAGATTTGTAACACCTACATCATCTATCTTAGGAACATATTTTTCAATGAATTCCTTCAAGCCATTGTCTTCGAGTACTACATATATCTTGTCCTTCCAATAAATATATTTCAATATTCCCTTGAGTGCATACTCTAACCTCAAGCCATTGAAAACCATTTCGATCTTGAATTAGTTGTAGTGCCAAGAAATCCTTTCTGCAAATTTGAATTCTTTCCACCAACAAACTCAGCTCATGCTTCACAATTGTAATCTCTTGTGCTCTGATACCATGTATAAATTTAATAAAAAATATTTATTGCATGGATTCTCCTGATCTAACAATTATATGCCACTATTAAATACATAATCGCTTCTACAAAATATTTGTGGAATTTGAAGCACAATCGCCAATCACAATATCATGAAGAAAGATGAATCACACATAACACATAATTTACCAGGAAAGAATAAAGCTAAAAATTCCACTATCTTCTATTATGTATTATATCATGGATCATGAAAAAATTACATAAAAATCCCCAATCCAAGAGCTCTCAATACAATAGCTAATTATCTCACACTGTCATACAAAAATTGGCAGGTTCCTTAGCCAATTTACTGTCTCCTAACAACCTACCTCCACTGTGCAATCCCTGATGGTAAAAAACCCCTGAATGAATGATTCTAGCCTACCTTGACTGATAAATCCTCATAGTCACATCCAATGTGTGTGTGGTTGCATGTGTGCAAATGGTAATGTCACAACTGATATTCAATCTGTTCCTTTCACCTACATCTCAACTGGGTCTCCATTGGATCTGACATGCATGTAGTTAATAGTAGTAAAGATTCAGTTGCATGTGAGGCCACTGATTGTGAATTAATTAATAATTAATTCACTTGATCTCTCACTAGTGTATCTTCAGTTACAACTAGCACAACTGAGTTTAACTCACTTAACTAAGTTGAACTAATTTACAACTTTCACAAATACACTTCCAACTCTGTTACAACTTCGAATCACTCAATTATAACTAAGTACACTTGCATGTCCCACCAACGAACCTCTTAACTCGAAATTCCTATAGCTAACTTATTTTCCACTTCATTTAAATTTTTCCAACTACTCAATGAGAATAGAATATTTTTTATTGTCCAACTAATATTAAGGGATAATAATAATCGACATGTATATATAAATAGACATGCAATATATAAATATAACTTGGACATACATCTATAAATAGAACTCATATATAAATAGAATTTTCTCATGCATCTCTAAATAGGCATCCACCTAAAAATAGCCTGTGTGGGCCCCACCTAGTGTAGGTGCTTAATTTTCACTAGGATCAAAGATGTTGTTTCCGGATGCTAATTTCAATGTTTCTTGTTGCAAACTTCAACATGAATGTCTCTTGAGAGGGAGATAGATTTTCACACAGAGGAGGAACTCTTGGTTGCCAAGGATGAGCCTCAAGATGTGGAGCAACCACATGCAGAGGATCATGGAGTGGAAAAAACACTCATGCAGAGCCATCCATCAGAAATGGTAGAATGCACACCACAGAAGATGATAGATTGATTCTTGATGATGCAGAGATTGTAGGAACCCCTAATTCATAGCGTAGATAGAGAGAGACTCTAGACATGTTTACTCGATACATGGCTCTTATGAGCAAATATATTGTGACTGAACCATGTTCCTTTCAAGAGGCAGTGAAACAACCAATTTGGTTGATGCAATGGTGGAGGAGTATGACTCCATTGTCAAGAACAGTGCATGGGATATTGTCCCAAGAACGATCGGTAAATCACTGGTTGGATCTATATGGATCTACAATGTAAAGAAAGCTATTGATGGGAGTGTGGAAAAGTACAACGCTAGATTTGTGGCCTGGGGATTCTCACAGATTAAGGGGATCACTTTTGATAAGACTTTTGCACTATTTGCAAGGTACTCTTACATTATATCCATCATTGCACTCTAAGCGCAGATGGGGTGGTGCATTCATTAGATGGATGTGAAAACTGTGTTTCTCAATGGAGTTATTGTGGAATAATTGTACATAGAGAAACTATAAGGTTTCGAGATCTTCGACAGCGAGTCACATTTGTGTCAATTCAAGAGAGCACTATATGGGATAAAGAAAGCACCTTGTGCTTGGTACACTCTTATTGATAGATATTTCACTGGACTTGGATTCACC
Source organism: Pinus albicaulis (assembly GCA_034641835.2). NCBI lineage: Eukaryota > Viridiplantae > Streptophyta > Pinopsida > Pinales > Pinaceae > Pinus > Pinus albicaulis. Next base: position 854,688,816 of record CM076584.1, read on the forward strand.
AAAAGTGAAGCTGATGCAAAAATGTACCAGATTGTGGTTGAGGGTAAGCTATTGATTATTGTACTTTATATTGATGATCTAATTTTGACTGGTGATGAGCAACTGATACACTCATGGAAGGAGGATCTTGCAAGGGAGTTCGAAATGAAGGAAATGGGACTCCTTCATTATTTCCTTGGTTTTGAAATATGGCAGTGGGATGGTGAACCTTTTGTTTCTCAAGGAAAGTATGCTAAAGAAATACTAGGTAAGTTTTGCATGGAGAGATGCAAACCCATGGACACTCCTCTTCTAGGAAATTTGAGGAAATATGATGCTACTTCAGGAGAGGTAGTGGATGCTACTGTCTCCAAGAAGTTAGTTGGTTCGCTGATGTACTTAGTGAACACCAAACTAGACATTTTCTACATAGTTAACCAGCTGAGTCAAGCCATGGTTAAGCCTACCAAGATCTTTTGGAAGGAAGGGAATCATGTCTTGAAATACCTGAGGGGCACATCACAGTATGGATTATGGTACATACGGATAGAGGGAGTGAAGCTTCAAGGCTTCATGGATGTAGATTGGGTAGGCAATCCATTAGATAGAAATAACACATCAGGAGGGATCTTCAACATAGGATCGATAACAGTTTCTTGCTACAGTAAGAAGAAGCAATATATGGCACTCAGTTCATCCGAAGCATAGTACATGGTAGCAAGTCAAGCTACATGTGAGGCTATCTAGATGAGAAACATCCTAGTTGGTTTGTTTTGTTCTTAGAAGGATTTGACTGTGATACATTGTGATAATTAGAGTTGCATTAAACTCTCGATTAATCATGTGTTTCATGATATATCGAAGCACATTGAAATCTAGTACCACCACCTCAAATATTGTGTGCAGAGGAACATAATGTTACTTCAGTACATTAAAACAGAATATTAGGATGCAGATATTCTGACAAAGGTGCTCACCAAGAGAAAATTCAAATACTATAGAGGCAAGATTAGGGTGAATGATAATCCCTTTCTTGTTAAGAGGGAGTGTTCAAGTTCAACAATAAATTTAAGCACCTACACTAGTGTGGGACCAGGAGGTCCAAGAAACACTTACATTAGTGTGGGAACACAAGTCTTAGTAACACCTACACTGGTGTGGGCTAAATTTGGTGCATGTCTATTTTAATTATCCCTTAATTAATATGGAAAATAAAATGAAATCTAATCTCAAAATCACTTGTAATAGTTAAGTGAGTGTGATAAACTTTTTTAGCTCAAGAATTTCGAGTTAAGGGTATTTGGTGAGGCATGCAGAGTAATTCTAGTTGTAACAGAGTTTGAAGTGTAGTGGTGCATTAGTTAATGCATGTTGTAATGATTTTAACTCAGTTAAGTGAGCTAAAGTCAGTTGTGCTAGTTGTAATTGCTTGATACATTAGTGAAAGATCAAGTAAATTAAATATTATTTAATTCACAATCAGTGATCTAACATGCAAATAATGATCTACTATCAGTTCCAGTGGAGACCTAATTGAGATCTAGGTGAAAGGGATGTTAACTATCAATTGTAGGATTATTGGGTTGCACCCATGCAACCAAACACCCATTGGATTGCCCATGATCCTTGCACAGTCAAGGAAGGCCAAAATTCCTAAAGAATATGGATTTTATTTCATATGAATTGTGAAATCACGACAGGTTGTTTAGAGGTTTAGAATTGGCTAAGTGTTGGTCAGTTTTATCAAGGACAGTGTGAGACAATTAGCTGATTACAAGAGGGATCTTGTGAGAAGAGTTGTATGTAATTGTTTCATGTATCCATGCTGAATATACAATAGAATAAAGTGGGCTTTTGAGTAGCAAGCTTTCCATGGGAAATTATCTATGTTGTTTTTAGATTGATTCTTCTTGGCTTCATGTGATTGGCGATTGTGTTTTTAATTCCAAAATTTATTTGTAGAAGTGATTCAATATCTAGCTTTAGTACATTGTTAGATCAGATTGAATCCATGATATACATGCTTTTTGTGTAATTTCTATAGGAAGAAATCAATAGAAACCTGCTACATGAAAAATTCAATTTTTTCTTCGATGTAAAGGGATTTCTACAAAGGGAAATACAAATAAACTAATGAAAACATTTTTGTTTTTCTTTTATTTTTCAAAATACAAGCTCACACACTCAAAATATACAAAAGACTAAAAATTCTTATAGTGAAACTTCTCTAATGCATACTACCAATGGTAAATCCAAGTCTCTAGGATTACTCTAAAGAACAAGCAAATGTTTTTCCCCATAAATAGGTCCATAAATTGACCCAAAATAAAGGAAAATTTCAAAGAAGGACTTCTCCCAACAAAATGCCAAAAACATGAAACAAAAAGGGGAAAATTCAACCAAGAACTTCTCCCAAAACCAAGTGAATTTGACCAAATGAAAAAATTTACACTTGCTCAAAAACAATAAAAAGGACTTACAAAAAAACAAAAGAAAAACAAAAGTCAAACAAAGTTTTTTTTTTGTGTCTTTTTCTTTTTAAGGAAACAAGAAATTCCTTGAGAAAACAAAAACTACCCAAAAACTCAAAATCATCAAATTGAGAAAAAATGCCTTAAATTCCTTAAGTCATCAGTATCGTTTTCATGAAAAGACTTAACAAGCAGAAAGAGGTTACAAACTCAAACAAATTACCTAATACACAACACAAAACTCCAGCAAACAAAGAAAAGCATCAAAAAGACTTTTTCAAGATTTCCAGAAATGTCTTTCTCAAAAAACCAAGAAATCCAACGAAAGAAAAGAAAAAAGTGAAGCAATAAGAAGGCTAAGCATGAGAAAATCAACACTAATGCATTGTTCTGAATACTCATAACAAATAAGAACTTAAACAAGAAGTGTTGGTGCCAAATCCAAAACTAAAACTTCACAAAGAAGGGAAAACCCTAGGTTGACTAGGTTTTTCAACAAGAAAGAGAGGAAATTGATAAACTATAGAAAGAAACACTTCCCACACTACAAGGAAAAGACCCTCTAGAGGAGTTTATAAAGGAGGTTTTTAGTGTTATGAAATTTGCCAAAATTGTCAAAAAACCATTTGCTACAACATCTGTTTATGGTTACAGAGGTTTTGGTGGAGCTTTTAACGGAAATTAAACACAACTAAAAAAAATGGGCAGCCAGAGGTTATCACGGATCTTTTTTCATCGGTGCTCTAATATAGCTTGAATGCACTGGTGCGTACATATAGAAGGCACCCCGGGGTGGTCGAAGTAAAATTCTCTGGGTCGTTAAGCTATAAAACCACACCGGGCATAATGCTAGTGATACAACGCATGGAACCGTTCTAATTGGTCGTGGGATTTATGCGGTGCCCATAGGTCGTATCAAAGCACCAGTGCATAGATGTATAGAAATGCAATGGTGCTTAGTATCACAGAAAGGCACCAGGATTTATAATTGGTATCGGTATTCGTGCGGTGCCCATAGGTCGTACAAATGCATCGATGCTTATAAACACATCAACGCTCCGATGCACAGTATCACACAAAAACACCGAGATTTATAATTGGTATCAGTATTCGTGCAATGCCCATAGATCATACAATGGTGGTGGTGCATATAGACACATAAACGCACCTATGCTTCATACCGCACAAACACATCGATATTTTTAATTGGTTTTGGTGCTTTTTTGTAATGTTCCAAAATTTTCATTAAGTTAATTGGAACATTAATTTTTCTTTCCTTTTTATAAACTAAATAAAATAGGTAAGGGAGCCCATGAAAAAGCATAATAAACACTCCAAATGTGCAAAGGGGCCACTTAAGTGGGTTATTTTTCATCTCCTAGTGTGAAAAGGGGAAAAGACAAGAAGACTAGGTCAAGTTTGACCAAGTCAAACAACACTGCCTAAGGAGGAGTAGCTTGCATGAGAAGATAGTGTAGTTTTCATAGGAGGAATATTATTGGATGAGAGAAACCCTAATGGGTGGGTTCCATGGCAAGGAAGCCTCCTCTTGGCATAAAATAGGGAAGGAGAGCCATTCCTTATTATGTTGAAGAATTTGATTTTTCTCTGCTCTCTCCAGTTGTGCAACTGGGATAGCTTGTTCTGCTTAGCACAAGGAAGATTTATGTTTAGAAGTTTCCTCTCCTTCGTTGGGAAGCTTTGGAGGACCTCATCTTCATTCTCCTCACATCCAGGCTTGAGGCCAAGGTAACCATCTTTAGCTATAGCGTTTTCCAGCTTAGCAGAAACATTGAGTTGCTGGGGATTGCAGTGAGGATTCATTATCACCCACTTCCGGAGCTATTTTTGCAGAGGAGGAGTTCATTATTTCTCTGGGAGATTAGTGAGGAAGATCCTGAAGCTTCATTGCATATTTTGGCATTGGGCCTGTTGGAACAGGGTCTCCTAACAAGCTATGAAACCGGTCCATTTTGGTTATTTTTTTTATATTTAGTATAGCGCAGGTGTTTTGGGGTGGGTCAAAGCTCCAAAAGCATTTTAATGGGATTAAAGGGTAAACTAGGGGTCCAAAAAACATGGGTTGCAGACCATATGAATGTTAAATCTAGATCGTTATAAATAGAGAAGCATTTCGGATTGTAAGAGGTAGGATTGGATGAGCTATTTATGTGATATGTTGGGTAAGCGTGCTGTTTGGGTTTTTTGGGAACAGAATCCTGCTGGCTGTGTGCACGGAGATCCTAGTCCAGCTGTGTATGGACCCTACTGCTGTGTGCGTAGGCTGGGAAGGGAATTGTAAGGGTGATGAATGAATGAATATGCAGGATTATTAGATTTGAATCTATGAGTACCATTGAATGGACTGTTGATAATTACTGTGTTATGCATTTTCTGTATTTGCGCTGTGAAGGTCTGTACATTGAATGATTGGAGCTATTATGCTTTGGTTATATCATGCTGCGAAAATCTGTGTATTGAAGTAAATCTGGATTTTTTATGTTTGGTTTATGTAATGTTGTGTTGATATTATGAAAAACATATAATTGTACATCTAGTGTACGTGGATGCAATTGGATACATATTTAACCCTGTGCAGAGACGAGGTAATCTGAACAGAACGCAGCCCCGCTTGACTTAACCTTCCTTTCTCAGGCTGTGGAAACCTGGTTCCAACACCCATCCATACTACTTCGGGTGAGACTGTGACCTATGCAAGCAGGTCACTGCCGAAAGGGCCAGTAGTATAGGGGTTTGTTGGAAAACCTTTCACACCCAACCTAGGTCAGGATCCCTCAAGCCAAAAAATGATTCTGTTGCTGGGACCGAAAGATATCTGAGAATTGGATTGGGTAGTGGCATCAGAGATCTAGCGTAGGGATGAATGAGCCAAGGTACATTGTGGAACAACGAGGACTATCGGAATCGGCAAGAGGAAAATCACCCTGCCCGTATTCCATCGAGACTTGCAAGAAATTCATCAGCCACCCTGATGCTAGGGCCTCAGGAAGGTAAACCATAGGAGTGCATGGTGGCACACTTAAAATTACCCACCTTTAAAGGAGCAATCGATGAGGACCTAGAACGATTCTGGTTCGTGGCTGATTCAGTATGGATGGCGCAAGGGGTGGTAAGTGATACTGTAAAAATAGCACAGCTATCCTTGGCTTTTGTGGAAAGGGCGCTGGATTGGTATATGCGGTTCATATCTCAAAATGTGAGTGCAAAACTTCAAAATATTAAGGATGCCCTAAAACAACAATTCCGGAAATCGAAATCCTATTCCAAACTGGTATCGAAAGTAAAAGACTTCAAGCTGGGAGCATCTGAGTTAGTCTGGGAGGCTGATCAGTAGTTCAAAAATTAATCTGGGAAGGCGAGTTCAAGTATGACGACAAACAACACACATAATGGTTTATTGCTATGCTCCTACCTCACTTTCATACGCCCATGGGACATCAGACTTTTGAATCACAAGAAAAAGCTTTGGAAGCTGCCATGAAACTTGAAGTGGCACCTAAGGATGACACAAGGGAAGGTGTTCAGCAAATTCAAGAGCAACTCGGGGCCATGCACATGGAAATACAGAGCTTATGGATGGAACAAGGGAAGGGGGTAACCACAGACCTTTGGTGCAAGGATTGCTAGGTGGCGGGACTGCATGATACAACCCCATGTCCGCGATTCAACAGAGGTGAATTGAAGCAACAATGGTGCAGGTTCTATCGATCTATAGGACACGATGAGAAGAATTGCTGCACATATGACTTACTGGTAGATCGGGGAACCCTATATAGGGTACAATCTGATCCTGCCTCTCCGAGATCCCCCGCAAGATTTGGTGGCTCCCCTACACGAGGCAGGGGGGGCGGGGAGGAAGCGCTGGACGAGGACGAGGCCAAATTATTTGCTACAACTATGGAGAGGTAGGGAACTTCATTCGAGACTACTCAAATCCCACTAGGCAGAACTGTAAATACTACTGACAGTTGGACCATGAACTCGAAGACTACCTGATTTTGCTAACAAATATGAAGGACAAACAATCTACTCCCACATGAAATATACATAGATTCAAAACCGAGCTAAGGCGCATAACGTGTAGCATGGTCACCCAGAAAGAAAGAGAGGAAGGAACTAGCTCCCAAGAAGTAGGAATCACTGGGAGCCCCTGCGTAGCTGCCAGAAGAAGAAGTTGAAACCTTTTTGAGGGCATGCTTGAAGCTCCTACGCGGCCCGCGGGCGGGAGAAAGTCTTCAAGTATTATTGTAGGACTGTACAGATCAACCAAGCATAACGATTAAGGTTAAGGAAGTACACAAATTACACAGCTATAAAAGATGCACCGGGAAAGAGATGCTTTTGATTGAACAGATTGGTGACTATGAGATAGATCAGGTTATTCTTGATCTTAGATCTGATGCAAATGTCTTACCAAAACAAACTTGGCAACGAATGGGAGAACCTAAACTAGACTAGTCCACCATCTAGCTATGAATGGAAAATCAACAAACTATCATCTCTCTCGGACACTTGCCAAGGGTTATGGTTGATATCGCAGGAGTAAAGGTCCTGGATGACTTTGAGGTCATAGAAATTGTGGAAGATACGAACCCCTATCCTGCACTCCTGGGGATAGACTGGGCTATTGACGTAGGAGGTGTCATTAATCTAAAACAATGTAGCATGGTATTTGATAAAAATGGGACACGTGTAATAGTACCACTGGATCCCACTGAAGGTGCACGGTATACCAAACCAGCATATGAAGACGAGGAGCTCGATCACATCTACAGGATGACAGCACAGGACGAGGACCGGGATAATCGTGCAACAGGTGGAGTATTCAATTGGGAAAAGAATAGGGAGTAATTTTCTGATTCAGATGAAGAACTTGAGAAGTGGCAGAACCAGCTACATGATGTTTCAACCCTATGATGCCCTCAGGTTGTAAGGACTCTCTACTGCATCACTTCGGAGGTAAGGGACCTTCCCCACTTTGATGGGTATAGTACTGTCCAGGACTTCATAAGAACAGTAGAAGCTAGGGTGCCCAAGGATCAACGACTCTAGGCACTCAATCTGGTGCTACATGACACACCTTCCTGATGGTGGGATACCCACAAGAAAGCATTCCCGGACTGGGAGATGTGTCGAGATAGGATGGTGTTGCGATTCACACCCCCTGTTGATGTGCGCACGAAGATATTCTTGGTGCCCGGGGATCCCTGTGTGCATCTACGTATATGGAAAACCAAGTGGGATAAATGAACCCCATATGAGTGGATCCATCTGTTTATACATGCCCTAGGCCCCATCCCCACTACTTGGTACTTAGATGCCGAATTACATCAGCAGACTCGCCATTGGGAAATATTAAAAGAGGACTTCCTCGGAACATTTTGACTCATTGGAGGAACAAAAATGCTTGATGAAACCCTGCAAGACATTGATGAATTCATCTTTAAAAATCCTTACCCTCACACCCCACTAGTCGTTCTGACATGGGAGGCCCAGATGCGAGACATAGTCAACTGTTGGAGCTTGGTGATTAATGAAGAGGAAGATAACCCATGGAATCTCTCTGTTCCAGAATTTGAAAGGGAACGTACTGTTATTAGACCATCACTCTTAAATTTCAATTTGACACAACCTCTCTGGCTACGCAAGGTTAATATTGGGACATATGAACACCCTAAACTGGCGAAAATTGAGGACTATTGGGACGAAGGCACTGTGGAAAAAGTCACCGAGCTACTCACAGAGTACCATGACTTATTCCCTATAAAGTTTTTTGAGCTCAAGGGAATCACGGGGGACCTCAGAATTATATGCAACACTCTAAAGCCGAGGGAATGACCTATTAAGCAGCGGCCCTACCGGTTGAATCCTAAATATAAAAGAAAGTTCAAAGAAGAGCTGGACAAAATGTTGACCGTCGGTATCATTGAACTAGTTGAACAATCATATTGGATCAGCCTGATGGTCGTTCAAGAGAAAAAAAAAAGGAGAAATATGTATCTGTGTCGACCTTGGAAAACTAAATGATGCCTGCGTTCATGACCCCTTCCCTACTCCCTTCTCCGATGAAATCTTGGATAGCGTAGGTGGCCAAGAGGCCTATTCCTTCACAGATGGATTCTCGGGATACCATCAGATCAAAATTGCACCAGAGGATCACAGTAAGACCACCTTTTATACCGAATGGGGCTCCTTCTAGTACATGGTCATGCCCTTCGGTCTTAAGAATGCACCTGCTATCTTTTCAAGGGTCGTAGTGGTCGTGTTCAAAGAATTTATCCATAAGTTTCTAGAGGTTTACTTTGACGACTAGACGATGTTTGGCTTAGTAAAATATCATGTCTCGAACCTATGATTAATGTTGGATGCATGTTGAAAGCACCAGATCTCTCTAAATATCAAGAAGTGCATCTTCTGTGTACCGTTCAGAATCTTGCTGGGTCATATAGTCTGTCAGCAGGCTCTGATGGTTGATCCTATGAAGATAGTTGTAATTATCAACCTGGCAGCCCCTACAATGGAGAAACAGCTACGCTCCATTCTCAGTCACACAGCCTATTACAGGAAATTCATTCAAGGATACGCCCTGATCACAACACCCATGGAACAGCTGCTAAAGAAAGATGTCTCTTTTTTTGGAATGATGAATGTCAGAAGAGCTTTGAACTACTCAAGGAGAAGATTATTTGTGCACCCATACTAATATTCCCTAACTGGTCAAAATAATTCCATGTACATGTTGATGCGTTAGGCATTGCCTTAGGTGCGGTCCTTACGCAGCCTGGCGAAGGGGATATTGATCATCTAGTTGCCTTTGCCAGTCAAAAACTCTCAAGTGCCGAATTAAATTACTCTACCACTGAACGCGAAGGAATGGCTATGGTGTATGCTCTACAAAAATATCAACACTATCTACTGGGGGGACACTTTAGGATGTTTACAAACCATTCGGCTTTGAAATACTTGGTCAACAAGCCTGTGTTGGGGGGGAAGATTTGCCATTGGTTGTTGTTGTTTCAAGAATATGATTTTGAGATCATCGTGAAGCTCGGAAGGTTGAATGCAGGCCCGGATCATCTGTCTTGTATTGAGACAGGGTAATAACCCACTAACTTGGACGAAGGCTTACCTAATGCACAATTGTTTACAATTAAAATGGTGGATGACCACTTTGCTGATATCCTTGAGTTCCTTACTACGGGTATGGCCCCTGCTGTGTATTCAGTGCAACAAAATAAGGATTTGGTCACTCGAGTGACAGACTTTAATATCATTGCAGGATGGCTATACAAGCTAGGCGCAGATGAAATACTCTACAGATATGTATTAGAACATGAATGGCCCACCATCCTCGTAGAGGCCTATGAGGGAGCCGCTGGCGGCCACTACGTAGGCAGAGCTACAGCGCAAAATATTCTGAGGGTTGGCTTGTGGTGGCCTACCCCACATTAGGATTCGTACATCTATTGTAGAATGTGTGATACCTACCAATAAACTAGTGGCCCCTCACGACGCGATGATATGTCGTTACAGCCCCAAATGGCCCTACATGATTTTGGTAAATGGGCCATTGACTCTATAGGACCCATTAATCGACCAGGCAAGAAAACCGATGCGCGCTACATTATCACTGCCACTGACTACGTCACACGATGGGCTGAGGCACAGGCTCTGAAGGATTGTACCATCGATACTATTGCGCACTTCATCTTTGAGCAAATTCTAACCAGGTTTGGCTACCCGAAAATCCTAATGAGCGACTGAGGTACACATTTTGTTAACCAAATGATTTAAGCTTTGAACAATGAATTCCGGATCCACCATGCCAAGAGTACACCATATCATCCCCAAGCTAATGGGATGGTGGAAGCTTTCAAAAAAAATTTGGAGCAGGCACTAATGAAGGTTTGTAATGCCGATCGTAGTGACTGGGATATTCACATCCCCTCGGTCCCCTGGGCTTACTGGATGACCTGAAAAAAGCTAACCGGTAAGACACCTTTCCAAATGTTCTATGGCAAGGAGGCCATCACGCCCATAGAATACGTTTTTCCTAGCCTACGCATTGTAGCATTTACAAATATGGCAGACTCTGATAACATAGAAGAACGCATGGCGCAACTGGTAGCATTGGAAGAAGATCGGTTTATTGCTCAGTTTCAACAACAGGTACAAAAAGATAGAGTTAAAGCCTAGCATGATCGACATATTCACCAAAAGACATTTTTCACAGGTGATCTCGTCTTGTTATACGACAGCCAATTTGAGAAACATCCTGGCAAATTGAGAAACATCTAGGCAAATTCCGACAGCACTAGCTTGGTCCCTACATAGTTTATAAGGTTACGGATGGTGGAGCAGTACAGTTAGCTACCCTGCACGGTGACCTCCTCCCTATTTTTTTCAATGGAGTTCGAATCAAACCATACTAGGCTACGAATCATGGGGTCGCAGCAGTGTCGTGACTTAGGACGAGTCACAAGATTGTGTTGGGGCATTGTTTGAATGGGGTCTCCTAACAAGCTAAGAAACCAGTCCATTTTGGTTATTTTTGTTATATTTAGTATAGTGTGGGGGTTTTGGGGTGGGTCAAAGCCTCAAAAGCATTGTAATGGGGTTAAATTGTAAACTAGGGGTTTGAAAACCATGGGTTGCGGACCATAGGAATGTTAAAGCTAGATTGTTATAAATAGAGAGACATTTCAGATTATAAGAGGTAGGATTGGATGAGATATTGATGGGATTTGTTGGGTAAGTGATTTTTTTGGGTTTTTGGGGAACAAAATCCTACTGGCTGTGTGCGCGGATATCCTAGTCTAGCTATGTGTGGACCCTGTTGCTGTGTGCACAGGCCGGGAAGGGAATTGTAAGAGTGATGAATGAATGAATATGCAGGATTATTAGATCTGAATCTATGAGTACTATTGAATGGATTGATGATAATTACTGTGTTATTCATTTTCTATATTTGCACTGCGAATTTCTATATATTGAATGATTGGATCTATTCTGCTCTGGTTATATCATGCTGCGAAAATCTGTGTATTGAAGTAAATCTAGATATATTCTGTTCGGGTTATGTAATGTTGTGTTGATGTTATGAAAAGCATATAATTGTAAATCTAATGTACGTGGATGCAATTGGATAAATATTTAACCTTGCGTAGAGACAAGGTAATCTGAACAGAACGCAACCATGCTTTCCTTACCCTTCCTTTCTCAGGGTGCGGAAACCTGGTTCCAACACCCACCCATACTACTTTGAGTGAGACTGTGACCTGCGCAAGTAGGTCACTGCCGAAAGGTCCAGTAGTATAGGGGTTTGTTGGCAAACCTTGCACACCAAACCTAGGCCAGGACCCATCAAGCCAACAGGGCCATATGTTTCATCTCATTCCCAGCGCTGCCTCTTCCTCATTTTGCGTTATTTTCAGAGGGCACTTGCAAGAGGGGCTCACATAGCAGATTGGAGGGTGTAATCTTTGGTGAAGGGAGCAGCCTTTCACTTAGAAGATCATTAGAGGATGTTTCTACATTATTTGTAGCATTTCCATCCTTCTCCATTTTTTTATTGTTATTGAGTTGCTGCTGCTACCCAGTAACTCCGACATTTTTCCATTCACTGTATTTTGGCCAATCCTTTAGGGGATTGTTGTAGTATTTTTTTTTGGGGTTGAGATCTTTCTCCCCCACTTTATTTGAGCCTACTAATACTATATCATTGTATCTATATCATTTTGAAGTCATTTCTTACTATAGACTGCGCATTCATAGCTTGTTGTTGGGTTGTGTAGATGTGAACTTTCATTGTTGCATGTACATTTATCTTGGGGCTGATTTTGCCTAACTTGAGAGGGCTTACCTCAAGTTCTTGTATATCTATTTGTTGCTGCACCTAATATAATGGCTATGCACTCTTATTTCACCATATGTATTGATATTTCACTGTTGTTTCTTGTAGAAGTTTATGTATTGTTGTAGTTCTCCCTTTTGAGCATTGTTTGGGATATACAGGTTTGGAGGATCTGATAACCTTCCTAAGGTTATTTCTTTGAGATCATATTCTAGAAGAGTAATGTATGAAGGGTAAACAAAGGGATCCAAGTCCCAATTAGCTTATTTTTACATTGGCTTCTTTATACAACGTCCTTGAGGACCATTTTCCCGAAAATTCCAAAAAGGAATACTACAGTGGTATCGGAGCTTCAAACTTGGCCCAACCCGTGGAAGTTTGAATTGCAGAGACAGAATAGATCAAGATGATGTAGAGTATGAGATTACTCTCATCAGTTTTTATATCCAACAAAGGCCTCTCCAAGGAGGTTGAGAAAACTGAAGAAAGAGAAGAGGAAGGACCATGCACTTCCTACTCTCACCAGGGAGGAGAAATGGAGCATGAGAAACACTCGGAATTCGAAATTATAAGTGAGTATCTTGCTGAGTATCGAAAAAACCCTAGAGCCTTCCAAGAGAATCTATATTTTCCACAGTTTATTCAGCAGAAAGAAGAGAGAAGACCCCTCAACTATGGGATGATGAGAGGCAATAGATTCCTATTGTCCACTTTTGATGGATCACTCACTTATGCAGCAGAGGTCTTGGTAAAGAAGCTAGAGACTTTATTCCTGCTACATACTGTAGTATATAGAGAGGCTATAGAATTTTCAGTGCTACGACTTGAGGGTGAAGCAAATACTTGGTGGGTCAACCATTGGGACCATGCAAGGGTTTCTAATCTTGTTGATTTTTCTCAAAAATTGATCAGGAGATTTGGTCAAAAGAGGGAGGAGCCCTCACCACCAGTTGCAGAGGAACATACCAGTGCTATCATAGTGATGGAGAAGCAACCTCCATCTCTAAATATTGTGGCATCCTGCACTATTGAGGAAGATATTCTTGCAGCAACACAAGATTCTTCCAAAACTCTCCAAGGTATGACTAAGTTTTCATTTCTTATGGAGGATTGTACATCATTGCATGTTGATTGTCTAGAGCAAGAAATTGTCACTGCATTGTACCATCATCCTTATACATCATGGATATGTTGTGTACCACCATTGAGGTTGGGTTTTGGAAACCTTGTCATGGAAGAGATTTCATTTCAATGTCCCATGAAAAACAAAAGCCAAAATTTGTTTTGGGAAAATGGTAGCCCTTGTTGGGAGGATACCAAGATGCCGGAGGAAGGGATACATCCACAAGAAGTTTAGTGGATGTGGATGAAAGGAAAGAGGATGGTGAGCCTTTTTCAAATTCATGGTACAAGGCAGCAAGAGGAAATTCTGCGTTGGCTACTCTTGAGAGATTTTGGCCATCATAGGACCTATCCTTTTTCGTGGGATATGGAGAAGGAAGAGTACTGGCAGGATACTTACACCATGTGGCAGAGAGGAGCATGGGTGAATTATGATGATATGGAATTATTCTTACCAATCATTATGCCACCTTCACATATTTTTTATGGTGGGATTATGGAGGAGCAACAAGCATTCTTGTTGCTCAGATTATATTCAGATGTTGCAGGAGCAGGAGGAGGCACTAACATAGTGAAAAGGGATTTATCCTTTGCCTTAGATGCCCAAGAAATACCTTCTTCATGGGAGGGACTCTATATGTGTAGAAACTTGATGAGTAGAGTCTTTGACAGGATCCATGTCAAATAATTGAGCTTTGAGATAATAGTGGCCCTACTCCACAGGCCAACAGCACTGTCACTTCAGAGTTGGGTTTACTTGTTGATGTGTTTCCAAAACCACTTCACAAGTGATGTACCTTGGAGGCATGTAGGAGATGAGGAAGAGGGAGTAATGGATGGAAACACCCCTAGCTATATCTTGATCTTCTTGGCTTGGTTCCACAAGCACAAGGAGGGACACCTACATGCAGCATTTATGGATTCTCCTTTCATGCATTCTTATGCATACTCTTTGTTGATGGAGGAGTCCACTTGGGAGGGCATCCTAATGGATGTATATCAGCATATGGTTAAATGAATAGCCCAAGAGATGATGATATGGTTGGCACAACCACTTCTGTATGCTGTTACAATAAGGGGGAATTTTCACTTTAGCCATTTCAGCTCAAAGACCGGAGTACATGATGAGGGAGGTAACTAATTGCTTTATGTTTTGCACTCTCTTATCTTTTTTAGTAGCATATCATATCAATGAGAATATTTCCTTCTTGCACATTATGTTTTGCTGTACTTATGGTCAATTTCAGCAATTATGATGGCCATCTTATTGGTGGATTGTGGGGGAAAGCCACAGGATTTTCGGTGTGCACCATTGGCACCAAATTATGTTTTCATGATCTCATCTTGCCGGATGAATGTGGCAGAAAACAAGTGGCTGAAAGGAAACTTGTTGCACTATATATTAAGGCAGGCCAATGATGCCCTGCATTGGTTCCCTGTGTGGAGCTATGTTTCACCTCCTTGCTCTCACAGGTTTATGCTTCCATACTCTACTAGTAGAACGTTGGACATGGGAAGCACCATTGGAGGAGTGGCACAAGAGTTGAGGATTCCCATAGGAAGTATGATTCCCCATACTTCTCACACTGCATGTTTCAGAAAAACAAATGGGCCAACCTTGATTTCCATGTTGCATCTCTTGCTTTCAAATGGGAGGAGCCATTTGGAGAGCTTAAGATTTTTGGGGAGGCACCTCATGGGTGTTGGATTTGATGGGATGGCTTGGGTCTCTCTTGAAGATCATTATGTTTTAGCCATATTAACAGGGAAAATTTTAGGGGCTAATATTCGTAGGTGGGCTAATTTTCCATGTTTTTTCCAAAAAAAAGATTCACCAATTTTCGTTTTTTATAAAAATGATTCGCCCACATTTTATAGTATAAAATTATTTTACCTTAAAAATTTCCAAAATTTTATATAGACTATTATAAAATTATTAGAAATATAAATATTTGTACAAAAATATTTCCAAACATTTTACAATTTTCATATTACAGACTAGTAAGATTCGCCAAGGTTTCTAATCTTTAAATTAAACTTCCGTCCTTAAAATTTTCCTTGGCCATATATCAGCAGCAGCCCCATATGTATCATAAGGGAGGAGAAACAAATTGGAAGGATGTGTTATTTGGGGGAGGAGACCTCCATAATTTTTGCAATACATGCTCTAAGGGGAGTATGGAAGAAGATATGGTCACCATGACAAAATTTTTGTTTCTCCATGAGGTGAACCATATGTTTGGTTGGATACCATATGATGATGACTTCCAACTCATCACATATGAGATGATTTCAGCCAGCTTGATTTACAACGCTGATGGAGAGATCCTTGGAGATCTAGACTCCATCGTGCCACTTGAGGGCAACACTATTGCAACCCAACTTTAGATTTCACTCCACACTCATCATAAGTGGATAAGAGAACAGCGTGGGGTAGGTTATGAAGCTTAACAAGATTAGATTTTCAGCCCACCTATTCTAAATGGACTCGAGGTGGAGGACGATTTCCCGGAGTTGCCTAGTTGGAAGGTGACTCATTTTGTGTGGTTGATTGCTTAGGGGATGGAGGATATGCATGGGTAGGATGTCTCCCAACATATTTCAAACTCCATACCTTGGGAGGACCTCTCGACAACACTTTTCCACTCTCTAGAGCAGCTCACTTTCTCATGATGATAGCTTGATAGCTAATTTACATGCTGAGGAGAGGCATTGTGGGAGATTTATTGATATGATAACATCCTATTTCTTGGAGGAGACCATCATACATGGGTGCTGCATGAGAGGAGGAGAATAATCCATCTACCCTTGCACTTTCTTGACGACAAGAAATCTTTGAGAGGGGAGGACTGTAATGTTCCAAAATTTTCATTAAGTTAATTGGAACATTAATTTTTCTTTCCTTTTTATAAAATGGGCAAGGGAGCCCATGAATAAGCATAATAAACACTCCAAATGTTTGAAGGGGTCACTTAAGTGACTTATTTTTCATCTCCTAGTGTGAAAAGGGGAAAATACAAGAAGACTAGGTCAAGTTTGACCAAGTCAAACAATGCTGCCTAAGGAGGAGTAGCTTGCATGAGAAGAAAATAGAGTTTTCATAGGAGGAATATTATTGGATGAGAGAAACCCTAATGGGTGGGGTCCATGGAAAGGAAGCCTCCTCTTGGCATAAAAGAGGGAAGGAGAGCCATTGCTCATTATGTTGAAGAATTTGATTTTGCTTTGCTCTCTCCAGTTGTGTAATTGGCATAACTTGTACTGCTTAGCACAAGGGAGATTTATGTTTAGAAGTTTCCCCTCCTTCATTGGGAATATTTGGAGGACCTGATCTTCATTCTCCTCACATCTAGGCTTGAGGCCAAGGTAACCATCTTCAACTACAACATTTTCCATCTTGGCAGAAACGTTGAGTTGCTAGGGGTTGTAGTGAGGATTCATTATCACCCACTTTTGGAGCTATTTTTTGCAAAGGAGAAGTTCATTATTCCTCTGGGAGATCAGTGAGGAAGATATCAGAGCTTCATTACAGATTTTGGCATTGGGCCATATGTTTCATCTCATTCCCAGCGTTGCCTCTTCCTCATATTGTGTTATTTTTAGAGGGCACTTGTAGGAGGGGTTCACATAGTGGATTGGAGGGTGTAATCTTTGGTGAAGGGAGCAACCTTTCACTTAGAAGATCATTGCATGAGGTTTCTACATCATTTGCAGCATTTCCATCCTTTTCCATTTTTTTATTGTTATTGAGTTGCTGCTACTACCCAGCAACTCCGACATTTTCCCATTTAGTGTATTTTGGCCAATCTTTTAGGGGATTTTTGTAGTATTGTTTTCTGGGGTTGAGATCTTTCTCCCCCATTTTATTTGAGCCTAATATTTCTATATCATTATATATATATCAGTTTTCAGTCATTTATTACTATAGACTGCGCAGTCATAGCTTGTTTTTTGGTTGTGTAGCTGTGAACTTTCATTATTGCATGTACATTTGTCTTGTTGCATGTTCATACATCACAATATTGAGACGAATTATCCATATCAACATAAATGCATAAACATGAATAAAATGAAACAACAATTTTATTATCATAAAATTGAAATTGGTATTTGATATATAAATGCCAAAAATACCATTTAATTGAATCCGCTTCTTTGATCCTGGTCTCTAACAGTCCTTTACATTACTTGAATTTTTATTTTCAAAACTAGAGCTATAGAAATGCAAACTCTGCCCATCATACATCATTCAAGATATAAATAAAAACCCTCAATAATGTTCAGATATGAAATTTCCTCTCCTCCCTTCTACAAATCTAAATTCCTATAACAGAAATGCTTTTAGAAGTCCAGAATTGCAGAGTAGAGCAACCCCTTTTTACATTTTGCAATATGCAATTTATAATTTGTCCAAAAGTATTTTGAGAAGAGAGTTTGTTGAAGAAAAATCTGTCCAATCCAATTTTATTTGCTCAAAAATTCCAATCTTTAATTGCTAGAGCTTTTTCATTGATTGAGATCTTTTTCTCCATATCTCTTCTATTGTTTTTCCTACAAAAGAAATTAAACTGAATTAAGATGTAACAAAAAAATCAAAATATTATTTCTAACATTAAAAAAAATCTAATCAAATTATGTTTAAATAAATAAAAAATAAATTTGAGCTTCTTATTGATGCTCATAATGATTTTAATTAACCAAGGATATTATTGATGCGAAGAGGCTTGGGAAAATGAATATGAAGAAAAAACTCAAAAAATTGATTTTATTTTAGAAATTCAGAGCTTGATCTTCTGCCTAATTTTTTATCCAATAAATGACCAAATCTGTTAGTGAAACCTCCTTATAAATGTTCTCCTTGATTTTCTCTTTCCAATGAGCCATCCTGGGCCTCATTTGGCCAAGTAAAACTCAATCTACGAGCCTCCAAAGTTGATAAATCAAATCTGGTATAAATTTGGAAATTCTGTTGCTCGGCTAAAAAATCAGATTTAAAAAAAAAAAAATCTAATCCTAAATTAAACACAAATTATCTAATAATTAATCCTAATTTAATTGTTAATTATAAACTAAACTAATTATTAATATTAATCTAACTAACTAATATAACTAATTAAACAAATTATCTAATTAATAATTAATGATGATTTAATTAAATTAATTAGATTCTACATATTAATTAATTTAACTGAATTAAAATTGATTTAAATTTTAAATATATTATTAAATTAAAACTATCTTAACATTAAACTAATATAAAACTAAAAACTATGCTAATATTAAAACTATCACTAATTTTAATTTAAAATTTAATACTAACGAAATATTAAATTAATACTACATCTACCACTAAAAATAACCTACCACTAATATTCCTCTTATTCCTCTTAGACTAACCTACCAACTAACACTACGTAACCTTAATATTACACTCAATTTAAAATAACACTACCTACCACTTATACTAACATTAATACTATTAACAACTAACACTATACTATTCATAAAGTTAAACTAATATTACACCTATTTAAAACTAACGTTAACACTAACAAACATTAAACTAACACTACCTACCACTTAGACTAACGTTAATACTAACCACTAACACTAATACTAATAAACATTAAACTAACCTATCTTATCACTAACGTAAACTAAAAATTACACTTACTCATGTATGAGAATATTAACGTGAACTCATCGCATCGGAAAATGAGTTGTAACTCGTTGCATCGCATAAAACAAATGAATCTAATCACATTGGCATGTAACAAATGAGTTCATCGCATCGGCATATAAAAGAGATGAGTTCATCGCATCGGAAAAGTACAACTCATTGCATTGGAATGTAAGAACTCATCGCATGAATTTAAAACTTAAACATAAAGCAAATGAGTTATTACTCATCGCATCGGGGTTTTTAAAAGGAGAGTCATCGGAGTTTCTAAAAAATGCATCTGATGGATTACTCCGATGCGATGTGTTTTGTTTATTAGAAATCTTCAATGCGATTAATTTTTTTTTATTTTTTTGTTTTTATTTTTATTTTTATATATATTTGTCTTTTAATATAAAATTTTAATTAAATTAAATTAATTTAAAATTGAATATTGAATATTTTTTTTTTGTTTTTTTAGTTTTATTTTAATGATGTTAAGTTATGAATTTTTCTAAGGGATGATTTTCCTAAATAAGCTACGGCCACTTTGACATTTTGGATTTTTCGAGATTAGTAATTTATTTGAGAATTGCAAAATTGGAATAAATGACTGAAATACCGATGCTTTATAATTTGGCTGTATAAGTAAAAAAAATGAAAAATGTTAGTAATAACTAACTACGGGTTAATATTTAATCTAAATGAATTATTGAACTAATTTAATTACAAAAATGAAATATTGTACATTTTACACATTTTTTAACCCAGATGACATAAATGATTAGACTTCAAAGGAATGTCATTTACAAACCAGTTGACCAAATGAGGTGAAACAAGAATCAATTAAAAGCTTATAAAAAATCGATTTCAACAAAGCAATCAAAACAAAAATCTAAAGAATATGAAAAATCAATAAAATCATGAGGTAATTAACTTAATAAAAATCTTAAAAGGCACTTAGCCAAAAATTTATAGAAAGGGTCCCCATTATTTGAAGTGAACAAGTTAAAAATGGGGGGTTTGTTGTACTGTACAAGAAATTCCTGTGATTTGGCCGATTGGTAAACCAAATGACAAGGAAACATATAAACCAATCTTTAGAGCTCTAGGATCTAGCCCTCCTAGTCTCAGAGAGGGATCTCTCAATTTTTTTGCAAAGATATGACTTGTTTTCTTGTAAAGGGTTGATTTTAGGCTAGTTATTAAGCATGAGTTTGTTAATTGTTTTGTGGGATAGGATGATCTAGGCAGCATAGATAGAAAAGGGAAATCTCTAAGTCATTGGGAAATGGAGTCAAGTGGAAGTTTATAACAGGTTTGTAGATGAATTAGGGGTATAAAGGGAAAATATAACTTTTCTGTTGGATTAACAAAGTTTTTAGGTGAAAAAAATAAACATTAAGGGTTTAGAATGAAAAGTAGAACTAAGGGCAGTCAAGAATCCTTAATTATATGTACTCTTCAACAGAGGGAATTAAAGCATCATTTTAACATGAAGAAGTATTCTATAGACAGGGCTAACCATGAATTCTACAAATCACACTTTAGAAAATAATAGTTTCAATAAAAACTTTCAAAATGAAATCTAAAAGTCGAGGAACGCTCTATTTCATCAAATATTTCACTTTCAAGGATAAGAAAACATTCAAGAGTCACAAATAACTGCATTCATAGAAGAGGGAACTCCTAAACATCTGTGATTACAGCTATAAAGACCTTCAAAAAAATTATTTGAGCAAGTACAAAGGGTATGATCAAAACAGACCTCTTTGGCAGACTTTCGACAATGGTACTTTGAAGGGAGACTTCAAAAAAAACTTTTAAGTAGCAACAAGGAAGCAAGGAAAACCATAAATCATTCTTGAGGCCACTATATTGAACTATTTAAGAAATAAACAAGCATAAGGGTTGAAACAACAGTTTAAATACTTAATAAAACCTTCAGCAGATGAAAACATAAAGACAATGAAGAGTAAATAGGTCTAAGTTGCTTCTAGGAGACATTTCTTAGCCTAAAAATTTTACTCTACTGCAAGCAAGAGATGATGAAAATAGAATGGAAACAGGAAAAACATTAAATAGTTTAGAATACTTCACCAACAGCTAAGCTCAGGGATCCAATGACAGAGCTTTCTCCATCCACAAACAGGTCAAAACACCCACTGGTTCCAGTACATCAATTTCTTTTCAATCTCAGTAGAACTATGTATTACTTCAAAGAGTTATCAGATGCCCACATATAATGAGTTCAAATGCAGTATTTATGTTGCAAATGAGGAGATGGAACTATCTAGGGTTCAGAATTTTATTAATGACACAGTAAATGCACTCCTATCCTTAAAAACCATGCAAGGGAAAGGCAGGAATGTTTCTCAACTACTTCTCTGTGTATTAAATCTGTCTTTACTTCCTAAGGATAAAATAGCTGAAAAGATTGACTTTGAAGCTATTTTCTGTCTTTTAAAATAACTTTCTGACACTTCTAAAATATCTTTTTTTGTAATAACTACCAATTATCCCTTTGAGACATAAAGTAAGTGAAAGGTGTCAATTTTGAGTTATTAAGTGAATAACTTCTCCTTTGATGTATTCGAGGCTATCTTTAAGCCGAAGTCTTCTTGATTTAATCATTAAACTGCTCTTTGGGCTTAATATGCCTTTAATTCATCATTAACTATGTTTTAAGGCCTGATGATGCCTTTGGCCTTCATAATGTAACATTGTTGCCCTTTCTCCTTTATACACTACTTTATTGGAAACTTTATTTCCCTGTTTCTTTGGTTTTTTTGGCCTTCATTCCTTCCTTTAATTGTTGCACTTTATCCAATTTTTTGCTTGGTTCTAGCCTTTAACCCTTTATTTTGAATATTCGCTGAATTTTCCCTTTTTGTATTATGGATAGGTGCATTCGAGATGCTGAGGGTTTGATAGTGTAAAAAGTGCTCATAGAACACCGACCAAACCACGAAACTAACCCTGGAAATTTCCTTTCTTCGTGATTTGGCCTCTGTTTGGACCACATAGGTCGTAACCTTCTGGTCCCATCCCTTTATGGACTGTGGGAGGGTTTTTACCTTTAAAACCGCTATCAAACCTACACAAGATAAACAAAATGTTAATAAAACCTGCGAGTGTTGGACAAATTGCTTTACAGAGGTTGGGCGAAAGCAAAAGGAGCAGTGAGGATAAAATGAATGCGCAGAAGGGTTTTATGGAGAAAACAGTGAAGAAAGGGGTTTCAAAACAGTCTTGGCGTGAAATTTGAGCAAAATTTGTTTTGGAAAACCACTGGTGGTTTTCGCATTGTACTTGGGTGGTTAGCGATTTTTCTCCCGGGGAACGCGATTCGATTCATCGCTTGCCACGTGCCCTGGGCAAAACCACCAATTTTGCGTAGAAATGAGGTTTTAAACCTCAGGAGGAAAATAAACATGAATTTGAATTTGTGTCATCAGATCTCAAGGCATGAGATCAACGACGTTGGTGGATCCCGAAAGCTGGGGTGCAACTTTGGCGAGTGGGAGTGGGATACAAGTGGCGAGAAGAGATTAGTGAAAATGGTTTAAGCGGTGGGTGGTGGGGCCAAGTAAATGATGTGGGCCTACTTTTATTTGATATCACGTTTATACAAAGGAAAATGTGTTCGGTAATGGGCACATGGAGAAACGGAGCAAAAGGTTTGAGCCCTCAGGGGTTTAAACCTTAGTTGCAAAAAAAAGACTATTTTTGGCTTAAAAAAATGGGTTTTTAGGCCAATTTTTAGAAGTTCTGATAGGTAAAAAGGGGCATTTTTAAACCATAAAAAGGGTTTTTTATGGGTTTAAAGGGTTTTCCATGGGTAAATGAAGGTTGAAATGAGAAGGGAAAAAGGGGATCTTTGGAAAATGGGGCCTTAGAAAACAAATTCTTTGGGAACAACAGGTTTACTTGATGGATTAATTTTTAAGGAAATAGCAGTATTTTGAAGGGAACAACGATGCTAAGGAACAACAATAGGGAACAACAATGCTAAGGAACAACAAGATAACCTTTTTAGGAAAAATATATGAAGATTTTGGTGAAATGACAGACTTGGAAAGATGAAGGTCATGAGATTTCTAGAACTCATAATGTTTTTTGCAATTTTGTTCTAGAAATATGGGTTTGTCAAATTTAGTCATCTTTGGATAAAATCATAATTATGGATGACTAAAAGTGGCTCCATTTGGGGAGGACAGTTTCCCTTTTAGGTGTCCAGAACCTCAGTTTACATATCTCTGGCTTTTAGTAGATCAATGCCTTATCCATTGGGCAGATTTCTTCTTTTCTTGCTGATCTTCTTCTGAAAAGGACAACCTTTATCAATCTGCAACATGTAGTTTCTTCAAAACAACATCTCTACCTACCCAACCTTACTTGTTCTAGCAATTTTTCTTCTTCCTTTGAGTGCATTTAAACTAGCAAACTCTTTGACATTTTATTTTTGAAAATAGAAATAAACTATCTAATCCTATCCTTATTTCTTCCATGAGTTCAGATTAAACTGTTGAACCCATTAATTCTCTACCTAAGCTACTATCTGTCAGGATTAAACTATCTAGTAGATTTTATTCTCTATTTTCTAAAACAAAAATTTTAAAAATAGTCAAATCAGGATTAGACTGTCTGATCTGCTATGGTGTCTATGGTTGTATGTACAAGCTGCATATAGAATTTATTTGCAGAAAATGAAACAAAATTGTGAAGGCTTAAGATCTGAAATTTAAAGACATCCTTTTATTCTTTCTCGGCTCTTATTTTGATCTATTTAGAGCTATCTCCTTTCTATCCTAATCTATTCTACTGAAAAGCCAAATCTTAAATAAGACAAGATGTTATTCAAAAGACCAGTCTAGTGCAACAACAAAGATCCATATGACATGATAAGTTTTACACCAAATTTGGTCATCTAACCATTTAAAATTAGATAGATTGAGGTACACCATGTAATACCAATTATACCATAGTAAAATTTCTTTCACTATAAGAAATAATTTAATAAACCATATTTTATTAAGTTATTTATGGTTAAAACAAGAAACCCCGTGAGGAATAATTAAATAAATCCTTATTTATTTAATTTTCCTCTAGGAATTATTAATTAAAATACTTTTTAAATAATATTCTTGGTCATACTTTACTCAATTATGAGAAATAATTAGATAGATAATTATTTATCTTATTTTTCTCTTGGAATGTTTACTTAAATCATTATTTAGTTATTATTCCTTATTAAATTTGACTAAATCACCAAGAAATAATTAAACAAATCATTATTTGTTAATTATTCCTTAACCACATTCTTGAAATCATAAATAAATCATTTATTTGTTTATTATTTCTAAATAAAGGTATTTAACCAATTTAAATACCTTTTCCCTGCAACAAAATATAATAAAATATTTTGAGCGGTTAGATCTAGATCTTGGTTAATAATATTTTATTATGCGTCGTTATCGAGGATAACTCAAAATTTTGTTATAAATAGGATGGTTTTCCATTCATTATTCACTTTTATCACTTTCATTGTCGCTCTTTGATCATTCTCATTGCTGCAACTACTTTCTTTGCTTCTTGAGCTCCCATAGAGTTCATCATATTTTGGGTTTTCTACACCATTGAGAGAGAGAAAATCCAAGAACCGATCCCATTGAGGAGGATTGTTAACATTATTATTTTTTCCCTTCCCAAGTGTTATAATATATTCAAAATTCTTTATATCTTGTCTTGTTCGTTGCTTACATGGAGCAATTCTTATTTATTTTCATTGTTTAAATGCTTTTACTGTATAGATCAGGTTTTTTGCGACATTTGTTTTAACTATCGATTGTAGATATAAATAAGTTAAGAAACCATTTCTGTTGTTAGGGATGTTTGTCACATATAGGTAAAGTGAGCTCTTTTCTTACACTATCGTCAATAATTTATGCTAACAAATGGTGACTCAACTGTTGTAATTCAAATTCATATGTGACTAGGCGCTTTAGTAACTAGTTTTTTTCTTCAGTTGTTTTTAGTTTCTTGATGTTTATTTTAAACTTTTACGCCCTAAAACAAAAAAAAATTCTAATTTTCGGGTGTTTCTGGGTGTTTTTTGCAGGTAACATGTATAAGCCATGCCAGAGATGACAACTTGTTCGCAACCTTATGCTCAAGGATATAGGACTTGGAACTTGCAATTTTTGAGCCCAAACCTACGATTTCTGCCTAAACTCACACTTGTTAGCTCAGAAACTATGATTTCCACAACCCACAGGTCAGTACTTGCGAGCCGCAACTTTTTTCTAAATTTTTTATTTGTCCTATCATGGTTTGTCGAGAGCACTATTTTATGTTTCTTGACCTCCGTCTCAACCCCTCTTAGGCTTCGATATGCTTAGTTTGTCTACTTGAAGAAAAAACAAGCCCCCTATGGTTTCAGTACACTTCCACCATTCTAGGAGGGGTTTAACTGGGTAGGTAGTATGAGATTTGCAACACTTTCAGCCATTGTTTCAGGGTGTGATATATCCTTCTTTAATTTCCTTTTTGATAGGTTATTATTCCATCCAAAAACCCCTCTTGATTTTTATTTGGTATTTCCCTTAGGTTTCCCTTGTTTCCCCTAGGGTTTTAACCTTTCACCTCCACTTTTGCAGCAGTTTTACCCTCTGCTTTCTTTTTTTTTCTGCATCCTTTCTAGCATAACTGAGTCATTAGATCATTGTCCCTTATACCTTAGATATTTTGGCCATATTGTGTCTTCTAAGTCAATTTCTCCTGCCTTTTAGACTATTTGTTTGGGAAGCCTTTTTTTAAGGTTGAATTTATGCATGTGTAGCTATTTATTTTACTGTCATTTCAGTTTTATTTACAGTGCTTCAACATTTTTTTCCTTTTCTTTATAAAAATTTCTGATATTAATTAAAATTAACACATGACTTGCACACACTCACACCTAAAGCAAAGAGTTCTCGGTTTACGCTGCCAGGCCAAGAAATAAACATCGTAATTAATTAATTTTCCTCACTAAGCCTTTGTTTATCACTCTTCAACCTTTTCATGTCATTGTGATTTTCCATCATTGCACCCCCAAGGCATTTATCTCAGAAAATTCAAGGCCTTCACCCTCAGTTTCCATTAGGAAGACATACTTCACCACGTAGGGTTCGAGTTAGTCCTCCGTCGAGTCCCCATACCGAGTCTGATTCTGGTTCACCAGGTTCTTCCTCTAATTTTGAACCTATTTTACCTCGCCCTCATATCGTCATTATCTCAGGCGCCAATGTAGGTGCAGGTCCTCAAGCTGGTGGTGGCCTTTGCCCTAATGTTGGAACGGCTACCGGAACCATTCTGACTAATCCTTTGCTACCTTTCATGGCAAGTTTAAGCCTTCCCAATTTTAGCCAGTTAATCAATGACCATATACTCCACAATCTAGGTTGGCCTACTATGCCAACTAAACTTCCTTCTGAAATCCCTAAGTTTGAAGGAAAAACTGGAGAGGACCCTACTAATCATGTTTTCTCCTTTCACATGTGGTGTTCATCCAATTCCATTAATGATGACTCCATTCGCTTTCAGTTGTGCCAACGTACACTCACTGGAGAAGCTGCGAAGTGGTATGTTGAACAAACTTCTACGTCTCGTCCACTTTTGAGACTGTTGCCAAAGTGTTTCTGTCATACTTCCAGTTACCTCTCTGATATGATACTAGTACCATAGTTGTTGACTGCATTTTGTTAAACTTCTACCACCCGCCTTTCTGACCATGTCCAAGAATGGCATAAAAGGTGGAGCTTGTGTCGAGCTCCTAAATTCGACGACTGTGTCTATATATATTTTTTTCTTAAAATTATTTTTCCTTCCATTGGTAAAGATTTCGTTTCTCACTTCCCTCAGATAAAGGAATAAGCTTTCCAAATCGCATTGAAATATGTCTTGATCTATGTCCATTATGGTTATGTTTATACCATTTTCCCTGATCTCCCTAGACCTGGTGGTGCCAATGCACCGGGGGAATCTCACACCACCAACGGTATCGTTGGATATATTTTACATACATATAATCATCCTTCCATGGGTTATTTTTCCCCAGGGGGGGACCAACTCCTCCAGCACTTATTCTCCTCCTAACAGCATGTATCTAGGTCAAAGCATGCCTTACACATTTTCCCAACTGCATCAACCAATGCTAGGGCCAAGTGTTTCTCAACCTATTTACCCCAATGTTTCCCAACCTCATTTCTATCCTTATCCACAACCCAATGATCTAGACCCTCCAACATCAATTCCCCAGCCTCCCATGCCTTCTCAAACTTCGCCACAGTAGCCACCACCTCCTTGGGGTCAGGTGTATGTGTAGCAGACCGTGACTAATCCTCCTAATTCTAAGAAAAAATAATAAGGGGAAAGGAAACAAGAACCAACAAGTGCAGGGTAACCAAGGGTGTCAAGGTAATCAACCGAATTCACCCCAAGGGAACCAACCTCACATCGCAAACTTATAGCAACAGGGAGATTAGCCCAAGTAGAACAAGACTCTTCGTATGAACAAAAATTTCTCTTGTTGTGGTGTCCATGGCCATTATACTATTGATTTTCCCCTTTTACCCCAGATGCACAAGTTGTGGGAAGCACAAGAAGCATCTAGAGGACACCAAGCCACCACTTCGCTTCCTCTAAGCACTACGCCAACTCAACTGGTCGTTCTCACTAATCCTTTCCCTCAGCAAGGATATGTTGTTGCCAAACCACCTCAAGGTCAGTCCGCTTCTCAACCTCTAAAGTCATTAGGGGAATTTTTAGGTCTAAAATGGGCCTCCTAAGGAAATAATAAAATAATAGCTAAACCAATAAAACAATATATATGAATTTTCAATTCACTTTTTGCACCACAATCCATGTAACCATAGTTAAATTCAATTCAAAAGTTGTACAAAAATAAAATTAATAAAAAAATCGTATTGACGTGACTATAAATAAGAATGAGCTTTTCAAGAAAAACTCATTATCATTGAACAACTAATGAATTTGTCCTTTGTACTTAAATAACTTAAAATAAAATATAAATATAAATTTAGAAATTCTTAATAATAGTATATGCTATCAATTAAGATTTATGTTATTTATTTTGTATAATAACATGTAATTAATATACTATATAAAAATAGTATAATATAATAAATATATAGGGATATCCATTGGTTATTTCAAGAAATATGAAATGACAATAATATATTTTTATTCAAAAAGTGTGAAATGACATTTATTATGAGTACTTTACTTTGACTTTAAAAGTAATTAGAGCACTACCATGGTTAACCATGAGTTTTATCCACCATTGAGAATGTGACAAGTAAATACCTTTAACTCAAACAATGCCACCTCAACCATTAGGGATGATGTCATCCCCTAAAATGTGATTGGTTCTCATAAAGTGAATTTTGATTGTACGTTTTCCTTAGGAGGCCCATTTTAGATCTCAAAATTCCCCTAATGCTTGTACCCCTGATTACCAGATTCTCATGATGAATTATGAAGAGGTCAATACTACTGATGTCAAACTTTAGACCCAGTCGCAGCAATATGGCAAACAACCCACTACGTTAATAACTGAGTCCAAAACCAAGGTAACCACATAGTCCATTTCAAAACCAAATGTTCCCTTACAGATCCCTCAGCTTAAGGCATAGGTCACTCACAAGACCCCTAAAGGGCCATTATGAAAAAATGTTGCTTTTTCTAAAGCCACCCACACCTATAGCATAGTAGATGACTTGGCACACTCACCTGCTACCATTTCAAGACTATAATCCCTCCACTCATGCCCATCTCAACAAAAAGCTTTACTATATTCTTTGGGCATTTTTGATCCTTCAAATGTCATTTGATTGTATTTGATAATGAAAAATCAGAACATCCTTCTTTACCTTCATACATTGCCTTCCAAATACTAGTCAAGGTTCATAATGGCCATGTTGATAGATGTATCATTGATGAGGGCACACCCACCTGTGTGATGCCCAAATATTTTTGGAATAACCTTGAATCACCAGAATTGGCCCCATCCACCATCACTTTGCATGTGTGGGATGGTCACCCTTCTCAGATCCTTAGCATGTTCCACAATTGTCCTATCACACTTGTGGGAAATATTGTTTGTATTGACATAGAAGCCATTGATGCCCCCTTGGATTACAATATCATCATGGGACATAGGTATACCTATACGATGTTAGCTGTCGCATCCACGGTTCACCGTAAGATTTGCTTTCCCCACAATGGAAAGATAGTCACTATCTATCAGTTGAAATATTACGAACTGAGGTCTTAGACCTCCCCTAAGCCCATCATATCTTCAATGGACGATAACCAATTAGTCTCTCCTCTCACTAGTGTTTCATCGGGTGTCTATAAAGATTCCACCTTACTTGGTTCATTCCCTAGGCCCCCATTCTTATCACTGAGCCTAGATCATCGATTGTTTGCATGTTTCCAGTGTCTCGGGCTAGCCAAAAGCAGCCTCGTTCAACTGTCCAAAAGCCAACACCTCTGCAACCTGCTATTGTTCACTCGAAAAAACTTTCATGACCTTCTCCTCAAGGACCTTATCCTTTTATTGGTGTCTCTCCCAACCTTTTTCAACCAGGAATGGTTCACCATAGCCTTAACCATTTGTGAGCCATTCTGCCAGGCCATTACCCTTCTGGTAAGATACCATTTTTATCTCCCCCATTTTGAATTTTTTCGGTGCCTATTATGGCTACGTTAAGTCTTCACAATTTGACGTTGGGGATCCTAGTATGGTGCATTGATCCCCCAGTAAAAACTCCATCTGGTTAGCTCAAACCATATACCACTTTGACATCGGTTCAACCGGTCACTTTGACCCCTCCCTTTGGTTTAGTTCCACATCCTCCTCAACAGGAACTTACCCCTATTGTGAAAGAATCCGGTGAGGGGGGCAAACACAAAAGAAGGAATATAAGGACAAGGCCCCCCAAATAGCTTCTACTCCTCCTAAGCTTCCAAATTAGTCCCATCCATGTGCTTTGTGTGATATTGTTCGGCATCCCACCCATAAATGTCATGAGCTTCCTCATCTCAAAACTGTGGTCAATGAGACGTTTCTTAAATATGACATCCCGGAGGTCCATGCTACTTTTCTTAATTCAACTAAGAAAATCAAATCATTGTGCACGAACCACCTCCATGCCTTGTGCGATCATTATGGCCACTATTCTCATCTTTATCCCTGCCTCGAAAAAAAAATTGACACCCTTGAGGCCGTTTGAGAAATAGAGGCCGCTCGTAGTGTATCGTGTAACCCTCTACTTATGAGTTATGCTTCAATAGAACGAGAGGACATTTCTACACCAATTGTGATACCTCCCCCCGATTTTGAGATGATGGAATCTTAGCTCACTATTATCTATCTATCATCATCCATGAGATAAATGGTGGAAGGCACCTCTAGGACATCCCCTTATGATTTGGTCATAACAACATCGTTAGATGTTTCATCTACTAGATCTTCATCTACCCTCTCTAGCGATGCGTATGTGAATGATATCTCTCATGATGATGCACCAGGTAGCTCCTCCACATCATGTGTTCCCCCTTCCTCCTGTCCTCCCATATTCCATTCATATGAAGACATTACAAAAGGCATTACCACCCTTGATTTTCCTTGGAATGATATGCACCATCATGCGTACTTCCTTCCATAGCAGACCCATGACCAACATGTTGTGGAGTCCAAAGGCTTCATCCGTACTAAGGTTGATTGGATATATCCCCTCTTACAATGAACCCATAAGTTCGATCTACATCCACCATGTAGTCATTACATTGACACCCAATGTTTGGGCAAGGGGTCATACCTTCTAGAGAATTTTGAAGGCCAACTCCTTCCTAACCCTCGAAATGCACTTTACCTCGACAAATTTTACCATATAATCTCCCATTAACATGCGTGTATTTATTTCTATCATGAATTTAGGTATATTTCATTGTCCATCATCACCTCATTTTTTTTCTTGTTGCGCATTTCAGATGGATCCATCTTCCACACCATATATCAGCTATGCCAATAGTGCAAGTCGCTTCTCCCAATATATAGCATCGGTAGCTTAGGCCATTTTTACCCCCTTACATTCGTTAGTCCTTGCCAAGGGCATATGCATTGGATATGCCACCAATAACTAGGCTGAATATGATGCATTGATAGGTTGTTATTCAATGCCCTTGATCATTGCATCCTTCATCTTCATGTACATTAATATTCCTTACCGCTTGCCATGCAATTGAATGGCATGTATCGTGTGAATAACCATGTCCTTTTTAGAATATATTTACGAGTGAATCTCTTTGTCCATGAATTCGAATCCATTACATTCAGTCATGTACCTAGAGCCCAAAATCACTATGTAGATAACATTGAAAATAATATTCTAGATCGACACTTATCCCATGCATTTAACAAAAGACAATAATAAAAAAAATGGCGAACCATATACTCATCATATATAAAAATATGCATATCCATGTTATGTATCGAAAAAATCATAAATGTTTAGAGTCCACTACCTTAAATACATCACACATGCCCATATCATGTTACAAAAATTAAAATTGGGGGCACCACATGCCCCTACATCTAATCACCATCTAGAGGGTCCCGAGCCAATGGCTTGGCTCCACCATCTCGTAGATATTGAACTGCTTATCTGGCCATCGCCATGCCTCGCATGACCCCTCCCTAATAAGAGGGTAGCCCTATGCATCCCTCGATGTACTGGTCCTCAAGATCATGCCACCTGCACTCTGATACACATGTCATCATCAACTGACACCTGCGATGGATGTCCTCTAGCAGAGCCTCATAGTTAGGTCTCTGGTCTCCTCTCACTCCACTATATTCTATAGCCCTTGGTGCTATGTGTTGTCCCATATACCCTGCCAATTTCACCGCTACTAGATATTCATACCAAAATTCATGAATCAGTACCACATATATATTCTAAAAAATTTAAATGCACCATAATATATAGAAGCTTTCACTTACCATCCGGTCCCCATGCTCAACCTCACAGAAGTGGCAAGTCAGGGTCCCCTTGAAAGTTCATACCACTATATGGATAGTCATCTATGTTGTTAAGTGCCATTTTTGTAATTATTTCCTACATTTGTTTCCCTCATTTTGATCTTGTGACCTCAAAACTTGGGACTACCTTTTCCTTTTTCCCTTATTTTCTATCTTAAACCGTGTTGTTTTACTTTATTTCATTATCTCGTTGTTTCATTGATTATTATGATGTATCATTTATTTTTTTGGATAACTCGGATGAATGTTGGAATAAGTTATCTGGTCTATTGTTTTCCTTCTAGATGTTATTATTAGCACAAAAGACCTAGAGCATGAGGCATATAGAAGGATTTGAAAGTGTGTTGTTACAGTGAGTTGTTACACTATGATGCTGTTATATCATGGTGTTGTTACAAACCCATTATTATAAACTGTTGTTACAGTTGTAGTGCTGATTGGATATCGTCAACTTCTGGATGCCGACCTATCCTCAATTGTTGTTATGATACAACTGTCATTTTCCATGATAGTTGTAGAAGTCATTACAAATTATTTTTAGAGTGAAAATTTTTAGGAAGTTTTGATTGTAATCTATATTATCCCAATCAAAATTTTTATCAAGGAATTGGTTGTAACTATATGTATTTATTTTTATTAGCATGAGAATTGTAAGATTCTCATGATTGATTTGTTCCTTGTTTTTCTGAACATGTAACCATTATATAACTCTTGACCCTTGAGGTTAGGGGGTTAGTAGAGAACAATATTACTTTTGGCTCTGTAATTTTAGTCACATTAATACAAATATATCACGTTGTTGTTGTTACATGCATTGTCTCATTTAATTTTCATTTAGTTTCTATCTCTTCCTGTGCCCTGCAAGGGAGGAAGGGCCCTCCTCTTTAGCAGGGACTCCAGTGGTTAAAGTATTTGTACTATATTTCTTATTTCTTTGCATATTGTTGGAGTGTTGTTGTTTTTTTTCTAGCTGTAACTAGAACTGCTTCAGTTTCGCTATTATTATGTTGTTACATGGATGTGATTGGAAATACCATCTGGTGTAATTTTTGTGTGGCGCACTAGGTACCGTTTAATTGAGGCATGATTAAATTTCTGTAGATTTTTTTAATTCCTGCATGGGTGTTAAGTTTAAGCAATATATTCATCAATGATTCTTATTTATTTTGATTTGCTTCTGGTTTGATGTATCGGCACAGACAGTGAAACTGTCATTAAGATAAAAGAAATCCCTGGATTGATAATTTATGTGTACCATATTAGTCATTTAATAGTGATTAATACAATCCAACATTTTTTCATTGTTTCCAGGGACAGAGTGACGATCCAATCAACCATAATTTTTTTTTTGATGATAGGGTGTTCCTAGTCAGCAATTGTTGGGTGGTAAGACGAGAGGTAAGAACTTGTTCATCGCTCTAACATACTTGGCCGAGCTCACCATACTACACTAGGGAACTTAGAAGTGTGATTTTTGGGTGTTTTTATTCAGCATGTCTTCAACTATACAGTTATTGGGTGGTAAGACGAGAGGTAAGAACCTGCACATCACTCTAACGTACCTGGGTGGGCTAACCACTATTGAAAATGAAGCACTTGTAGGAAGGATTGATACACATAGGGTCCATGTGTGCTAGTAGAACATTAGAGAAAACCAAAATACCCCCCCCCCCCCCACTCTAACTAACTACAGGAAAGATAAGTCATAAAAAGGAATAGAAGAGTGCAAACTTCAGAAGAAAGACATTCTTTGGAGATTTTATCTCAAAAGAAGAAAAGGAACAATCTACTTCATATAGATATAATAGGAAGAAGGGATCACAGAAAGATGCTGCTATATCAAATCCTGAGGCATTGATACCTTCTGTGTCTGGACCTCATCACCCTTCAAACAACATATCCACTCCTGATATCAAGGCTCCAAATCTAAAACAACAGTGGAAAGCCATTAATCAAAATCTGAAAATTGAAGGAAAGGGGAGACCAGTGAGGAACATTAGGGGCCTAAGGAAATTTTTTTATCTGATCATCATTTTGATGAGGGTAGTGCAGTGAAAAAACTGGTCCTAGAACATCCTAATCCTTTATTTAGTTGTCAATCCTCTGCATATTCCAAGGTCAATCCATCCCATCAGGAAGGATCAACCATGGGGAATGAAAATATTAAGACAGATGGTACTGTTACTTTTGAATTATTGATATTGACAACATGGGATGAATCTCCTATGAATAACATTCATTTATCATCTCTATCATCCTTTCAAGGGATGGCTATTGAAGATCCTGATACCTTTATGTTTGAGTTTGATGTGCTTGTGCTGTGTAGGAGTTATGACTACACTTCAAATGCCCAGAAGCTGAAATTTTTTCCTACTACTCTAAAAGGGGAAACATTAATATGGTTCATGAGACTGGGTGTTGGCACGATCCAAACCTGGAATGACATGAGGAAGGCCTTCCTCTTTAAGTATTAGGATTACTGTCGAACCAGGGATTTGAAGGAAGCAATCTTTATAATTACATAGAAGGAAGAGGAGAGCTTAGAAGACTACATGGAAAGATTCCATTATAATTTGCAAAGGTATAAGTTTGGTAACTAAGCCCCAGAAATCCTAAAACCTATATTCCTAAGCGGTATAAGATATGATTGTCTAGAGCATTTGAATCCATTTGGAAAAGGAGACATATTGCAAGAACCGCTTGAATAAATAATGAATCTCTGTCTATGGAGTTTAAGAGGATCAGTCAAGGGGAGAAGTTTAGTTCGAGACCCTTCATTTTGGATATAGAAGTCCACAAGTGGGGGAGTAACTAGATAAAATAGAGGGAATATATTTGAGGATTTTAAAACCGACCTCCTTAGTAGTCTCTCTGCTCAAATCACTACGATACAAGTTAAGAAAGCACAAGCAGAAGATGAAGCAGCTTTGGAAATATTTTGTCCTTGATGCAAAAAGAAACATTTAGAAATATAATGTGGACTTAATAGCGCAAACTTGTGCAAATATGTGAGTTGGCGCATTCCACTAGTCAATGCCTTGAACTACCCAGACTAAAAGCAGTGCTTAAAGAATCAAGCGAGGATGTCCAATCTTCCTACTTCATCGGATCAAAGAGACCATGGAAGGCATGATCTACAACTATCCTTCTATATTTTTCCTCTTTTAATCCTTGGAATAATGTTTATAATGGTCAACAATTTCCATGGTCAGATCCTACTCCTTCCTCAACATAATTTCATTCACCATGGAACCAGTGGCCTTCCTCTCCACGAATGCAATATCCTACATTGCAATATTATCTATGGAGTCAGAATTGAAGCGGTAATGGCCAAGGTCTAGCACCCTCTACACTACTGAGGTAGCAACAGTTACAACTGCCTCCTCTTCAAATTCCTGAACCTCATGTATGACCCCAATTTCCTGTGCAACCTAACCCCAATCCGAATAATAAGGCAACTCAGAGCATAGATGTCGTAGTTATTTTCCAGACTTATATTATCACTCCTATTGGATTAATGTGGTTCATACTTGATTGGGAAAAGTAATTAGACCAGATCATACTCCCATCATTACCGAGGAAGAATGTGAGTCACATAGAAAGGATATAGTCAATTTTGAAACATCTGTTACACCTGTAACAACTCATACAACACATGTTGTTACACCTATAGCAGCCAGATCGGGAAATCCTCTTGTTTCTACATCATCCAACCCAAGAAGGGCTGGTGCATCTGTGACAGCTAACTTAGTTGTTAGGGTTTAGGATCCTCTATACCCGCAATGATTAATTGAAACTAGGCCAGCCTCACAAATTGAATCTGAGTTCCTCATGGAATTACAGAATTTTTATTTGTGGATTCCATTGTTACAATCTCTTAAGGAAGTACCTATCTATGCCAAAACAATGAGAGATCTGTGTGTCAAAAAACTCGGAAGGAAACTGAAAGACCCTTCTACTTTCCATGTTATGGGAAAACTATCCAAACTAATGATTGATCAACCCCTTTTGACTAAATATAATGACCCAGAGAATCCTATAGTGACTATCCATATTGATGACCATCCCATAAATAACACTCTGATTGATTTAGCGGAAGCCATTAATGTAATGACCAAAGATATTTTTATCTCCCTAGGAATTCATGGACTTGGAACAGCACCTACAATGCTTGAATTAGCAAATACATCCCATGTCAATCCTGAGGGAATGATAAAATATGTGGAGATAACTATATCTTCTTAGAATTAACCGCCTGATTTTCTCATTTTACAAACTAAATCCAACCTGGGGGCTCATCCTTTAATCTTGGGAAGATCGTGGCTAGCCACTATAGACACATATATTGGATGTAGATCTAGATCTATGGTGACCTCATATGGGCAGGCCACTAAGAACCTAAACATTTATCCCCCAACGAAACCGCATATGGATTTGAATAGTCCTTGGTGGGACAAATTCAAACCTGAATCTTATTTTTCCCTACCTGTTCTCACACTTGGAAAATCACAATAATTTAAGGATGAAATAGAGGATGATATTATTAATGGTTTCATTAGAAATTCACTCTCTATTGCCTCTATTAGAGATCCAGGGGAAGAATATGAGGTAGATGACGTAAATATTTAACATTTGATAACTACTCCACATACTAACAACAATCCTGTTGAAATTGAGCCAAGGAAATATTTAAACATTAATCCTAACTTGATTGTTGGATAGAACATATTGTTGATACATCTGTTACAGAAATACAATAAGGCATTTGCATGGGACTATACTGATATGAAATGAATCCACCTTGGCCTATGCACTCACTGCATTTACCTTAAGGAGGGCTGCAAACCAGTTAGACAACCGTAACTTCAAATGAATCTCGCACTTAAGGAGATATTGAAAGAGGAATTAGAGAAACTAATTAATGCTAATTTCATCTACCCCATTTCTAACAGTTATTGGGTATCTCTTCTTTTCAGTGTTCCGAAAAATAACGGCAAGTGGAGAGTCTGTGTAGAATATAGATAACTTAACAAGGCCACCCAAAAGGACCATTTCCCTTTACCATTAATTGACCAGGTCCTGGATACTCTCTCTGGGAAATTTTTTTTTTTCATTTTTTGACGTGTTCAGTGGCTATAATCAAATAAACATTTCCCTGGAAGACCAATACAAGACAACCTTTACCTGCCCATGGGGTACCTTTGCATACAAAGTCCTTCATTTTGGCCTCTGAAATGCACCAACAACTTTTCAAAGGGAAATATTGGGTATCTTTTCGGATCTCCTGAATGACTGTCTTGAAATATTCATGGATGAGTTTACACCCTATGGGGATGCCTTTGAAACAATACTAGTTAACTTGGAAAAGGGACTGGAATGTTGTGAACAAACTAATGCTTCTTTGAGCACAAAGAAGTTCCACATGATGATGACTGAGGGGATCGTGTTGGGACATTTCATTTCGGCAGATGGAATCAAGGTAGAACCTACAAAAATTGAGGTAATCTCGAGAATCCAAACTCCCAGAACTTAAAAAGAGGTATGTAGATTTCTGGGACATGCAGGGTACTATAGAATATTTATAGGATATTTATCACACCAGACCAGACTTTCAAATTTGGCGTTGTGTTAGAGAAGATGAGGGTTTTGATATCTTGAAAGCTTGTCATGACGAACCCTATGGATGGAACTTCGTGGACCATTAGGGGATTTTTGAGGTCTAAAATGGGCCTCCTAAGAAAAATTTACTACAAAAATAAACTTTATAAGAACCAAGAGGATTCAGCATGATGATGTCAACCATGGGGGATGATTCACCATTTTTTCAAGTAAAAGGGTAAAAATATTAAAAAATAATAAAATAATCAAACTAATTTTTCAACTCGTATTTTCAACTTATCTCCCAAATTTTTTACTCAAATTTCAAGTGGGAGTACTCATTGGATGAAAAAATTAATTCCTCATCCAAGGAGTACCCATGTTGCATACTTTCGATGGGTCCTGCTACACGAAAAATGAGAAATAATGTATTTCTTATTTTTCGTGTAGCAGGGTCCATTGAAAGTATGCAACATGGGTACTCCTTGGATGAGGAATTAAATTTTACATCCAATGAGTGCTCCCTCTCAAAATTTGAGTAAAACCTCGGCTAGATAAGTTAAAAATATGAGTTGAAAAAGTTTTTTTTTCATTTTTCCCTCTAAAATTTGATGATATCATCAAATATTATTTTATTATTTCCACTATTATTTTATAATTTTTTTAGGAGGCCCATTTTAGACCTCAAAATTCCCCTAATGAAAAGGACGGGGTATAAATTAGTCTCAACAGGTTACTACTAGCAAACCATTTTCCAGGATGCCAAGAAGTTTGTGAAGAGATATGATAGTTGCCAAAGGATGGGCTAGCCTCTAAAATCAGATGAGATGTCGTTACAACCTTAGATAGTGATAGCGCCATTTGAGAAATGGGTCATGGATTTTGTAGGGAAAATTAATCCTTCATCACAGTAAATATCATACATATTGGTCTACGCTGACTATGTCACAAAATGGGTCGAAGCGAAGGCACTAACTAGAGCTACAAAGCAAGTTGTTTCAGACTTCCTATTCAAATATATATTTTGTTCACTTTTGGATACCCAGGGATATAGTGATCGATGGAGGGCCTCAATTTACATCTCATTTGATCCAGAAACTGGTTGAGAAGTATGGAATTCATCATAGAATCACTTCACCTTATCACCCACAAGAAAATGGTCAAGTGGAGAGCACCAATAAAGTCATTGAGGGAATTTTAACAAAGATAGTATCCATCCACCAAAGAAATTGGTCCGAAAAACTTCCAGAGGTGTTGTGGGCTTACATAACAACATGGAGGAATATTACAAGCTTCTCACCATGTAAATTGGTGTATGGTAAGAATCCTTTATTCCCCATAGAGTTTTAAATAAATAAATTGAGAATATCATTATAGGTCAATCTCGATTCAAGCACAGCGCAAATACAAAGATTGAACTAGTTCCATGAGTTAGAAGAGAAATAGTTGGCTGCCATTCAACAGATAGAGATCACTCAACAACAAAGAGCTAGATGGCATGACAGGTTCATTAAGAAGAAGAAATTTCAGAAAGGAGATTAGGCTCTCTTGTATGATTAAAGATTCAAGTATTTCAAAGGCAATATCCACATCAAATGGCTAGGCCCTTATGAAGTAGACACAGTTTTTGACAATGGGACTATAAAATTGGTTACCATTGATAGTGCTAACACACCGTTACTGGTTAATGGGAACCGTCTAAGGTTATATCATCAACTTGCCTCGAAGGAATCATTTTTTAACATTTCCGCAGACTCTAGTATTTATGTTACAGTAACAGCTAAAAACCACTCTTGTGGCGGCTTTTACACCTAATTAAAATAATAATAATAATAATAACAATAAAAATCTGATTGTGAAAACCTCTTTTCGGGGCGCAGTCAGACAATTTGTAACAATTGAAAACCACTTATGTGGCAGTTGTTACACCCAGTTTTTTTTCCTTTTATCAAAACATCATCTTTCCTTCCCAACATATTTTACAAGATGATGTTACTCATTTGTTCCTTTTCTATATCTATCTTTCCTAATTATTATGTTTTCTAAAGAATAGCACAATGGTTGTCTTGGTTGTTACACATTTAACATTTGATAGCCATGAACAATGTTTCCTATCTTGTCGCATGCAACAATAATTACAACAATCAAGCAGGACCTCCAAGATCACTGGAAGTGGTTACACCATCACATTCAATCCCTCCTTCACATCATCTCAGATATGTCATTTAAAAAGGTAACATCATCATTTAATAATTTGATGATTAATGGCAAGTTATGACATTCCAGTGACGGTTGTGGGCGACCGTCACCATTAAAGCTAGGGGAGGGGGGGGGGGATAAATCTCATAATCATTGCAAGAAATCCATAGTGTTGAAACTGTCATTAATCACACATCAATCAAATTAAAAAGCACGATAACCAACAATGACCAAATCCCACTGGAAAAGGAATTTGTAATTAAATCTCATTATTTTCCATAATTAGACATTATTGTAGGAATGTGTGAAGTACAATTTAGTAATTTGAACATCTTGTCACCTCTCATCACCTCCCTTAACTGCAGTATTGTATCCTCGTCCAAAATTATTCATCCGGGAAAGCAGAGCAGGGTGTTGAGAGAAAATAAGTAGTGCGGCGATATTACAGTTGGTTGAGCTTAAGGAGCATTTCATAATAACAACAAGATGGGAGGAGCAGCAGTAAGACATGAGCCAGACTCCATGGAAGATTTACAGAACTATCCAGAAGCTTATCAGGTATTTAGGGATGTCGGGTGTCTTGAATATTTTGATAAGTTTGAAGCCTCAGATGAGGCTTTTGCAATTGAATTCACTCAGAATTTGAATGACCACCAGACCTGATTTAGGGGCCTACAAATTGAAGTATCAGAATAAGTGGTTGCCTGAGTGACCACATTTCTAGTTGAAGGGCAGAGATGGTTCAACAAGAAAATTAATGACCCTTATTTGAAGGAAGATTTTCTTGAAAGAGAGGAAAGGTTGGAAAATAAGGGAAGAGGGGTTGATAGATTATCACTCCCCCAACCATGGGTAGATGTCACCCTGGGTTTGATAAAGTACATTACTTACGAGGGAATATCCACAATCATCTTAAATTACCACTTCCCTTTACTAAATCATCTTCAACACCAACAGAAGATCAACCTCCCATTTTTCCTATTGGGAAACATTAAGCGAATGGTTGTGGTGATTAAGACGACAACACATCGTGAAGCCTATGTGACCAACCATGGACTTATCAAATTGATCATTTTGGATTCTATAATCCAAAAGGGAAGGATATGGGAAGAATTTAAATGAAAAATTCCTAGGACAAGTCAGAGGAAACAGGATGTGACTTCAGAAGGAATTCATGCAGAAGCTAAATTCTAGACCCAGCCTGTCAAGGTCAAAATTGGAAAAGAACCCACTGACAAGCTAATTGGAGATAGATGGCCAAATAGAGGGTGATATTTAGCTTGCTAACAAAACCATTTCCCACATCTTAGAAGTAGAAAGAGGGAGAAGGATCATAAGAAGAAGGAAAAGAGCCCTCCTTGTCAAGTAAGGACGAAACTTGTGTTTTGCTTTCAGAAATTGAAAATTTAAGAAAATAAAATGAATATTTGAATGGAGTTTAGTTGAGGGGAATGAAATTTTAGAATCCGTATGTGCAACATGTTCTCAGGAATTAGCAGCAGCAAGGTATAGGGTTTGTCGAGAAAACACTGGCTCAATGGAGACACAGACGAAACTTCGGAAGGCTATCCCACAAGAACCTAATAAGGATACTAATGTTACAAAAGAACGAGCTGTTAAAGTAGAGTCTCCCATAGTAATCAATCTAGAAGCCAATACAATAGAACCTATGGAAGCCACTATTATTACAGAAGAACCAGCAGTGGGCATAGAGGCTAGCCTAGGTGAAAATAAAGGGGCTGATACACTAGAACCCACTGACAATGTTGTTGTTACACAAGAACTAGCAGTAGAGGTGGAGCAGACCCATCCAACAGAGGTTGTTACACCTACTATTTATGTTTAATGTAGAGGAATGACGGGTTCCATCGTGGGATGGAGTTCCAATAAATTTTTGTTGATTTCCAAATTACAGAAATGGAAACATGAGCCAATATCCCTTCGAGAGGGGCTGATCTCACTGAAAGAAAATAATAAGGAAATAAGTGCCTTATAGGACAAATAGATGAAGGAAGAACTACATAAAGGCTAGGAAGAGTGGAAGCAGAAGGAATCCATAGAGAAGTATAAGGAACAGTTGATGTTGTTGCAGCAGTAGGTTCAGGATCTGACCGTGGAAAATAAAAAGCTCTATGAGCTTGCCCTTAATTTGTTAGGATGCAGGAAAATTTATCCATCTTACCACATTTTCCTATGGGAACGGTATTATCTATTTCAGTTAAAGTACATTATGGAAGTTAGGCTCTATATGGGTTATTTTACTCACACCTTTTTAGATGTCTTTCATGCCTCTGATTTTGACAAGAAAAACCTATTGTGTGATCTATTTTTGCACAATATCATTTGTGAGCATGCTAGTATGCATATGGTAGTAAATATATTCTCCTATATGGGGGATTTTCAGTTACGAGCCTTTGTGTAATTTATGAGGAATCAGATTGAGTGACATCTATCCACAAAATATATGGATGCCAATGAAGAAATGACAACATTATGGATCCGAGCAAAACCGGGATGGACCGCCAAAATAAGGAAGGATTTTAGAAATATTATGAGCACTCCTGGGATAAGGCAACCTGCTACTGCTTACAGAAGAAGGATTGTGGACTTTTTCCTTAATCAATTTTCATTAATGAAGGTTTGAGCCCTAACTGGGT
This sequence comes from Pinus albicaulis, assembly GCA_034641835.2. Lineage (NCBI taxonomy): Eukaryota > Viridiplantae > Streptophyta > Pinopsida > Pinales > Pinaceae > Pinus > Pinus albicaulis. Next base: position 854,731,483 of record CM076584.1, read on the forward strand.
GTATGAAGCGTACAGAAGCCAACATTCTTGAGCTATTGGAAGGGGACCTGTTTGCATTTCAAAACTTTGTGGTAGTTGTTACACATGTACCAGCATATGCCCAGGTGATAAATACCCTTGGTGCTTCCTGGCTTGAGCTAAGATTTAAATTCCCTTTGATTTGGCTATCAATAGAGGAATACTAGGTTCATTATGAACTGAGAAAATATGAAGAAGAGTCTTCGACACAACAACTGATGGCTACTCAAAGCTACAGGTTTCTAGATGAAGACACAACCGACGCCTATGACTTCATTGGCCTGCATGTGAGATATTATCTTGGGACATGATATTTTTGCATGACATGCAAGTGCTTCAACTGGAGGGAGATGTTGGGTGCCATTTTTGTACTTATTTCCTACATATGTTTCCCTCATTGTTACCTTGTCACCTCAAACCTTGGGACTAACTTTGCCTTTTTCCATTATTTTTTATCTTAAACCATGTTGTTTTACTTATTTCATTATATTTCCGCTTCATTGATTATTATGATGTATTGTTTCTTTTTTTGGTTAACTAGGATGAATGTTGGAAGAATTTCTCTGGTCTTTGTTTGTCCTTCCAGATGTTATTTTTAGCACAAAATACCTAGAGAATGATGTGTACATAATAAATTGAAAGTGTGATGTTATAGTGAGTTGTTACACTACGATGTTGTTATATCATGGTGTTGTTACAGGCCCGCTATTACAAACTGTTGTTCAAGTTGTATTTTTGATTGGATATTGTTGGGTTGAGGGGTCCTGACCCAGGTTCGGAGGTTAAGGTTTGCCAAAAAACCCCTATACTACTGGCACTTTTGGTAATGACCTACTTGCACAGGCCAAGGTCTCACCTAAAGTAGTATGGGAGGTTGCCAGAACCAGATTTCCACACCCTGGGACAGAGTAGGTAGTTTAAGGCAGATCTGTGTTGCAACTTATCAGGTTCGCTCAGAATGAGGTTATTCGCAAGATCTTAACAATATAATTAGCACATAACCATAACCAATTTATTATCACCAAAAAATATAATCAGTACATTCGCATCCATGTGCCCATCAACAAATACCATCACAGAACATTATAATTGCAGCTAATTCTTAGATTACAGGTACATTCATAGCTTAATAAATGTCACAGATGCACTTCAGTAATAAACATGATCAATCCAGATACCATAAAGATACTTAAAGTATATTTCTCATTCATTAGTATCCAAAAAACCAAAGTAAAACCCAAAACACAGCCCGCGCACACAACCAGCAGGGTCTGCACACAGCAGGACTGAGGATCTCCGCGGAAACAACTAGCAGGAATCCTTACCCAAAAACTACCCAAAATAGATCTCAGAAGTTCACACATAGCATCAATATTACTTCTTCATTTCCTCCTAGACCCAACTATCTATCTATTTATATCATCGCACCCCATTTTATCCTATGGTACGCAAAATATGGTTTGAAGAACCTATATTTACCCTTTAACCCATTACAAAACATTGGGGCTTTGACCCGCCCCAAAAACCCTATGCAAGACGAAATATTACCAAATTTTACCAAAAATGCAGCTTAGGGAGCCCCGCTCCAACAGGCCCCCAATGTAATCTTGTGGCTCGTCCCGAGTCACAACGACCGTGGAGTTTTCTTCTTTTCCTTAAGATACTTGATCGCATCAACCAGTATGGGAAACACTCCTTCGCTCTGCACAACAACATTCTGTGCAATATCCACCAACTTCTGCAAAGTTCAGCCTTTAGTAGAAACCGTGACACTTTCCAATATCTGTTTCAGTTGTTTAACCATGACATCCACTTCTTGAGATACCTTGAGGGCTTCAGTGACTCAAGGCTTGAGGTGGTCACTGAGAACCTTATTTTTGTGGTGGAGCTCTTCAATTTCATCTCTAAGTGTGTGGCAGGTACACAGTCATGCCAAGCGTTGAGCTAGAATCAAAGTGGACATAGTAGCTTCGAGTTGTTCAAAATCTTCCTCCTTCTCGAACAAATCTTGAGTAAAATCACCTAGGAGAGGGTCGCGCTGCACCTTAGACCACAACTACATAGCTGTCTCCAACAATTCTACACCCTGAGCAATCTGAGTTGTAATAGCATTGGTGGCCTCTGTGACCAGCGTGGATTGCTGGGCTCTTACCTTAGGTGGAGTTTCTAGCTACAATTTGGCCTGTAAGGCAGCAATATGTTGTTCCATCTCTATCTTGACAGTCTAAATTTCAGTCCTGGAAGCCCTCAGTGCTGCAAAAAGCCCCTCAATATTGGCCTGGGGGGTAGTAGAAGCCAGGATATCCTCAGTTACAACTGCGCATAGCCTACTTATTAGGTGTTCCAACTCGGTCTGTTGCGTGGCAGTGAGGGTGCATGTAGCTTGCGCCAGGGACACCTAGGTGGTTTTCTCCATGATCGTCTGGTCAGCTGTACTGAGCTGCTGGTGCACCCGGCAGTCTCTATGTTGAATCTCCTCAAAAAGGGATGCGTGGAGGACCTGCAATGGTTCATGCAGAATTCAGGCCAAATCCAATTATACCTCTACGTAGGCCTAGACTTGCGCTCCTAAGGTAGGTGGGCTCATAATGAATGCTATGCCTAGTAGGGGGTAGCCACGGCTTTCAGTTGTGATGATCAATTCACTACTGGTTACTAGGGGTAGCCTTATCTGAATCATGCTTTTCTGTAGGGTGTCAGTTTTGAGATGCAGAGCTCGGAGCTCAGACTGGAGTGTAGCAACCATGGCCTTCTTCTTCTCTTCTGAAGCAAAACATTTATCTTCTGAGACAAGGGTGATTTTATCTGCGATCTGCTCTAGGTCTTCCTCTACCAGAGTAACTTTAGTCTTCTAACTCAGCCTTGTAGCTCGTCGTTTCTTTCGTTGTACTTTAAGAGGGTCGAAAGTCTACTTTGTACCATGCATGGAGTCAACACCCTGCGCATCTAGACCCTCTGTGTCAATATCCTACTGTGAATCCCGCTCCGCAGCCTTCTCAGCGTCCTTGCCATGTCCTTTTGTCTCTTTAGTGGTATCTGGCAGGGTGGTCTTCTTGGCACTCATACCTACAGTATCAGTTGTACCTGATTTGAAGCCCAGTTTCTAGTGTGGTGGGCAACTGGAAATGAGGCGGTCAATTTCCTCGTCAGTGACCATATATGGTAGTGATACCCACTCTAGATCCCAATGGCCCTAGATCTGCACATTGTGCGTTGTGACCTAGAACGCTGCGATGCTCTTATACTTGTCATAGATTGTTGATGACAAGCGCAGCCAAGAGTGGATTACTACTGCGAGCCCACTCTAAAATAGGACCCAAAAGAACTTATTATCCTTAATGCACTTCTCATCCTTTGAATCCCATAGATCCGCATACTGCGCCCCTTCGCACATATCTAGCTCGAGCTCCGGAAGGACCGAGTCTTATGGGGCTTCCCAAGCAACCAACGTGATGAGGAGCAGCAACCAAGAGTAGAAAAATGCCCTTCTATTAGGTTTAATAACCCAGAACCAGCCAATCTACTTGCTCATAGCATGGGGACTACCCTCAGCACATCATCCTCCAACACCCTATCAAGATATAGTTCAGGTGCCAATTCTGGGAAGGCGTCTAGGTTGGTTAGGTCATGATTGTCGAATTTTATCAAATGAAGTTTGCCAAAGGATTGTCCAATTATGGGGACCTTGCCTGGGATCAATGGAATTTTCAAGTAGGAGCACATACCATCGAGATTCTTATGCATGTGCACAAAGGGCCTGTCAGGCCTAACATATGGTAGTAGCTAGTTTATTGGTTCAAAAATCCGAGCTTCCTCCTAGCAAACATAGGTCTCTTCGATGGGTTAGGTGAACGTGCCTAGGGCACTATTCGTGGGGACTTCACATTTCAAGGGGAGGTGCGTGGCTTTCCTCCAACCCATTTTACAGTCCTCCCCTATCGTTTCTCCTGTGTTTTCCCTTTTCCCTTCTTCTTTTCAACATGCTTCCCCTTGGTTGGTGTGGACACAACCTCTTCCACTTCAGGTGTGACCTCCAATACTTCATCGGTGGAGGCCACGGTCTGTGACAATTCAACGGGATTAGTTGTAGTCATTATCACTTGGAAAATAAATTCGGGATTGCTACTATCAAAAGGGGTAGCTCACCCATACATTAACAGGGCACAATGGTTATGAAATTCTGTAGATCACAAGATATCTAGAATTCATGGAACCCACTTCTGATCTATCCTCTTGGTTTTATAGCATTGGATAGTGACCAATGGTTGGGTAAGGCTTATTTGAAACTTACCATCAAGTAAATGGTAAAAAATATTTGGAAATCACATAATTAATTTCCATCTTCTCGCTCCTTTCAATGGTAAAATTTTCTTTTTACCCAGTTTTACTGTTCGAATGGCTAGTTTTCGCAATTGTGTGTTACCCCTGTGCGCCCACTACACCCCCCCAGGCTTCCAAACCTACGATCAACCCCTGCACTCCCAAGGAAGCTCTCTCAGCTTCTAAACCTGTGATCGACCCCTGTGCTCATAGCATTCCTCCCCAAGCTTCTAGACCTGCAAAGGACCCCTGCACATATAATAGGCTTGTTTGCGGTTTTCTTCCAACCTACGCGTATGCCACCCAATACAACTACGTGGGCCATATAGTCATTTGGTCTGGTACGGTTTGAACCGACTGCCATTAACATACCCTGGGACAGTGTTGCCATGAAGTGTAGCTCACCATACAGCTCGACTGTTAGTGATTTCCTTTACCATATAGGGACCTAGCCAATGCTGACAGAACATCCCAGGGTGCTTCGCAAACTGGCTATTGTATAGCATGACCAATTCTCCCTCCGAAAATATTTGTTGCCAAATATGTCGATCATGCCATGCTTTTTCCCACAGCTTCTAAAATTGCTAATTGAAGTTAGCAATGAATCGGTCTTCCTCCAAGACAACGAGCTATGCTAAACGCTCCTCCATGATATCAGGCTCTCCCATGTTGGTAAAGGCTGTGATGTGCGGGATAAGAACAATATATTCCATGGGAATAATAGCTTCCTTTCCATAAACCATCCGGAATGGCATTTTCCACATCAATTTATTGCAGGTGGTTCGATAAGCCTTAAGGATTGATGGGATACGTACGTCCCAATTGCATCGCTCGACATTATAGACCTTGGTCAATGATTGTTCCAAAATTTTATTAAAATCTTCAACATTTTCATTCACTTGTGGGTGATATGGTGTACTTTTGGCATGGTGGATTCAAAATTCTTCAATCAAATCCTGGATTGTCTCATTAACAAAGTGCATACCACTATCGCTCATCAAGATCTTCGGACAGCCAAAACTAGTTAGGATATGTTCAAAAATAAAGTGCGTAGTGGTATATGTAGTACAATCCTTTACAACTTGCGCTTCGGCCCATCGAGTTACATAATCAGTTGTAATGATGATGTAGCAGGCACATGTCTTCTTCCTAGGCAGGTTGATGGGCTCAACGAAGTCTATGGACCATTTTTCAAACGCTTGTAGGGCCATTTGCGGCTACAAGGGAATTTCATCTCTACGTGATGGTCTTCCTATCCTTTGGCATGTGTCACAGGCTTTACAATAATCATGAGAGTCACTATGCAATGTGGGCCACCATAGCCCAGCTCTCAAGATCTTATGCACAGTCGCTTTCCCTGCATAGTGACCTCCTGCCATGCCCCTGTGGGCTTATGCTAAGATGGCGTGTCTTTCATGCTCCAAAACATATCTTCACAACACCTCATCAAAACTCAGCTTATACAAGTGGCCCGCTATTATGGTAAAGTCTGTTGCACGGGTTTCCAACTCTTTCTTCTATTGTACCGAATACTCTATAGGTTTCATCCCCGTAGTTAAGAAGTGAATGATGTCGAAAAAGTGTGCATCAACTACCTTAATAGAAAATAGCTACACATTGGGCAGTCCTTCTTCTAGGTTGGTCAGTTCTTTGCCACTTTCGATTTGGGATAAGTGGTCTGGCCCAACATTTAGTTTCCTCGGCTTCACGATGATCTCATAGTCATATTCTTAAAATAGTGGCAACCATCAGTAAATCATCACCCCCACCACAGGCTTATTCACTAGGTACTTCAAAGTCAAGTGATCTGTAAAAATCTTGAAGTGCCCTCCTAATAGGTAATGTTGGTATTTCTGCAGGGCATATGCCATGGCCAACCCCTCGTGCTCAATAGTGAATTAGTTGCACTCCACACTAGAGAGTTTTCTACTAGAAAATGCAACTATATGGTAGATTTCTCCTTCCCCGGGCTACATAAGGAGAGCTCCCAGGGCGATCCCTGAAGTATCTACATGTACATGGAAAACTTTCACCCAGTCAAGAAATATAAGGATAGGTGCAGAGACCATCTTCTCTTTGAGTAACTCAAATCTCTTCTGACACTCCTCATCCCAAAAAAATGAAACATCCTTTTTTAGCAACTTCTCCATGGGTGTTGTGATTAGTGCGTACCCTTGAATGAACTTCCTCCAGTAGCCTGTATGTCTGAGGATAGAGCGCAGTTTTTTCTCAGTTATAGGGACTGCTAGGTTGATGATAAATGTGCCCTTGGCAGGGTCAACCATCAGTCCCTGCCAACAAAATATGTGGCCTAGTAAGATCCCGAAAGGTATTAAGAAGTTGCACTTCTTAATATTTAGGGAAATCTGGTGCTTCCTACAGGTGTCTAACATCATGCGCAGGTTGGAGACGTGATTCTTTACCAAACCAAATACTGTCCAATCATCAAAATACACCTCCAAGAACTTGTGGATGAATTTCTTGATTACTGCAACCCTCACCTGCGAAAATATGGTAAGGGATTTCTTGACCCCAAATGACATGACAGTGTACTGGAAGGATCCCCATTCAGTGGCGAACGTAGTTTTGTTGCGATCTCTAGGTGCGATCCTGATATGATGGTAGCCCGAGAACTCGTCAGTGAATGAGTATGTTTCCTAACCTCCCATGCTATCAAGAATTTAATCATAAATGGCATAAGGAAGGGATCATGAATACAGGCATCATTCAATTTACACAGGTCAAAACAGATTCTTATTTCTCCTTTGATATTTTTCTCCTGGACCACCATAGGACTTACCCAATCTGACTATTCTATCGGTTCAATGATACCTACGGCTACCATTTTTTCAAGTTCTTCCCTGAATTTCTGCTTATACTTGGGGTTAAATCGATAAGAGCACTACTTAACAGGGCGTGCATCTTGTTTTAAAGTGATGCGCATGACCCCTATGTCCCCTGTAATCCCTTTGAGTTCTGATAATTTTGTGGGAAATAGGTCCTGGTATTCTTTGAGGAGTTCTATCACTTTCCCAACAGTATCATCATCCTAGTAGTCGCCAATTTTAGCTAGCGTAGGTTGATCCTCTGTTACAATGTTGATTTACCTTAGCTTAAGAGGCTTGGTCACATCAATGGTTTGAAATGGGGGTCTAGAAACTGCGTGCTCTCCCTCCGATTTTGGGATAGTGATATTTCGTGCGTCTTCATCACATTCCTCCATCAATAGATTATGGCAGTTGAAAATATCCTGCATCTACGTATCCAAGGCTGGTGCCCCATACTCCATACAAGGGCATGATTCATCAAATACCAAGGCATCAATGTCTTGTAAAGCTTCACCCAATGCCTCAGTTCTGCCTATCAACTCGAACGTCCCCAAAAAATCGTCCTGCATGGTCTCCCATTGGCAGGTGCGCTGGTGTATCTCTACATCTAGATACCATGCAGTGGGAATTGGCCCTAAGGCACGGATAAACAGGTGGACCCATTCATCCATGGTCCTTTCACACCATGCCTACATCCATGCAGCCACGTGTCTGCGTGGATCTCCTTGACCAAGGAAATCCTCTACACATAGGTGAACCAGAGGTTTGAATTGTAGAATCATCATTTCATAGCATTTCTCCCAATCTTGGAATGTCCCCTTGTGAGTTTTCCACCACCACACAGGGTTTGCATGCATGGCTAGGTTAAGCGCCCACATTCTTCGTTCCCTTGGAACTTCAGCTTCAAATGTTCGCAAAAAATCCTTGATACTACCACAACCATTAAAGTAGGGCATTTTTCTTACCTCTGAGGAGATACACCAGAAGCTTTTCATGGTCCTGAGACATCGCAACATAGACACATCATGTAACTGATTCTGCCAATTTTCTATCTCCCCATCAGAGTCAGAGAGGCATTCACTATCTTTCTCCCAGCGAATAACTCCATCAGTTATAGGATTAATCCAATCCTCATCTCGGGAAGTGAGTTTATAAATATGATCTACGACATCTCCTTCGTGCACTGGTTCTGTATACCGCTCTCCTTCTGCAGGGTCTAGAGGGACTATCACTCTCATACCCTCATTATCAAAAACCATTCTCCTTTTCTTTAAGTTGATAATACCTCGCATGTCTATTGCCCAATCCAGTCCTAGGAGTGTAGGATAAGGGTCTGCATCTTCCACAATATGAATTACTTCAAAATCTGTGCCTACCTTAACTCCTAGGATATCTACCATAATCTTTGACAGTCTCTCCAATGGTATGATCTTCTGTTGGTTAGCCATGTGCAGCTATATAGTAGGCCATTCCATCTTAGGTTCTCCCATCCTCTGCCATGTCTGCTTGGGTAGGATGTTTGCATCAGATCCTAGATCCAAAATGACCTGATCCATTTCATAGTCACTGATCTGCGTTGTTAGCTGCATTTCCCACCCCATACGCTTCTTGTGCTTGTACAGCTTGTGAACATCTCTAACCTTTGTAGGAGGGTCAGTTCTTTCTGCGCAGCTATCTATCAGTGTTTGAAGATTTTTCTACTACCTTTTGGTTGTGTAGTAGCTTCATACATGCTTCTAGGAATGGTTTAAATTCATTTTCCACTCTTTGGTTTGTTGGAGCCTTGGAGGTAGATGCCTCATCCTTGTCAAAGTCCTTGCGCGCTATGATAAATGTTTCTTTCTCCTTCTATAGGTCCAGGCTTTCCTGTTTAATAATAGATTTCCAAATAAGGGGCTCAGCTTCATCTTTCTCCTTAGCTCCTCTAGTAGCCATGTTGCTGCACGATTTGACATTAATACTTGGTCCCTCATCACACAGTTCCACCTTAACCCTCTTCACATTTTGTGTTGGTGTCTGCTGTTTTTCCTGCATTTTTTCTATCAGTACTAGGCAATATTTGATTATGTGATCCAATTTTCTACAATATCAGCAAGATTGTCATGTTGGGTTTGGATAGTCCCTTGCGAAATTCCCTGTTTCTCCATAGTTGTAACATATTATTTTCCCTCTTCCCCAACCTGTGCCTCCACTCCTTCCCTCTGCCTTGCCTCTTACTGGGTAGCCTTCTCTTCCTGAGGGAGACAATGGTGAAGAAGTGTCAGCCTGTACCCTGTATATGTTTCCTCGATCTATCATTAAGTCATAGGTCTGACAGTTATGTTTGTCATGTCCCACAGATGAGTAGAATTAGGACCATTGTTGCTTCAATTCTGGAACAGATGCACCAAGGTGGGGGAAGTGGTTGGTATCATGTAATATAGCTACGTGACAGACAATGCACCATAACATCTGACCACTTGGTCCCACAGCCTCTTTAGGATGCAATGGGTTGGTTCCCCCAACCTGCATGTAGTCCGCCAATAGAGGAAATTGGTCCTTGGTGTGGCTGGACACCCTGCATATTATGCACCATATGTCTGGGCTATCTTTCTTTCCTCTCTCTTTCTGCAGATTATGGATTTTGAGGTGCATTTCCTCCCGCCTCCCTGGATCTGCTGCACCCCAAACTGGGCATCATCTATTGGCACGGCTTCTAGCTTCATAGCAATATCCAAGGCTTTCTCTTGCGTCTCAATTGCCTGCTGACCTATAGGTCTGTGTAGGTGAGGTAGCATCATAGTGATAAACCATTACTTATGCTTCCTATCATCATATTGAAATTCCCCATCTATGATAACCTTCTTTAACCGTTGATCAGCATCCCATACAGACTCAGTGGGTCCCTATCTAAAGTCTTTCAGGTCAGTTACTAGCTGCAAGTAGGACTTAGGCTTCTAGAATTGTTGTTTTAAATCTTTCTTAATCTCTTGAATAGATGGATCCGCATGCTAGCCTACATATCCCATATACCAGTCCAAGGCCCTTCCTTCAAAGGTGAGGAATAACTACGCTCCCTTTACAACATTGGTAGCCACATTCTCCGCAGTCCATACTGATTCTACTACAAACCAAAATCAGTCCATATCTTCATCTCCTACATCCTTGAAGGTGGGTAGCTTCATGTGTGAGGCCATATCTTCTTCTGGTGGTGGCGGAGGTGTGGGGGATATCTTACCCTTATGCTGACTTGAAGGCAGTGTGTCTGGAGGACTATTTCCTGCGTGCACAGCTGATTCTCTTAGTGTAATGTAGATGGATCTATCCCCTTCTTATTTGCCTCGGTAGTACTTCCCGCTTCATTTTGTACTTTCACTCTGATCAGAGGTCATTCATTTGGTGTGGCTGCACAGAATGCCTTTTTCATACAGTAATATTTTAATTAACAATGAAAATGTTCACATGAACTTACCTTGGAAATCTTTGAAGAACATTGCCTTAGAATAGGATATGAACTGATCGACTGCAAATTATGCTACAAAACCTCCCAACACATTAGCCACCTAATGATCTACCATGCGGGTGATCGTATTGTCAATCTTCTCCCACTGTTTAATCAATTCTGTTGTCCACTGTGTAACCTGATCGTCCTTCCAACATGTCTATAATTCTACGAGCCTTTCTAACCAATCGTGAAGCTTGTGCGCAAAGGTTACAAAGAAAATTTCATAAACTTCAGTGAAGATGTACTTGTTCTTCCACTTCTCAGCTATTAGCTTCGTACTGAGATTCTCCTTTATAAAAAATTCCTAAATCTTTCTGTCAAACCAGTCTTCAAGTTCCAACTTCTCATGTCTCCAATGACCTTGTGGCATTACCTGATCTCTCTCTCAAAATGCTCCCAGTCCCGAAAATGGAACCATTTGTTGGCTTGAGAGGTCCTGACCCAGGTTCAAAGGTTAGGGTTTTCCAACAAACACCTATACTACTAGCCCTTTCAGCAATGACCTACTTTCACAGGCCAAGGTCTCACCCAAAGTAGTATGGGGGGGTGTCGGAATCAGGTTTCCACACCCTGGGAGAGAGTAGGTAGTTTAAGGTAGATATGCGTTGCAACTTATCAAGTTCGCTCAGAATGAGGTTATTCACAAGATCTTAACAATATAATCAACACATAACCATAACCAAGTCACTATCACTAATAGATATAATCAGTACATTCACATCCACGTGCGCATCAAAAAATACCATCACAAAACATTATAATCGCAGCTAATTCTTAGATCATAGGTACATTCGTAGCTTAATAAATGTCACAGATGCACTTTAGTAATAAACATGATCAATCCAGATACCAAAAATATGCTTCAAATATATTCTGCATTCATTAGAATCCAAAAAACCTAATTACAATCCAAAACACAGCCTGCGCACATAGACAATAGGGTCCACACACAGCAAGACTGAGGATCTCCGCACACACAGCCAGCAGGAGTCATTACCCAGAACTACCCAAAAAAAATCTCAAGAGTTTGTATGTAGCATCAATCTTACTTATTTGTTTCCTCCTAGACCCAACTATCTATCTATTTATATCATTGAATCCCTTGCTATCCTATGGTCCTGTTGAAGCCCCAAAAATCGGGTCTACAACAAGGGGGATACCCACCCGGTCCAGACCTTGGTTAGTAGCTCCTTTTCCGTTTGGTATAGTGGGTCCGACTGGGGATATGGGACCAGTTTCCCAATATGTGTGTGTGTGTTGAGAATTGATATTTCCTTTCTAAAAGTTCCTAAGTGAAATGATTTTATTCTAACTCTAATCTAATAACATGCAATTGTATTTTAATAAACAGAAATATCTAATTCTATACTAACCTGGGATTTAATATTTCCATTATGCGATCTAAAATTATTTCAAATAACAATTGGTAATAAAGATCATTCAACTATTATGAGAAAAGAATTCAATGGAGATAAACCACTTCGTATAAAAATTTAGACGAAACAGTTGTGAAAAACATATCGCATAATAATCTACTCATATATTAAGCATAAATAAATAGCTATCACCGTACAAAAGTGCCAAATGATAACTCAAGCATTCACACATCAATATATAAACAACTGAACATGAATATCACTTTCACACAAAGGCAGAAATAGTTAAGAGATAAAAGTACCATTTATAACTAGTTCTACTCATGAGCTTCAAGCAATAATGACTTATCTCTTATTAATCCAACATCCACTAAGAGTACAAAAGTGCAACATCAGTAGTAGATATTAAATGCAGATATCAATAAATCTTGTTTCATTCATTCATCAAAACCTCCTCGGAGGGTACAAAAGTGCCTGTTCTGAGGAAATTTTTTTGAAAAATTTTAGGACCTTTCTCTAAATGCATGAGAAGGGTTTAAATACTACTAACTAAATCTAAAAATAATTTATTACAAAAATGTAGGATACGGTTTAAATGGCCATCCTCATTTCAGGAAAAAATAAATCAAAATTAATACTAACACTGAATCTAAAATTAAAACTAACAACTAACTATTTGTGTATCTGTTCTTTGAAATCGCAAGCGTTCAGTATTTTTTTCAGAAGAGTCAACTCGCCAACTTCTGACTTTAACTGTCCCGTGAAAACGGAATCGGCAAGAGCTGGCGCCATCTTCTCGGCAGAATTGATGATACATTTGAGAGTCATGCACTGGCTATGTGGTTTTACCAAATATGCCTAGTAAGAATCCCAATTCAACTTTGTTAATCTTTTGATGGATTCTGCCTTTTCTTGAGCCTTCTCTCTCCAGCCTGTCTGCAGTTGTTGTACTTTCGGTAGATACCCTGGAGTGGTTTCTGAGATTATATTTTCCTTGTGCAAATTTTCATTTATGCAGTCAATAACACTGTTTGCTGCTGTGGCTGCTTCTTCTGCCACTTGCTCTGCTTTCCTGATTTGTGCATCCCATTTGTTAAAGAGAATTTCTTTATGATTGTCGTTTATTATTGGTGCACCTTCTCTTTTCCCCTCCTCTGTTTCTTTCCAAGTAAAATATTCGGCAACTCTTTTATCAATTAAAACGTAATCATGTCGTAAATCTATGACTTGATTAGTGATTTTATCGCTTATTTCACAATAAGAGTTCCACTGTGATATTCTTTGGCACAATTATTCCTGTTGTTGCAGTAGTTGATCATTTAAGCAAATGGATTCTGTGATGAATTCTGTAAGCTTAGGATCATCCTTGTGAATTTCTTGCATAACGTGTAACTGTTTTTCCCTTTCAGCCAAACTGTTCCGGTACCCTATCTGCATTTGTTGGAAGTCTTGTTGTAATCTTTCAAGCTGTTTCTGTGCTTTGTTGTTGGTGTTTGCTTGTTGTAGCTGTTGTTGCAAAACCCGTATTTGATATTGTTTCTCTTTCAGTAGTTTCTTTACCTCATATACTTTATCAATGGTTGCAGAGGCATATGCTCCTGTGATCTGAGATAATTTGGTGAGATTTTCGGTGGGATCGGTGGTAGGATCTTGCCATAGGACGTCTAATTGCTTTGCATTATGAGAGAGCATATTTTCCAATTTCCTTTTCTTTCTTCGTTTTCTCACTATTGCCTTGTGTTGTGGACTATAAAATACACCAAGAGGAGGAATTTCCTCTATTTTTAGCATAAGTTCAGAGGATGGGGTAATGGGAATATGTTCCATTTCTGAGACATTGCTAATTTTTCCTGTGAATATATCTTTTGTTGCCTGTATATTACTCATAGCTGTCTTTGTGCTCTATCCTTCAATATTGATTAAATCATTAAATGTCTCCCATTCTTTATCTAGCTCGATTCTGATTGATGGTGGCTGGATGATGAAAGGGGGAGGATCTAGCTGTGAAGAGGTCAAAAACTATTGCGGTGGGAGCCCCTTTGATTGGGTAGTATCCCTTACTGACCCTTCACTTTTATCATGCTGACTTTCAGACCTCTTAGAGTGTTCTGAAGTTTCTCTTCTGGACTTAGATTTAGATCTGTCTATGCCTGAACTTCCATTGAGACTAATACTGGGAGTTGGTTCCCTTACGGGTTCCAAGCGTAATTTATCCAAAGGGATATTAGCTAACCTTCTTTCCCTGTATATCTTGAGCTCTTGAAATTCTGCTAGAGGAAATCGCATTTGGACCAAATGTAGAACCTCTTTAAGTGTACCTTTCTCTTGGAACATGACATCAAAAATATCATCTTCTTTAGAAAACACCTTTATTTTGACTGCAGTAGTGAAATTTTTAGCAATATCATAAGGGTCAAATGGTCTTCCTGGAAATTTCAACAATTGTAGACATGTTATGTTGTTTAGTTCTTTGAATGCATGGCTTACATCAAATAGTGAAAAGGCCCCACAGGCCATAAGAAATTGTGGCCATATAGCCTTCTTTTTGTCCTTCAAATCTTTAGTCAAACCTCCTTCTCTGCATATTTGATAAGCAATTTCTTATGCCATGAGTTTATCAGGAACATATAAAGGTAAGACATGAGGGGAAGTGAGACTTTCGAATACCTTGACATATATAAAAAATTCTTCTTCGAATCATCTTGCGACAGGGAGTATATCTACCTCTGCTTCGGGAGAAAATCTTGGAGCATCTTTATCATATAACATTTTGTAGAGGGGCAACATGATTCCATGAGAAATCTTATAAAAATACGGAGTGAACTTGGAATCCTGCAAGTCTTTGTGATAAATATGAATGGGTAAGGGGTCTTGAGTCATCCATTTCCAACCCATTAGAGGAAAATTTGAAATATAACAGATTGCATCCATCACATATGCAGATAAGTAGAAAGAGGGACAAATTCTCTAAGAAATAGTTCTTTTAGACCGATAATTTAAAATTTTTGTGGCTAAGTTATCAAATAATATCTTAGCCCAATAAAAAATAGTAGCATTAATGGCGGCATTCAATAATGGTATCCATTCAGATGAAAATTTATTAATGTCTGGCTTCCCAAAAATTCTACAGAGCATAGCAGCAGCAAAGCAATACGGGGAGGTGAGAGAACTAGTACTATACATACCATGTTTATCCTTTTTTAGTGGTTCGTCCCTCCTTTCCCAGTCCTTGGTGCATTCTACCAGGTCTTCATTTTCTTTAGCAAACTTCTCCATGAACTGTTTGTTATAAGTCACTTGTGGCTCTGGTAAATGATACATGAGTCCCAAATCTTTTGGAGTGAATGAGCCAATGAGTCCTTCACCCTAAGTCTTAAATTTTATGTTTGTGATGTCAGCGTTGTCCAGTACCCATTTAACCATGTCTTTGTATGGAAGAATTTTGGGCCTCGCCGCCATCTGGTGCAAGAACGAGCAAGCTAGCTCTGTAATAGATGCCTAAGAAGACCCATGTGAGTCTGTAGTAGTTGTAACCTCCATTATTTTGGGATTATCTTCCTCAAGTAGACTGTACATGCCTTCCCAAGTAGTAATACCATCATCTTTATTACAGGCGGTGTCTGTATACAAGGGCGTCATTTTTTTGTCTTCAGAACTCAAAGCTTTGCCTTTTTTTCCCATAATATCCTGAATACTGCTTTGCATAGTTTTTTGTTCTTCATTCCTGCAGTTTACAAATGAGGTGAGAATAATGAGAAGAAAAAGGTGACGGGAAATATTTAAATGCTGAAGACATGTAAAATATACCACCTTACGTGAAATGGCTCTTCGATCAAAATAAAACCATATTTCATTAATGATTGAAAACTAACTCATTGATTAACATTAAAGAGCATAAACAGGTCTCAGTTTATGGAAAAATATTTTTCGTACAATGAGCCTTAAAGATCTGCGATAAGGTGATCTGCGATTTGCTTATCAATATCGCAGATCGCAGTGTCATAGATCGCACTCTCGTGGAATCACAAAATCGCAATACCGCAATATCGCAGAATCGTTGGAGCGTAGCATACGACAATCATCCGTTAATGTTTTTTTTTTTTTTTTCGAAATGAAATTTGCGATGTGTGCCATCGCATATCGGTCGGTTTTAGTTTTTTTAGTGTGAATGATATTTGAGGCATGCGATGCGATGAATGTTTTTAGTGTGTAGTTTCGCATTGCGATCTCGCAATCTTTGAATTATGCTTGTAAGGAGGTATCCATTGCCTTTTTTGCAATGCGATATTTCTTAAGGAATGATTTTATCCTACCTTATCATAAAACTTAAGCTTTTTTAGATTTTTCAAGGGGTATTCTCCTAAATTTATGATAGTAAGTTTTATTGAAAAAGGAAATACAAGCACTAATCGATTTTTTAAATTTTTTGACTAAGGGCCCCCACTTATTTAGTATTAGTGATACTACTAAATAATAAGGGGGGTTGTTGCTGGCCACAACAATTTTCGATTCACTTGGAAGAGCCAGTTATCTCTGCTTTTCTTTTGAATTTTCTAAACTTCCAAAACAGAAAATTTTCCAGAAAATCAAACTTTAGTATAGAAATACAAAGTACATTATGCTTTTATCTATCAATGATATTTTGTTTCTTATATATTTAACTTTGATTGTTTACTTCCTCAAGCTATTCCTTGTATCTACATCATTCACTACTTGGTTTATAAAGATAAAAACAAAGGCTTCTCTGTAAATCAGTTTTAAATATGCTCATTTGTCGTAGGTAGAGCCTCTGCTGCCAGCAGGCGTTTATAGCCTCGATAGGGTTACCTGTTACCCATCAATGATCCTGTATCCTACTTAGAGAAATATAAAATTTTCAAAGAGAAATCCATATCCACACTTATCTCTTTCATTTTATTTTTACCCTTAAAGAACAATTTCTTGGTTTGGTAGCCAATTTATGGCAGTGCCATTCACTTGATTTATAACTTTGTTGAACAAGCTGGCTCATGATGAGACCCCTTGTCTTTTGATTGCAACAATCTTGAGTCATTGCCCTGTTGTGGTATGTAGTATTGGAAAAGTTACCAAGCTATAATATCTATTATCATGATAAGTCGGCTCGTGATGAGACCTATTACTCTTTAAGTTAAAGTGTATCATTGGATTATTCCCTGAACGTTGTAATTTCTTGGGTAGGGAGGAAGTCAATGTTTCCTTAAGATAGCTCTGGACAACAATGGTAGAGTTTTTTGGAAAGAGATTTTCTACAGAGAATCTTCGTTTTGTTATTGATACCTTTTATTGGACTGATATAAAACAATTTCCCACTAAAGGTCGCTTTTTATCAAAATTTACAAGGTTGAAACTAGTATCATTTCTAGGCTTAGAGCCTTTAACTGTATCTTTCAATAATAATGATCAATTTTCTAGAAGAATTCTATTTATACAAGTGAAAAAACAAAATCTAAAAGAGAATTTGTATCTTTTTCGTGAATTCCAAATGTAACCATTTACAAGTGGTTTTATTATGAAAATAAAGAAAACTAATCTACAAAATAGAAGAATGATCTCCTATGGAAAATATTTTTTGAGGATCTGTCCGTTAACAGGTAAAGAATCTCTTTTTCCTATTAAATCCTGTAACATAAAAGTAGATGGACCTATGACTCCTGCGATTTGGAAAGGGCCAAGCCACATTCGTTGAAATTTCGTATGTTTCCCTTTTTCCTCATGAACCTTGTCCCATTTTAAAACTAGATCTCCCATCTGAAAGTCCTTTTTGGATACCATGTTTGAATCAAAAGAAGCTTTTACTAATTCTTGGTGATAAGCATGAGTTATTTTGGCCTATTATTGTTGCTCTTCTAGCTTAATTATTTCCAGCTGCCTTAGTTGTAAGGAAGAAGTTGGTGCTTCATCAATATATTGAACTAGGGCCAAAGAGGGAATTGCTAGATGAGTTGGAAGAACCACTTATTTCCCATAAACTAAATTAAAGGGAGAAGTGCCAATGGAAGCTTTCTGCGTTATTCGATCTGCCCATAAAGAATATATTAAAGACTTATGCCAATTTTTGTGATTTTGATCAATGGTTCGCTAAATGATTCTGATTAATTTTTTGTTTGTAGATTCAGCTAACCCATTCCCCTGTGGGTAATAATTGGCAGAGTATTTGAGTTTTAAACCCCTTTTGAGTGCAAATTCAGTCATAGCATTACCAGAAAAATACGACGCATTATCAAACATTAAAGCAGAAGGTAAACCAAACCTGGTGATTATGAACTGATCTATGAACTCGATGATATGCTCGGCATTAGCCGTCTTGAGAGGGACTGCTTCTATCCATTTAGTAAAATAATCTATTGCTGTAAGGATATACCTATGTTGTCTAGAAGAGTGAGGAACGATCTCACCTATTATATCCAATCCTCATTGATCAAAATGTTGTTCAATGTTGACTGGTTGCAACGGCAATGATGGTTTCTTTGTCTCCCAGCAGCGGTTTGACAAACTTGACATTTCATTACGTAGCTATGTGAGTCTTTGAATAGTGTGGGCCAGTAATAGCCTCCATGGAGGATTTTATGTGCAGTAGTGTCTCCAGCATAATGTCTGCTTACTGGCCCATCGTGGAGTTCCTGCAAGACTTTTTCAGCTTTAGATTTCTCAATACATCTAAGGAGAAAAAAATCATAATTCATTCTAAAAAGAACATCATTCACGAGCTGATATTGTTTAGCCTTCAACCTTAGAGCTCTTTTCTTGGTGTAATTGAGATTTGGAGGAGCATATCCATTCTTTAGATGAAATATGATATCAGCGTATAATGATTCAACATCATTTAGGATTACCTCATACATTTGTATCTCTGTAGATGGCATTTCGGAAATAAGCGATTCTCCAGCTAGCATTTTGAAAAAGCCTTGACCTTTTACAATACTTGTTGGTTTGATTACTACATCATATTCTTGTAAGGCAGTAACCCAATTGGCTCTTTTCTCACCCACATCTTTCTGTACTAAGAGATTTCTTATCGCTGGAAATGGTACTAAGATTTTTGTATGGGTTTTAAGTAGAAAGGGTATGAAATATTTAATTTATTTGAAAACAGCATAAGCTTGTTTCTCTACATCTCAATAATTTAACTCAGCCCCCTGTAAATTTGAACTGAAAAAAGAAATTGGGGCTTCTGCCTTGTCTTGATTTGATTGAGTGAGTATCGCAGCATATGATCTATCAGAGGCAAATGTATATAAAATAAAAGGATCGGAAAAATTTGGAGTTGCTAAAGATGGAGCATTAACAATTTCTTGTTTGATCAGATTGAATGCCTCATATTCATCTTGGCCCCATTTGAAGTTTGAGTTATTTTTAATCATTTCTTGTAAAGGAGATACAATTCTTGAAAAATCTGGCACAAATATCTTTACAAAATTAATCTGGCCAAGGAAAGATTGCATAGCTTTCTTGTTGTGAGGTAGGGGTATTTCGGAAATCTCCTTGATTCTGTCAAGATCAATATGAATTCTAGATTTTGACACTATGAATCTAAGAAGTTTTCCTTCACTTAATGCAAAAAAGGATTTTTTTGGGTTAAGTGAAATTCCATACCTTTGAAAACATTGGAAGATCTGTTTTAAATCTCTAATATGATCGCCTCGTTTCTTGGAATATATAGTTATATCATCCAAGTAAATTACCACTGATTTGTTAACTAATCCCTTGAATGCGATGTCCATGGCTCTCTGAAATGTGGCACAAGAATTGATTAGACCAAAGGGCATCTTTTGATATGAATAAGTGCCCCATTTGGTTCTGAATGTGGTTTTCAATTGATCATCGGGATGGACCAACACTTGGTTGTAACTAGAGAAACCATATAAGAAGGACATTAATTCTGATCTTGCGACTGCCTGCAGTATTTGCTCCATGGGAGGCAAAGGAAAATTATCTTTTTGGAAGGCTTTGTTAAGATTTTGAAATTCAATGAAAATTCTAATGTCTCTGTTCTTCTTTCTAACAAGAACCATATTGGAAACCCATTTAGAATGTCGAATGGGAAAAATGATTTTGGCTTTCAATAACTTATTGAGTTCAGATTTGATCTGGTTTTCTAAATTGGGATGGATCTTTCTCAGCTTTTACTGTACAGGTTTTTCATTGTTTATCATTGGGATAGTATGTTGGATGATAGAAGTGTCATAAGTTTTGAGTTCATCATAGTTCCAAGCAAAGACACTTTTGTATTGTTTCAAAATACAAACATACGCTAATTTTTCTTCATGAGCTAGGCCAAGGCCTAGGTTGATATTCTGTGGTTTGGTATCAGTTCCTAGATTTACTAATTCATAGTTCAAATTTGAACTTTGCAGTTTTGAATTGGTATATATTTTGAATCGATCTTTCAAATCATAAAGGTCTTCTAATTTGACTATTGACTTTGGCATAGCATTATTAGTGCTATCTTGTTGCAATTGTCTATCATGTTGGTCCTCATCAATTATATTATTGGTGTAAGATCCTTCAGATGTGAGGAAGCTTACAATATCAGGATCATCGTTGAAAATCCTTCAATTGGTAATGTTATCAGGAATTGAGGGTCTAAATATTAATTCGATTGAAAATCAATCAGGGCTATAGCCTTCTGAAGGAATGAGCTTGGAAGCTACGTTAGCTAGGATGTCTACACTAGCATTCTAGATTCTGGGGATTGATGAAATATTAAATGCTATAAAGTGTTCAGTCAGATCTTGAACTAAAGATTGATAATGCTTTAAATGACCTGATAAACAATGTATAGTATTTCGTACCTGTCTGATCACAATTTCAGAATCTCCAAAAACTTGTAAATATTTGATGTCTAATCCGATTTCTTTGTATAATCCTTGGACTAAAGCCTCGCATTCTACAGTATTATTGGTGCAATCGAACTCGAATCTGCAAGTTAGCATATTTTTTTTTCCCTCTGGACTAATCAACACGCATCCTGCTCCTACTCCTTCATTAGACTTAGAACCGTCAAAAAATAACTTGCAAAATAAATATTTATTTACAGGAGCATCTATAAAATTAATACATTTAGAACTATCTGTTTGACAAAAAATTTCTACTTGAGATAAAACAAAATATTCTAAGTAAGGTGAATTATGAGCATTAAAATTTCCTAAGAAATAATCAACTGAGTAGTTGCCAATGATATTACTGTTGTATGATACCAGTTCACTTTCTCCTTCCAGTTCTATTACTATTTATTTATGATGTTTTTCTCGCTCAACCTTTATCTGATTTGGTTTACCATTGTAAGGGAGCCACATGTGCGACCAATCAGTTGCAAAGTATCCATGAAGTTTTTCTGACCAATCTCTGCTAAGAATTAAGCCATAAAATTCTGGAATATCTGCAACTAAAATGTTGATAAATTGACATACCTTTGGATTAGATGACAGTCTTATGGTAACCTGATTTAATTCGTCGATCACTTCAACTTGTGATCGATCTAGCTGAACTATGCGCACAAAAGATTTTTGAGGTTGAATGTTCAACTTTGCACATATTGATTTTGGTAAAATATTAGATGAAGCTCCATAATCCACTAAGCAATTATGCAAGTTTTTATTGAAAAATTCATAAGTAAGAAGAAATGGTGGAGTATGAGATCTCGACCTTCCTCCAATTAAAGCGATATCTTTTAGATCAATTTTATTAATCACATTAGTTGGAGGTCTTCCCATTTCATGGGAAGCTTGAGAGATTACAGGGGCGAGCAGAGGTTTTTCTGGTACAACATGTAATTATTTCAAAAGTACCTTTTGCTGTTGTTTTAACTTGCTCAATTCATAAAAAGTGATTTTAGCCCTAGTCTTCTTCATATCTTCTATGATATTATACTCCATTTCATCCGAAACGATCAAATTTTTCTATGGAGTTGATGAATCTGTTTGGAGTGGGCTGGTTTGAGTCGCTTTAGATGTTGTTTTCTTGGCTGCGAATTTATCCTTAGTAATTGAGCTTGTGCTCTTTGGCTTAGGAGTAGGTTGAGGAGGATCAAGTTGATTTCTACTTCGAGTGTTAACCGGGGATGCCTCTTGATATTATTCATTTGGGAGGATAAAATCCCACATACCTTGTACCTCTACAACTTCTTCTTCATTGGTAGTTTCTTCAGTAGAAATGTCCTCTTCTTCTTCTTCTGATTCAACACTTGTGATAGCATTTGGCGGCTTTGAATCAGTCGAAGGGTTTATTCTATAAGGCTTGTATGGCTTTTTAGAAGATGTTTCTACCACTTGTTTCTTAATTTCAACCATTTCGTTGGATATGGTTTTCAGAACTTTCTGCAATCCTTCTAAATTGAATGGATCTTTCGATTGTTTTCTCTTGGGATCTTCCTTTAAAGTAACCTTCTTGGATTTTCGTTCCTCTATCGCTTTTTTATTTTCTAGGGCTATGATACGCTTCTATACCACTATTGCTTCCTTCATATTATCAGCTAAAGTTTTTTTGTTAGCCCTATCAACGAAGATTGCTATGTTTGATGGTAAAGCAGAGATGTACCATTCACTTCGCACTTCTTCGCTATGCTTGGAAGTAGTAGGAATTTTATTTAACAGTTTATTGAAACGTGAATTAAAATATTTGATAGGTTCTTTTGACTCAGCCCTAAGGTTAGACAGGTCATTTATCAGTGTCGTCGTAGACCTGTCATCACCGAACTTAGTCAAAAATTGATCTTGGAAGATATCCCAACTAGTGATAGATCCAGACGGTAATGAGAAATACCATGATCCGGCTGCTCCTTGTAGAGTATAGGGAAAAAGTCGGATGACAACGTCTTCATTGGTAACTCCATTGAGATTTATGGAAAACATAAAGTTATTTATATGTTCTTCTGCTAGCATGCCTGCTTCAGGATTAAACTTAGGCAGCCATTTTTTAGGATGGGCCGGTATTTGACTCAAGGGCGCAGGCATTAAGACTGCCCCTGGGTTATTCCATGGATATTGGGCCATCGCTGAACTACCAACAGAGGAAAGCGCAGAAGATGATCCCTGCGGTTGGGAAGATGAGGATATTACAATTCCAGATGTTTGAGAAGGAGATGTGGAAGTTTCAGTGGACTGACGGACAATAATCTGAAGTGGTGGGGTGGATGGTTGACTTCGTAGTGAAGAGGTTGAGATGGATGATGATGATGAAAGAGTCTCACTATCAAACTATTTAGGTGATTTTCTTGCTCTCTTCCTTGTAGGTAGAGGTAACTCGGTTGGATGAACACCAAACTTTTCGCTCTGTAATCTGGTGAGAGGATGAGTAGGGTTATATTGCGAAGTCACATTGCCTTGAGATTTATCAGATCTTTGAGGTGATATTGAAAATTACTAAAGTTTATGGATCAAAGATTCAACTTCAGGAGGTTCAATAGCAGATTCTTCTGAAATGTCAGGGTTTGTGGTAGTGGCTGTTGTTTGTTCGATTTCTGGCTCTAGATTTAAATATTCTAAGTGCGATGGGGAATTTGGGGGATATGGTGAGGGCGATTTACTCTTAGAATGGTATTTATATTTTTACTTACTTTCCATTCATAGTTCGAGGCCCTCCTTCTAGCGCCAAATATGTTGAAGCCCCGAAAATCGGGTCTACAACAAGGGGGATACCCACCCGGTCTGGACCTTGGTTAGCAACTCCTTTTCCATTTGGTATAGTGGTTCTGAATGGGGATATGGGACTAGTTTCCAAATATGTGTGTGTGTGTGTGTTGAGGATTGATATTTCCTTTCTAAAAGTTCTGAAGTGAAATGATTTTATTCTAACTCTAATCTAATAACATGAAATTTTATTCTAATAAACAGAAATATCTAATTCTAAACTAACCCGGGATGTAATCTTTCCGTTATGCGATCTAAAATGATTTCAAATAACAATTGGTAATAAATATCATTCAACTTTTATGAGAAAAGAATTCAATGGAGATAAACCACTTCGTATAAAAAGTTAGACGAAACAGTTGTGAAAAACATATCGCATAATAAGCTACTCATATATTAAGCATAAATAAATAGCTATCATCGTACAGAAATGCCAAATGATAACTCAAGAATTCACGCATCAATATATAAACAATTGAACATGAATATCACTTTCACACAAAGGAAGAAATAGTTAAGAGATAAAAGTACCATTTATAACTAGTTCTACTCATGAGCTTCAAGCAATAATGACTTATCTCTTCTTAATCCAACATCCACTAAGATTACAAAAGTGCAACATCATTAGTAGATATTAAATGTAGATATCAATAAATCATGTTCCATTCATTCATCAAAACCTCCTCGGAGGGTACAAAAGTGCATGTTCTGAGGACAAGTTTTTGACAAATTTCAGGACCTTTCTCTAAATGCATGAGAAGGGTTTAAATACTACTAACTAAATCTAAAAATAATTTATTACAAAAATGTAGGATACGGTTTAAATGACCGTCCTCATTTTAGGAAAAAATAAATCAAAATTAATACTAACACTGAATCTAAAATTAAAACTAACAACTAATTATTTGTGTATCTGTTCTTTGAAATCGCAAGCGTTCAGCATTTGTTTGAGAAGATTCAACTGGCTGACTTCTGACTTTAACTGTCCCGTGAAAACGAAATTGGCAAGAGCTGGCACCATCTTCTCGGCAGAATTGATGATACATTTGAGAGTCATGCAATAGTTGTGTGGTTTTACCAAATATGTGCAGTAAGAATCCCAATTCGACTTAGTTAATCTTTTGATTGATTCTACCTTTTCTTAAGCCTTCTATCTCCAGCCTGTCTATAGTTGCTATACTTTTGGTAGATACCCTGGAGTGGTTTCTGAGATCAAATTTTCATTTATGCAATCAATAAAAATGTTTGCTGCTGTGGCTGCTTCTTCTGCCACTTGCTTTGCTTTCCTGATTTGTGCATCCCATTTGTTAAAGAGAATTTCTTTATGATTGTCGTTGATTATTGGTGTGCCTGCTCTTTTCCCCTCCTCTGTTTCTTGCCAAGTCAAATATTCGGTAACTCTTTTATCAATTAAATCGTAATCATGTCGTAAATCTACAACTTGATTAGTGATTTTATTGCTTATTTCACAATAAGAGTTCCACTGTGATATTCTTTGGCACAATTCTTCTTGTTGCTGCAGTAGTTGATCATTTAAGGAAATGGATTCTGTGATGAATTCTGTAAGCTTAGGATCATCCTTGTGCATTTGTTTTATAACCTGTAACTATTTTTCTCTTTCATCCAAACTGTTCTGGTACCCTATCTGCATTTTTTGGAAGTCCTGTTGTAATCTTTCAAGTTGTTTCTGTGCTTTGTTGTTAGTGTTTGCTTGTTGCAGTTGTTGTTGCAAAACCTGTATTTTATCTTCTTTCTCTTTCAGTAGTTGCTTTACCTCAGATGCTTTATCAATGGTTGCAGAGGCATATGCTCCTGTGATCTGAGATAATTTGGTGAGATTTTTAGTGGGATCGGTGGTAGGATCTTGCCATAGGACGTCTAATTGCTCTGCATTATGAGAGAGCATATTTTCCAAATTCCTTTTCTTTCTTTGTCTTCTCACTACTGCCTTGTGTTGTGGACTATAAAATAAATCAAGAGGAGGAATTTTCTCTATTTTGAGCATAATTTCAGAGGATGGGGTAATGGGAATATGTTCCATTTCTGAGACATTGCTAATTGTTCCTGTGACTATATCTCTTGTTGCCTGTATATTACTCACAGGTGTCTTTGTGATCTATCCTTCAATATTTATTAAATCATTAAATGTCTCCCATTCTTTATCTAGCTCGGTTCTGACTGATGGCGGCCGAACGATGAAAGGGGGAGGATCTAGCTGTGAAGAGGTCAAAACCTGTTGCCGTGGGAGCTCCTTTGATTGGGCAGTATCCCTTATTGGCCCTTCACTTTTATCATGGTCACTTTCAGACCTCTTAGAGTGTTCTGATGTTTCTCTTCCAGACTTAGATTTATATCTTTCTATGCCTGAACTTCCACTGAGACTAATACTGGGAGTTGGTTCCCTTATGGGTTCCAAGCATAATTTATCCAAAGGGATATTAGCTAACCTTCTTTCCCTGTATATATTGAACTCTTGAAATTCTGCTGGAGGAAATTGCATTTGGGCCTCATGTAGAACCTCTTTAAGTGTACCTTTCTCTTGGAACATGTCATCAAAAAGATCATCTTCTTTAGAAAACACCTTTATTTTGACTTCAGTAGTGAAATTTTTAGCAATATCATAAGGGTCGAACGGTCTTCCTGGATATTTGAAAAATCATAGACATTTTATGTTGTTTACTTCTTTGAATGCATGGCCTACATAAAATAGTGAAAAGGCCCCACAGGCCATAGGAAATTGTGGCCATATATCCTTCTTTTTGTCCTTCAAATATTTAGTCAAACCTCATTCTCCGCAGATTTGATAAGCAATTTCTCGTGCCATGAGTTTATCAGGAACATATATAGGTAAGACATGAGGGGAAGTGAGACTTCCGAATACCTTGACATATGTAAACAGTTCTTCTCCGAACCATCTTGCGACAAGGAGTATATCTACCTCTGCTTTGGGAGAAAATCTTGGAGTGTCTTTATCATATAAAATTTTGTAGAGGGGCAACATGATTCCATGACAAATATTGTAAAAATATGGAGTGAATGTGGAATCCCACAATTCTTTGTGATAAATATGAATGGGTAAGGGGTCTTGAGTCGTCCATTTCTAACCCATTAAAGGAAACTTGGAAATATAACAGATTTCATCCATCACATATGCAGATAAGTAGAAAGGGGGATAAATTCTCTGAGAAATAGTTCTTTTAGACCGATAATTTAAAATGGCTGTGGATAAGTTATAAGATAATATCTTAGCCAAATCCACAACAGTAGCATTAATGGCGGCATTCAATAATGGTAGCCATTCAGATGAAAATTTATTAATGTTTGGCTTCCCAAAAAGTCTACAGAGCATAGCAGCAGCAAATCAATACGAGGAGGTGAGAGAACCAGTACTATACATACCATGTTTATCCTTTTTTAGTGGTTCGTCCCTCCTTGACCAGTCCTTGGTGCATTCTGCCAGGTCTTCATTTTCTTTAGCAAAATTCTCCATGAACTATTTGTTGTAAGTCGCCTGTGGCTCTGGTAAATGATACATGAGTCTCAAATCTTGTGGAGTGAATGAGCCAATGAGTCCTTGACCTTGAGTCTTAAATTGTATGTTTGTGATGTCAGTGCTGTCCATTACCCATTTAACCATGTCCGTGTATGGAATAATTTTGGGCCTCGCCACTATCCAGTGCAAGAACGAGCAAGCTAGCTCTATAATAGATGCCTCAGAAGACCCATGTGAGTCTGCAGTAGCTGTAACCTCCATTATTTTGGGATTCACTTCCTCAAGTAGACTGTACATGCTTTCCCAAGTAGTAATATCGGCATCTTTATTATAGGCAGTGTCTATATACAAGGGCGTCATTTTTTTGTCTTCAAAACTCGAAGCTTTGCCTTTCTTTCCCATAATATCCTAAATACTTCTTTGCATAGTTTTTTGTTCTCCGTTCCTACAGTTTACAAATGAGGTGACAATAATGAGAAGAAAAAGGTGACAGGAAAGCTTTAAATGCCGAAGACATGTAAAATATACCACCTTACATGAAATGGCTCTTCGATCAGAACAAAACCATATTTCATTAATGATTGGCAACTAACTCATTGATTAACATTAAAGCGCATAACTAGGTCTCAGTTTATGGAAAAATATTTTTCGTACAACGAGCCCTAAATATCTGTGATAAGGTGATCTGTGATTTGCTTCGCAATATTGCAAATCGCAGTATCGTAGATCGCACTCTCGTGGAATCACAAAATCGCAATACCGCAATATCGCAGAATCACCGGAGTGTAGCATATGACAATCATCCGTTAATGTTTTTTGTTTTTTGCGAAATACGATTTGCGATATGTTCCATTGCATATCGGTTGGTTTGAGGTTTTTCAGCGTGAATGATATTTGAGGCATGCGATGCGATGAATTTTTTTAGTGTGTATTTTCACATCGCGTTCTCGCAATCTTGGAATTCTGCTTGTAAGGAGGTATCCATTACCTTTTTTGCAATGCGATATTTCTTAAGGAATGATTTTATCCTACCTTATCATAAAACATAAGCTTTTTTAGATTTTTCAAGGTGTATTCTCCTAATTTTATGATAGTAAGTTTTATTGAAAAAGGAAATACAAGCACTAATCAATTTTTAAAATTTTTTGACTAAGGGCCCCCACTTATTTAGTATTAGTGATACTAATAAATAAGAAGGGGGCTTGTTGCTGGCCACAACAGGTCTGCAAACCGTGGTTTGCAGACCCTAGATTTATCCTTTAACCCATTACAAAACATTGGGTCTTTTACTCATGTCAAAACCCCTATGCAAGACAAACTATTACCAAATTATACCAAAAACACAGCTTAGGGAGCCCTGCTCCAACAGATATCGTCAACTTCCGGATGCCAACCGATAATAAATTGTTGTTACGATAAAAATTTCGTTTTCCATGACAACAGTGGAAGTCATTACATATTATATTTTAGAGTGACAACTTTTAGGCAGTTTTGATTGTAATATATATTCTCCCAATAAAATTTTTTACTAAGGAATTGGTTGTAACTATATGTATCTTATTTTTATTAGCATGAGAATCATAAGATTCTCATGATTGATCTGTTCCACATTTTTCTGAACATGTAACCATTATATAACTCTCGACCCTTGGGGTCAAGGGGTTAGCAGAGAACAATATTACTTTTGGCTCTGTAATTATGGTCACATTAATACAAAGATATCATGTTGTTGTTGTTACATGCATTTTTCGGTTTAATTTTCATTTAGTTTCTATCTCTTCTTGCGCCCTGCTAGGGGGGAAGGGCCCTCCTCTTTAGCAGGGACTGTAGTGGTTAAATTATTTGTACTATATTTCTTATTTGTTTCCGTATTGGTGGAGTGTTGTTTTTGTTGTTCTGGCTATAAGTAGATCTGCTTCAGTTTCGATATTATTATGTTGTTAGATGGATTTGATTGGAAATGCCAGCTAGTGTATTTTTTGTGTGGCATGCTAGGTACCATTTAATTGAGGCATGATTACACTCCTATAGATTGTTTTTATTACTTCACGAGTGTTAAGTTTCAGCAATAGATTCAGCGATGTTTCTTCTTTATTTTTATTTGTTTCTGGTTTTATGTATCAGCACAGACAGTGAAACTATCATTGAGATAAAAGACATCTTTGGATTGATAATTTATGTGTACAGTCTTAGTAATTTAATAGTGATTAATAGATTCCAAAATATGTGCAAGGACATCTGATCCCAGTGTGTGAAAAAATCATATCGGAACACCCATCCAACTCTCTGGCCTCCTCCTCTCTGCAGTAGCTACCCCCTAGTGGCACATCCTGGGCTCTTGTGGGTCCCCATCCTGGATCTTCACATGAGGTTGAAGTGTGGGGATCTTCTCAAAGAATAATAAGCACAACACTGTAACAAAATCACAGTCATAGTTCACCTATCTCTTGCACAATGACAACTATCATTTCATTGATGAGAGCATCATCTCAGCTCACCCATAGCAGGTCCCGCTCAAAAAAATCTATACCTACATCATCTACCCCCCAGTGATGTGATGGAATATCTATTTTCCTAGGATTCAGAGTAATGTTGCGGTGACAACCCGTGTCTCTATCTGCTCTAGATCACTGATCGAAATGGTTGTGCCCTTAGCATGAGCATATGGTCTACAATGGCACTCCATGAACTTTGATATGTTCTGCCCATGCAGTAACAATGGATGTATTTTTCCCACCACCCCCAATGGTGGGAGTTCGATCAAGAAATAAATGTCCTGGATGATCAATTTGATCCTGTGCCCCTACACGATAAAGGCCTCCTGGTCCGGATTGAAATAACTGACTATCCTCAATAGTAAGGGCCCATCTTTCATCATCAATGAGCTCTCAACCAACTTGAGAACCCCATATCTTGCAAGTGCTCCTCGTGCCACCTGATCCCCCTGGATCTTGGCACAAAGTGCATCCAAATATATCTCTCGCCAGTTTATCCTCAAATCTGCCATACCTACACAACACCATCATGTTTTTCAATTCAGAGAATGACAACTACATCCTAAATAATCAAGTCCTAGTCCTCAACCAAAAATCTGACCAAATCTTCCCTCTAGCTCCAACTTGCACCTTTCAGGCTTTAGACCTGCAAGATCGTAGTTTTCCCCTTTGGAAACTATGAGTGAGGTCACATGACAGGCCCCAGAAAGTGCTAATCAACCATGAGGAGAGATATGGGTCTCTTATTGAGCCCCGGGCACCTAATCTGAAAAACTAAACCTCTAAAAATGAAAAGTAAGGTTAGGCCACCTACTTGCAACTAAAGGATCCTGATTCCACTAGTGAGTTTGTTCTCTATGATTGCCACAAGATTTAGGGCCTTCTCCTCCTCTCCAAATTCACCACAGCTCCACTAGGAAATGAATCAAATTGAAGGAAAATCACCCTATTAAAAGGAGAACTCTAAATTTTCTTTCATCAATTGTGACCAAATTGTAGCTTGGTTTGATGAACTATCAGCACAGTTAGAAATATCTCACCGAGAACTATAATGTATATCCTTTTGTTTTTTGGTAATTTGACACTTCAAAAGGAAGCTGTTTTTCAAATAATGGTCACTTTTCTACCTCTTAAAATCATATTTCTTCACTTGCATTGCTTGTACTTGGGCCACTAGTTTGCCTTCATACGTGTCAACGAGTGTGTCGATTTTAGTCAAGATAAACCATATTTTGCTCATGTGTTTATGGTCCCTACTGAGCCTATTATGTGTGGCATCATCATCGTGTCACCCTTGTTCAGATCATTTGAGTTGAGTCATCATCGCATTCATGGAGTCTGCCCCAAGCCCCTTTGACTCTTGATACAATTTTCCATCCATTTTTTCCTTATCTCTCTCTCGTGTCACCCATTTTTTCCTCCAGTAATATGATTCCCCATCCCCTCCAGAGTTGATTTAGTCGCTTCCAGGTCATCCATGCTTTTTATGCTCTAACAAGGGAATTTGTTTGCCCATTTCTTAGTATCCCCTATTCCATCATCATCCTTGGTGTCAGTCCATCAGTCACTTTACTATGATCCCTCGTTCCTTAGTAGGATTCCTCATTGCCTCACCTATGGCAGAACTCCTTCTTTAGACATCAGAATAGTCACTCTAGAAGATAGTTCTAGAGGGTGGTGTGCCCTGGTTCTAGCTTCCATTCTTGTTCGGTGCCTCGGATCAAGAAAAGGACTCATCATTTCCCTTTGACTTGGTTGTTTCTCATTTGCTCGGCCTCAGCTCATTTTCGCATTATTAAGATTCATATACTTGATGGTTCAGTGATCCAACATATTTTACCAGTGATTCTCGAGTGTGTGTGAGATTTTTCAGACCTCATGAGGGTGTGGCCCTTCAAGTAACCATCCACATGCCCAGATGACCTCAGATTATGCTACAACCTCAGATGTAGCTCCGCAAATTTGATGTATTCAGTTTTAGCTACTTGCAGCACCCATAGAATTCATGTATCATTTAGATGATCCATTCATATTTTCAGAGCCATTTCCTGTTTAATAGGGCTTCTTTGGTTGCTATTATGTTTCATGTAATCAGATATTATTGTATTCAATCTTGGCTCATGTTTCTCCAGGCCCAATATGTATGTGGGATCCATTTTATTTTTATCTGGCCCATTTTATGCCGCATGTCATGTACTATTTATCATGTATTTTATTACTTAGTTTCATTTTGATGGGCACACCATTATTCTTTGTACTTTTTCATCTCGGCGGGTACAAGTATGACACCCCTGCCTCACAAAGAACAGGTACCCAAAAATTAAAGGAGACATATATTTTGTAGGTCTTGCCCTCTCAGTTATTTTCATCTCTCAATTCACTCCATATATGTATATCTCTCTCCCTAAATCCCCTTTAGTGTCTAGTGATTGTGTTCTTACAACATACGTCGGTTATACGATTAGCTCCTAATGCTCATATGTTGGGGGAAATATGTTACACCAAAATTTGGTCATCTAACCATTTACAATTAGATGGCTCGGATTACACCATGTAAGACTAATTTTATCATAGTAAAATTGCTTTCACTAAAAGAAATAATTTAATAAACCATATTTTATTAAGTTATTTCTGGTTAAAACAAGAAACTCCATGAGGAATAATTAACTAAATCATTATTTATTTAATTTCCCTCTAGGAATAATTAATAGAACCATTGTTTAAATAATATTCCGTGTCATATTTAATCCAATTATGAGAAATAATTAGATAAATCATTATTTATATTATTTTTCTCTAGGAATAATTAATTAAATCATTATTTAGTTTTTATTCCTTGTTAAATTTGACTAAATCACCTAGAAATAACTAAACAAATAATTATTTGTTAATTATTCCTCAACCATATTCTTGAAATGATTAATAAATCATTTATTTTATTATTATTTATAAATAAAGTTATTTAACCAAATTAAATAACTTTTCCCTACAACAAAATATAATAAAATATTTGAAGCGCTTAGATCTAGATCTTGGTTAATAATATTTTATTGTGCGCCATTATCAAGGACAACTCAATATTTTGTTATAAATAGGAGGGTTTTCCATTCATTCTTCACTTTGATCACTTTCATTGTCGCGGTTTGATAAATATCATTGCTACTACTACTTTATTTTCTTCTTGAGCTCCCATAGAGTTCGTCACATTTTGGGTTTTCTACATCATTGGGAGAGAAAAAGATTTGGATCTGAAGTGTTGAGGATAGCCAAGAACCCATCCCATTGAGGGGGACTGGTAGCATTATTATTTTTTCACTTCCCAGGTGTTATAATATGTTCAAAATTATTTATATATTTTTTTGTCCCTTGGTTGCATGGAGAAATGCTTATTTATTTTCACGGTTTAACTACTTTTACTGCATAGATCAGGTTTTTTGCAGCATTTGTTTTAGCTATTGATTGCAAATCTAAATAAGTTAAGCAACCATTTCTGTTTTTAGGGTTATTTGTCACACACAGCTAAAGTGAGCTATTTTCATACACTTTCTTTAAGAATTTACGCTAACAAACAACGACTCAACTATTGTAATTCAGATTCCTATGTGACTAGCAGCTTTAGTACTAAGGTTTTTCTTCAGTTGTTTTCAGTGTCTTGATATTTTTTTTTAACTTTTATGCCATAAAATAGAAAAAATTCTAACTTCTAGGTGTTTTCCGTAGGTAACAAGTATCAACTGCGTGAGAGACGAAAACTTTTCCACAAGCCTGCCGCTCGGGGATCTAGGAATTGGTCTTGCACTTTTTGAGCCCAAAACTGTGATTTCTGCCAAACTCACACGTGTTAGCCCAAAAACTACAATTTGCACAACCCATAGGTCAGTACCTATGAGTTGCAACTTTTTTCTGAATTTTTTTTGTGTCTGTCATAGTTTGCTAAGAGATTTGTTTTGGGTTGTTTGACCTCTATCTCAACCTATATTAGGCCTGGATATGCTCGGTTTGTCTCCTTGAAGTAGAACCAAGCCCCCTAGGGTTTCACTACACTTCCTCCTTTCTAGGAGGGATTTATCTGAGTAGGTAGTCCAAAATTTGCAGTGCTTTTAGCCATTGTTTCAGGGTCTGATATATCCTTCTTGCAAGTCCTTTTTTATAGGTTAGTATTCCATCCAAAACCCCTTCTTGATTTTTTTTTGGTATTTCCCCTAAGGTTTTAACCTTTCGCCTCCCATTTTCCAGCAGTTTTCCCCTCTGTTTTTTTTTTTTTTTTGCATCCTTTCCAGCAAATCCAAGTCATTAGATACCTATCCCTTAGACCTTATATCTTTTGGCTGTCTTATGCATTTTGAGTCAATTTCACCCGCCTTTTAGACTAGTTGTTTGGGAAGCCTTTTTTTTAGGTTGAATTTATGCATGTGTAGCTCTTTATTTTACTATCGTTTCAGTTTTATTTACAGTATTTCAACATTTTTTATTTTTCTTTATACAAATATATGGGCTTGATTAACATTAACACACTACTTGCACACACTCACACCTAAAGCGAAGAGTGCTTGGTTTACACTGCCAAGCGAAGACATAAACATCGTAATTAATTAATCTACCTCATTAAGCCTTTGTTTATCACTATTCAACCTTTTCATGTCATTTGTGACTTGCCATCATTGCGACCCCAGGGCGTTTATCTCAAGGACTCCAAGAAATTCACCCTCAGTTTCCATTAGGAAGACATAATCCACCGCGTAGGGTCCGAGTTAGTCCTCCACCAAGTCCCCATACCAACTTTTATTCTGGTTCATCGGGTTCTTCCTCTAAGTTTGAACCCAGTTTCCCTCACAATCATACCATCATTATGTTAGGCGCCAATGCAGGTGCAGTTCCTCAGGCTATTGATGGCCTTGGACCTAATGTTGGAGATGCTACTAGCGGAGCCGTTACCAGAACCATTACGGCTACTCCTTTGCTAGCTCTCATGGCAAGTTTAAACCTTCCCGATTTTAGCGAGTTAATGAACAACCCTATACTCCACAATCTAGGTTATCTTGTTATGCCAACTAAGCTTCCTTCCAACATCCCTAAGTTAAAAGGAGACACTACAGAGGATCCTACTAGTCACGTCCACTCATTTCACATGTGGTGTTCATCCAATTCCATTACTGATGACTCCATTCGCCTTCAGTTGTTCCAATGTATGCTCATTGGAGAAGCTACAAAGTGGTATGTTGAACAAAATTCTATGTCTCATTCCACTTTTGTGACTCTTGCTAAATATTTTTTGTCCTAATTCAAATTACCTCTTTGGTATGATATTGGTACCAATTTTTTGACTGCATTCCTTCAAACTTCTACCACCCGCCTTTCTGACCATGTCCAAGAATGGCATAGAAGGAGGAGCATGTTTCGAGCTCCTACATTCAACGACCATGTCTATATGGATTTTTTTCTTAGAACACTTTCTCCTTCGATTGGTAAATATGTCGCCTCTCACTTCCCAAAGCCAAAGGAATAATCTCTCCAAGTCACATTGAAATATGACTTGATCTACGCCTATTCTAGCTATGTTTATACCATTTTGCCAGATCTCCCTAGACTTGATGGTGCTAATGCACCAGGGGCATCTCACACCACCGACAGTGTCATTGGATCTCTTTCAGATATGTATACTCATCCTTCCATAGGTTATGGTTTCCTCAAGGGGGGGGACCAGCTCCTCCAACACTTATCCTCCTCCCAACAGCATGTATTTGGGTCAAAGCACGCATTACGCATTTTCCCAACTGCATCAACCGAATCCAAGGCCAGGTTTTGCTCATCATATTTACCCTAGTGTTTTCCAACATCCTTTCTATCCTTATCCATAACCTGGTTCTCCATCCGCTCTAGCATCAGCGTCGTAACCCCTCGTGCCTTCTCAACCTATGCTACATTAGCCACCACCTCCTCAGGGTGAGGTGTATGTTCAATAGAGCATGTCTAATCCTCCTAATTAGAAGAAAAATAATAATGGGAAAGGCAACTAGAATCAAAAAGTGTAGGGTAACCAAGGGTACAAAGGTAATCAACTAAATGCACCCCAAGGGAACTAGCTTATCACCGCAAACCAGCAACAAGGTGATCAGCCCAGGCAAAACAAGCCTCTTCATATGAACAAGCCTTGTTCATTTTGTGGTGTCCATGGCCATTATAATCATGATTTTCCCCTTTTACCCCATATGAGCAAGTTGTGGGAAGCACAAACATTGTTTAGAGGACAACAAGCCACTGCTTCACTTCCTCCAAACACTACGCCAACTCAACTACATGTGTTCACCAATCCTTTCCCTCAAAAAAGATATGTTTTTTCCCAACCACCTCAAGGTCAGGCCACTCCTCAACCTCTACAATCTAGTAACCCTGATTACCAGATTCTCATGATGAATTCTGAAGAGGTCAATACTGCCGATGTCAAACTTCAGACCCAGACGCACCAATATGACAAGAAACCTGCTACATCAATAACCAAGTCCCAAACCAACGTAACCACAGAATCCATTTCGACACAAAATTTTCCCTTATATATCCCTCAGCCTAAGGTAGAGGTCACTCACAAGATCCTTAAAGGGCTATTATGTCAAAATGAGGATTCTTCCAAAGGCGCCCACACCTACATCATAGTGTATGACTTGACGTAGTTACCTGCTTCCATGTCAATGCTAGAAGTCCTCCAGTCGTTCCCATCTCAACGAAAATCTCTAATATCTGCTTTGGGCACTGTGGATCCTTTATATGATATTTTTATCATCTTTGATGTTGAAAAATCATAACACCCCCCTTTACCTTCATCTGTTTCCTTCCAAATACCATTCATTATTCGTAATGGCCATGTTTAGAGATGTATCATTGACGAGGGCACATCCACCTGTGTGATGTCCTCTTGTGTTTGGAATAAGATCAGATCACCGTACTTGGCCCCATCGTGCATCACTTTGCATGAATGGTACAATCACACTTCTTAGCCCCTTGGCATGTTCTACAATTATCCTGTCACACTTGCAGGAAAGACTATTTGTATTGACATAGAAATCACTGATTCCCCCTTGGATTACAATATCCCCTTGGTTCATAGCTATACCTATGCGATGTCAACTGTCGTATATGCAATTCACCGTAATATGTGCTTTCCCCATAATGAAAATATTATCACTATCGATTATTTGACATATTACAAACCGAAGTCTTAGACCTCCCTTGAGACCATCATATCTTTGGTGGCCGAGAACCAATCACTTGCACTTTTCTCCAATGTTTCACCAAAAGTATATAAATATTCCACCTTACTTGGTTCATTCCCTGGTGCCCCCACCCTTATCACTGAGCCCAACTCATCGATTTTTTCCATGTTGCAAGCATCTCAGGCTAGCAAAAAGTGGCTCAGTTTGACTATCCAGCAACCAGCACCTCCGCAACATGCTCTTGTTCACTAGACACAGCTTTCAAGACTTTCTCCTCAAGGACCATCTCCTTCTTCCTGTGTCTCTCCTAACCTTTTCGAAACAAAAATTATTCCCCTTAGCCTTAACCAGTTGGGAGCCATTCTACTAGGCTGTTACCCTTCTTGTCATATATTGTTTTTATCTCCCCCTTCTGGACTCTTTTCGGTGCCTATTATGGCTATGTTTAGTGTTTAAAATTTGACCTTGGGAATCCTAGTCTAGTACATTGATCTCCTAGTAAACACTCTGCCTGTTCAACTCAAAACATATACTTCTTTGACCCCAGTTCAACCGGTAGCCATGACCCCTCCCTTTGCTTCACTGCCATAGCCACCTCAACAATAACCTACTCCTGTTGCGAAAGAATTTGGTGAGGGGTGCAAAGCCAAAATGAAGGAATCTAAGGACAAGACCTCCAAATAGCTCCTTCTCCTCCTCAGCCTCCAAATTAGTTTCATATATGCACTTTGTACGATGTTTTTGGGTGTGCCACCCATAACTATCCTGAGTTTCCTCATCTGAAAACTATTTTCAATGAGACATTTCTTGAATCTAGCATCCCTGAGGTTTATGTTGCCTTACTTGATTCAACTAAGAAACTCAAATATTTGCACACGAACCACCCCTATGCCTTGTGAGATCATTATGGCCACTATTCTAATCTTTTTCCCCGCCTTGATGACTTTCCTAACACTCTTTAGGCCATTCTAGAAATAGAGGCCGCTCGTAGTGGATCTTGTACCCCTCTACTTGTGAATTTTTGTTCAACAAAACCAAAGGACATTTTTTCACCAATTGTGATACCTCCCCCTGATGTCAAGATGATGGAATCTTCACTCGATATTCTCCATTTGTCATCATCCATGAGATAAATGGTGGAAGACCCCTATGGGGCATCGCCTTTTGATTTGATCGAACCTCCCTTGGCGAACACCTTTCTCTAAACATCGGTAGATGTTTCATCTACTACCTCTTCATCTACCCTCTAACATGATGTGTATGTGAACCATATCTCTCATGATGATGCACCAGGTAGCTCTACCTCATCATGTGGTCCCACTTCCTCTAGTCCTCACATCTTCCATTTAGATGAAGACATTGTGGAAGGCATGAACACCCTTGATTTTACTTGGGATGATATGCACCATTGTCTGTACTTCCTTCCGCACCAGACCTATGACCAACATGCTATGGAGTCTAAAGAATTCATCCATAGTGAAGTCAATTGGATATATCCCCCCTTACATGAAACCCATGAATTCAATCTACATCCACCTTGTAGCCATTACATTAACACCCAATGTTTGGGCAAGGGAGCATAACTTCTAGAGGATTTCGAAGTCCAACTCCTTCCTAACCCTTGTAATGCACTTTACCTCAAAAAAATTTATCCATAGCATATCCCATTGACATGTGTGTATTTATTTCTGTCATGCATTTAGGTAGCTTGCATTTTCCATCATCATCTCATTTATTGCCTTGTGGCACCTTTCACATGGATCCATCTTCCACACAGCGTATCGGCTATGCCAATGGTGCAAGTCACTTCTCCCATAATCTAGCATCTGTAGCTTAGGCCATTTTTACCCCATTACATTTGTTAGTCCTCTCCAATGGAGTATGCATTGAATCTCCCACCAATAACCAGGATGAATATGATGCAGTGATAGGTTTGTTAGTCGATGCCCTTGATCATCACATCCTTCATCTTCATTCACGTTTAGATTCCTTGCTGCTTTGTCGTAAAATTAAATGGTGTGTATCTTGTGAGTAACCATGTCATTTTTAGAAGATATTTACAATTGAATCTCCTAGTGCATGAAATCAAATACATTACATTCATTCATGTACATAGAGCCCAAAATCACTATGTAGATAGCATTACAAATAATATTCTAGATTGGCACTTATCACATGCATTAAAAAAAACGAAAAAAAAATAAAAATGGTGAACCATATACTCGTCATTTATAAAATGATGCATATCCATATCATGTATCGAAAAAATCATAAATGTTTAGAGTCCACTACTCTAAATACATTGGACATGCCCATAGCATGTTACAAAAATCAAAATTGGGGGAACAACATGCCCCTACATATAATCACTATCTGGAGGGTCCCGAGCCAATGGCTCAACTCTACCACCTCTCAGATCCTGAACTGCCTATCCGGTCATCTCCATGTGTGACATGACCCCTCTCCAC
The DNA here is from genome assembly GCA_034641835.2 of Pinus albicaulis. NCBI lineage: Eukaryota > Viridiplantae > Streptophyta > Pinopsida > Pinales > Pinaceae > Pinus > Pinus albicaulis. The sequence goes on from CM076584.1 coordinate 854,770,821, forward strand.
TCAGAGGGTAGCCCTATGCATCCCTTGATGTAGTGGTCCTTAAGATCATGCCACCCATGCTCTAATACACCTATCAGCATTAGCTCACACCTACGACAGATTTCCTCCACCAGAGCCTCATAGTCAGGTCTTTGTTCTCCTCTCACTCAACTAGATTCCTTAGCCCTTGATGTTGTGGGTCATCCCATATACCATGCCAACTTCATTGATTCTATATTCTCATACCAAAAGTCATGAATTAGTACCACATACATATTCTAAAAATTTTAAATACACCATAATATATAGCAACTTTCACTTACCATCTGGTGCCCATTCTCTACCTCGCGGAAGTGGAAATTTAGGGTCTCCCTGAAATTTCATACCATTGTATGGATTGTCATCTATGTACAACGACATCTTATACTAGTGTGCGAAAAACTCGGGTCAGAACACCCATCCAACTCTCCCGCCTCCTCCTCTCTGTAGCAGCTGCCCCCAATGGCACATCCTAGGCTCTCGTGGGCCCCCATTCTGGATCTGCACATGAGTTCAAAGTGTGGGGATATTCTCAAATAAGAATGAGCGCAACACCGTAACAAAAGCACAGTCGTGGTTCACCTATCCCTTGCATAGAAAAAACTATCATTTCACCAATGACATCATCATTTGGGACCACCCATGGAATTTCCCACTCAAAATGATCTCTAACAACATCAAATACACCCCAGTGATGTGATGGAATACTTGGTTTCCCAAGATCTGCAATATTGTTGCAGTGACACCCCGTGTCTCTAACCAGTCTAAATCACTAATCGGAATGGTTGTGCCCTTAGCAAGAGAATACTGTCTACAATGGCACTACATGAACTCTAATATGTTCTTCACATGTAGTAACACTGTATGTATATTTCCCACCACCCCTAGTGGTGGGATTCTGGTCAATAAATATATGTCATGGATGGTCAATTCGATCCTGTGCCCCTGTGCCATAAAGGCCTCCTAGTCCAGATCCACATAACTTACTATCCTCAATATTAAGGGCTCACCTACCCTCATCAGTGGGTTCTCAACCAACTTGAGAACCCCATATCTCACAAGTTCTCCTTGTACCACCTGATCTCCCTAGATCTTGGAAAAAAGAACATCCAAATCTAAATCTCCCCAGTTGATCCTCAACTCTTCCATAACTCCATAACACCATCATGTTTTTCAGTTCAGAGAAGGAAAACTGCATCATAAACAATCAACTCCTGGTCCTCAACCAACAAGCTGACCAAATCTCCCCTTTAGCTCCAACTTGCACCTTTCAGGCTCTAGAATTTCGAGCTTGCAATTTTCCCTTATAGAAACTATGATCCAGGTCGCATTACAGGCCCAAGAAAGTGTGATTTTGCCATGAGGAGAGATAGGGGTCTCTTACTGAGCCCCGAGAACCTAATCTAAAAAAATAAAATACTATAAATTAAGAGCAAGGTTAGGCCACCTACCTGCAACTGACAGATCCTGATTCCAATGGTTAGATTGTCTGTTATGATCACCACAAGATTTAGTGCCTTCTCCTCCTCTCCAAATTCAACACAACTCCACTAGAAAATGAATCAAATTGAAGGGAAATTTCCATATTAAAGGAAAAACCTTAAATTTTCTTTCGCCAACTGCGAACAAACCATAGCTTCGTTTAATGAACCATCAGCACCATTGGAAAGATCTCACCGACAACTATAATTGATATCATTTTGTTTTTGGTAATTTGACACTTCACAAGGAAGCCATTTTTCCAAGAAGGGTCACTTTTCCACCTCTTAAAATCGAATTTCTTCACTTGTGCTGCTTGTACTTGGGGCACCACTTTTCCTTCATACATTTCAACGCATGTCGATTTTCATCATGAGTAACCATATTTTTCTCATGTTTTTATGGTCCCCACAAGGCCTATTCTATGTGGTGGCATCATCGAGTCACCCTTGTTCAGAGTATCCAATTTGAGTCACCATCGAAGTCATGGAGTTTGTCTCCAGCCCCTTTGCCTCTTGCTACAATATTCCATCCATTTTTTCCTTGTATCTCTCTCATTTCACCCATTTTTTCCTCTAGTCATACTATTATGCGTCTCTTCCGGTGTCGATTCAGTCATTGCTAGGTCATCCATGCTTTTCATGCTCTGACAAGGGAAGTCATTCGCCCGCTACTTACTATCCCTTATTTCGTCATCATCCCTAGTGTCAATCCATCATTCAATTTACTATGATCCCTCATTACTTAGTAGGATTCCTCATTGCATCACCTATGGTGGGCCTCCTTCTGTTGATATCAACACATTCATTCCAGAAGATAGGTCTAAAGGGCGGTGTACCTTGGTTCCAGCTTCCATTCTTGTTCAGTGCCTCGGATGAGGAAAAGGGACTCATAATGTCCCTTTGACTTGGTTTTTTCTCATCCACTCGGCCTCATCTCAATATTGCATGATTTAGATTTGTATACTTGATGGTCTGGTGATCCAATAGATTGCACCAATCATTCGTAGGTGTGTTTGAGATCTTTCAGACCTCATGAGGGGGTGGCCATTCAAGTAGCCTCCCACATGCCCAAACGACCTCATTTTATGCTACAACCTCAGATGCAACTTCATAGATTTGATGGGTTTGGTTTTAGCCACTTGCAGAGCCCATAGCATGCATGTATCATTCATATGATCCATTCATATTTTCAGATTCGTTTCCTGTTTAATGAGGTTTATTTGGTTTTTATTATGTCTCATGTACTAAGATATTAATTTATTCAATCCTCACTCATGTTTCTCCCAGCGTAGTATGTATGTGGGATCCATTATATTTTTTTCTGACCAATTTTATGCCAACATGTCATGTACCATTTATCATCTAATTTATTAATCAGTTTCATTTTCCTGTGTGCACCATTATTCTTTTTACTTTGTCATCTCATCGGGCATAAGTATGCCTCATTGAGAATAGGTACCCAAACATTAAAGGAGACTTATATCACTTGTAGGTCTCGCCCCCTTGGTTATTGTCCTCACTCACTTCACTCCATCTATGTATATATCTATTTCTGACTTTGCTTCAGTGTCTAGTGATTTTTTTCTTACAACGTACTTCGGTCATACGATTATCTCCTAACACTCGCATGTTGGGGGGTGTTGAAAAGTGTAACTAGGATTGGTCTTCAAATTGACTATGTAATTATGAAAAGAAGAATAGAAAGATAATAAAATGTATTTTTTGTACTTGCTTCATGGGTTTCATGAGAAAGAATTTTATTATAGGCTAATAGACTTCTTCCTGATGTCTATTTAGGGTTTGTCTTCTATTTGTAAGTGTAATTAGAGTCATGTATGTGAAGAGAATTGTCATCATTAAAAGCTCCAAGAAATCATCATGAACATTGTAGAAGAATGTCTTGAAAAAACCCTCACTCAACTCTAGAAATGATATGTTTAATTCAACCTATTTGTTGTGAGGAAGTCGGACTACAATTTTGATTATGTTCTGCCTAAAGGCATGTAAAATAATAGCATATATAACCTAGACATGTGGCCTATCTAACTTATAAAAAGTGTGGATATCTCTGTGGTTTCTTTGGTGGAAAAAGTGTGGATTTCAGAGGAATTTACATGTAGATTTCATATGACTTCATAAGTGGATTTCATAGGTCTTCATATGCAGATTTCATAAGTCTTTAGATGTGGATTTCAGAAGGTGAAAAAGTGTGAATATAAGTGTGGATTGATGAGATTGAGAACAGGGTTATAGTGTGGACTTGCTTGAGGTATCTCAACATCTATTTTCATATCCTACCTTAGGAAAAATCTACAGTCATATCGCAGAAGTATTATGTCATCACGTAATGCAAAGAAGTTGTATCATATGCTAAGTTAAAGGCAGTAAACAAAGTGTGGATCTGTGTAAAGAAGGACTTGCTAATTGTGCCAAGACTATGAATTAATATACACATACAATACATGAAGGTGAGACAATGACCTAAAGAAGAAATAAGTCTTAAAGGAATAAAGCTACAAGTGTCTGAAAGGTGAAGAATATTCAACATCTAATTTTTGACTAAGTAATAATAAGTAGAGACTAAGTTCTTTAGTACTAGTGTAGGTCAGTGCAGATTGAAGAAGAAGGGAAGGGTCAGTGTTGAAGACAAATAGAGAATTAATGACAAGGTATTGGAGGCATTCATAGGTCAAGGGTCTAAGTCCTAGTCATGGTACTTGTCATTTGAATATCTATAAGAATAATTTGTCGTGGGTTTTCCTATCCAAGTAGGAGTGTTTTTTCCTAGCTCAAGGAGCCCAACTTTGTGTCTCTTGTATTTTGATAATTGACTTGATGAAAGACTAAATAAGCTAAGGAATAAAAAATATAAGTAACTCAAGTAAACTCACAAGTAATTATCAAGAAGATAATTTTAATTAATCTCCATCCCTCCAAATTCTCAACATGGTATCAGAGATAAGGTGATAAAGACAAAGGGCTATTTGACAAGAATACACTCAAGGATGAAAATTCATTTTTTTAGAAAGCATCAAAGAAAAACTCAAAATCTACATTGAAAAAGTCAAGTCATTTTGCAAGGAATTCCTCAAGCCATATCAAGAATAATTTCAACCTTATTCAAAGAATCCACACATCGAGGAGGTAATATTGGACATCAAATATTCTTGATATTGAGTACATTGTTGGAAAACACATCATTAAGCACCAACCAACACTATTGAAGACATATTCATTATGAAGTAATCCTTGATCATCAAATCCAAGATCACCTACTTTGAAATCAATCTAATAGGGAGTTCCTACCATCATATTCATCATTATCAACAAGGAAGCTGGTAGAAAAATAATAGAATCTATTTGGGTAAGTATCTTTATGACTTCATATAAATCTATCAAAATTTCTTCCTTGCAAAGAAAGAAACAAACTGGTTAGGGTTTCAAACTTTCCTGCATGGAATAAAAAGACAATGAAGTCATGCCAAATACATGAAGGGAGATATAGGAGCCCATAGTATTCTTATATAATCCATAAAATACTCTCTCATCTTTGATGTATCAAATCTAGAATCATCAAAAGGAATATATGAGAAATTGATGGAGATATTCTCTATGAGTACTGTAGGATAAATAATCACTCTGAGATCAACTACAAAAACTGGGAGAAGTAATGTTTGACACTGAGATGAATACAGTGGTGTTGACTGCTCTGCCAGAAGAATGGGTAAACATAACTTCAATTTTATACGGGAATAAAGAATCCACACCGTTCCATGATTTATGGTATGATCTGGGTAAAATAGAGGAAATAACATTGAAAGTGAAATATGATACAAGATCAAGTGAAGGGAATCTAGCCTTTGAAGCGATATCCAGAAAGAAAGAATAAAATAAGAAATATGGATAAAGTATGATGCTTTGGATGTAATGAACTTGGGAATTACAAAAGATATTTTCCTACATCTGGAAAGGACAAGAGGAAAAAGGAAGAAGCTCATGTCACAAATATGAGGAAAGAACATGATGCAAAGAAATCTCCAAAAGAAGAAGCGAGGGATCTCTATTATGATTGAGATCATATTCTCCTTTAAGCTATTTCTATTGGTTGTAAAACAATATGATAGGAAACAATGTATATTGGTAGCATCATGGTAGAAACATGGTAGGAGCTATTGGTAAAAAACTCTTGGAAAATCTATCTGATAACAATACTGATGGAAGGCAGTCATCAAGATCAAGGGACATCATGGAAGCATTTTCTGAAATTTTATAATGGATTTCTCTATGAATTCATGGATTAGAAAGAAAGAAGAATATTTTCATCAAGAATTCTATGCTACAGAATTCTGGGATATGATGACATATTGATGAAGCAGGTCAAAGGAATGAAGCTCTTAATTCTAGTGAAATTAATACAGGATGACTCAAAGGAAAAAAGTATGAGGTATGTATATATATATATATATATATATATATATATATATATATATATATATATATATATATCTGCTGATGGATGTTGTGAAGTCATGTCGTATGGTTACAGGTAATGGACTTCTATATTTATAATTATGATCTATGAAGGAGGATCTCTCTTGGTGCACTGTCATGTGAAATAAACATAATATTTCTTCATGTGTAATATGAGGTGGTTGTATATGAATAAGGAACTGTAAGTTGGAATTTTCTAGGAATGAATATGTGAATAAAGGAAGAGACCATGAGATGCAACCATGTCAAGAGGTAGTTATCATCTGGAAGTCAAGAAGATGTGACTAGAATATCTCCTTGGAGGGTATGTAGACTCTGATAGAATTCTGGTAAAGAAGAATACCCTTGACAAAACCTATAATTAGAAGATGTGTCAATCTAAATAAAGGATTTTGATGCCTACAAGAAGATGTCATGGTGAAATATCATCACTGAGGTAACTTTTGTTTAAAGTTTCATATGTATATGTTTATCTGGAGGAATTTGTGTAGGGTGCTAATAATGAGAGAGGATGTATGATCCTTGGAGATGATTCGAAAGAAAACAACATGGAATAAAGGTGGACCAAATGAGAAAGGTTGGTAAATCACATTCTTATGTTTGATATGACTTGTGATTGAAAGTGATGGATGATCTATGCCTTATGTAGCCAAAGGTTGAATATTCCTCGAATATTGAAATACATGACATCGAGGGGAGGAATTCTTCATGACCAACTAGGTGTCTCACCATTGTTGTTGCAGGACCCTGGTTGAGAGGGAGCCTAGTGGTAAGTTTCTTACACAGAAGAAACTTGAAGTATGTCTTTCTTGAGTTAAGAGGGAGTGACGTATGTGATTCTCTAATGCATGTGTCATGAACTAGACCAGGACTAAAAACCGTAAGTATTAGTGAAGTCCATGTGGAGAGAATGGATAGACACAACATTATGGTCTTCACCTGGAAGAAAGAATGAAGACAGAATGGAGGATTGGGTAATAATATGGTATTCAATACTCTTAGATAATGTGATAGGGAATTCAAGATAAGAGTAGTTGTGGACATATATTATTTGAGGGTTGGCTATCCAAGAGATGAATAGTCCAAGAAGTTTGTACTCTAGGAACACCTAGTTGGAGCATGTACCTTGGAGAGATAATGAATATGGTGTCTATATGTCATGTGTATCACCAACATTGTAGCCCATTGTCTCGTTGAGAGATGGGGCTGTTAGTCAAGGCCTTGCACTCGGACAATGTTGGTTGATATGATGCTATACAGATGTGATTACCAATATGATTCTTCTTATGAGATTATTCAGTTTGAAAGTGACCATGTACCTATGTGAATACCTCCCTAGTTAATAGGGAGCGCTGAAAAGTGTAACTAGGATCAGTCTTCATATTGACTATATAATTATGAAAAGAAGAAGACAAAGATAATAAAATGAATTTTTTGTACTTGCTTCAGGGGTCTCATGAGAAATAATTTTATTATAGGTTAATAGAATTATTCTTGATGTCTATTTAGGGTTTGTATTCTATTTATAAGTGTAATTAGAGTCATGTATATGAAGATAATCGTCATCATTAAAAGCTCCAAGACGTTTTCATGAACCTTGTAGAAGAATGGCTTGAAACAACCCTCACTCAATGTTGTAAATGATATGTTGAAGCCAGCCTACAATTTGGAGTAGGTTCAGACTAAAGGCATGTAAAAATAATAGTATATATACCATAGAATTGTGACCTATATAACTTAGAGAAAGAGTGGATCTCGCTATGGTTTCTTTTGTGGAAAAAGTGTGGACTACCCTATGGAAAAAGTGTGGATTTTAGATGACTTCATATGTAGATTTTAGAGGAATTGAGAAGAATATTTTAGAAGTCTTTAGATGCAGATTTCAAAAGGTGACAAAGTGCGAATATAAGTGTGGATTGATGAGATTAAGAACATGGTTATAGTGCGGACTTGTTTTAGGTATATCAACATCTATTTATGGATCCTACCTCAAGAAAAATTTGTGGTCATATCACAAAATTATTATGTCATCAAGTAATGCAAATAACTTGTATCATATGCTATGTTAAAGGCAATAAACAAAGTGTGGATCTGTTTAAAGAAGGAATCGCTAATTGTGCCAAGACTGTGAATTAGTATACACCTATAATACATGAAGGTGAGATAGTGACCTAAAGAAGAAAGAATTCTGAAAGGAATAAAGCTACAAGTGTATGCAAGGTGAAGAAGATTCAATATCTAATTGTTGACAAAGTAATAAGAAGTAGAGACAGAGTTCTCTAGTACTAGTGTAGGTCAATGCAGATTGAAGCAGAAGGGAAAGGTCAGTGTTGAATAAAAATAGAGAAGTAATGAAAAGATCTTGGAGGCATTCGTAGTTCAAGGGTCTAAGTCCTGGTCATGGTGCTTGTCATTTGAAGATATATAAGAATAATTTCTCATGAGTTTTACTCTCCAAGAGGGACGGGTTTTTCCTTGGCTTAAGGAAACTAACTTTGTGTCTCTTGTATTTTGTTAATTAACTTGATGAAAGAATCAATAAGCTGAGGAATTAAAAATAGAAGTATCTCAAGTAAACTGACAAGTAATTATCAAGAAGTGAATTTGAATTAAACTCCAACCCTCCAAATTCTCAACAAGGGGAAATATGTTACACCAAAATTTGGTCATCTAACCATTTACAATTATATGGATCGAAGTACACCATCTAAGGCCAATTTTGCTATAGTAAAATTTCTTTCACTATAAGAAATAATTTAATTAACCATATTTTATTAAGTTATTTATCGTTAAAACAAGAAACCCCATGAGGAATAATTAAATAAATCCTTATTTATTTAATTTTCCTATATGACTAATTAATTAAATCAATGTTTAAATAATATCGCTGGTCATATTTAACCAAATTATGAGAAATAATTATCTAAATCATTATTTTTCTTATTTTTCTCTAGGAAAAATTAGTTAAATCATTATTTGGTTATTATTCCTTGTTAAATTTGACTAAATCACCTAGAAATAATTAAACAAATCATTATTTGTTAATTATTCCTTAACTAAATTCTTGAAATGATAGATAAATCATTTATTTGTTTATTATTTCTAAATAAGGGTATTTAACCAATTGAAATATCTTTTCTCTACCAAAAAATATAATAAAATATTCGAAGTTGTTAGATCTATATCTTGGTTAATAATATTTTATTATGTGCCATTATCGAGGATAACTAAATGTTTTGTTATAAATAGAAGGGTTTTCCATTCATTATTCACTTTGATAACTTTCATTGTCGCACTTTGATAATTCTCATTACTACTACTACTTTCTTTGCTTCTTGAGCTCCCATAGAGCTCATCACATTTTGGGTTTTCTACACCAATGAAAGAGAGAAACTTCTAGATTTGAAGCATTGAGGACAACCAAGAACCAATCCTATTAAGGGGGACTAGTAACATTATTATTTGTTACCTTCTCAAAATAATTCAAAATTCTTTATATCTTGTCTTTTCCGTTGGATGCATAGAGTAATTCTTATTTATTTTCACTGTTTAACTATTTTTACTGCATAGATCGGGTTTCGTGCAGAATTTGTTTTAACTATCGATTACATATCTGAAGAATTTAAGAAACCATTTTTGTTGTTAGGGTTGTTTGTCACACACAGATAAAATGATCTCTTTTCGTACACTTGGATTATGAATTTACGCTAACAATAATTATATTAAAGAAAGAACGTTTCAAGCAGGTGATTGGGCACTACTCTTTGAGTCAAAATTCAAATATTTTCAAGGATAATTTCAAACCCACTAGCTTGGGCCTTATGAGATTTAAAGAGTCTTTGATAATGGAGCAGTAAGGATCAGGATCATTGATGAAGAAAAAGCTCCTCTCCTTGTAAATGGACATCGACTAATTCTTATTCTTCTCCATATTAGAAGCCTTATTTTATTTTATTAGACTTGAAAAAAGAAAAAAAGAAAAAAAAATTATATATATATATATATATATATATATATATATATATATATATATATATATATATATATATATATATATATATATATATATATATATATATAAAATAAATTTATAAGCATGAAAACCAAAAATTGTTGGCATGTTTATACATAAAATCTAAGGTGAAAACCAAAATTTTTGGCACCTTAAATTTTCTTTATTCCTATTCAAAAAATCCCATTTTCTTTGCATCCCTTTCTTTTTCTAGAACAAAGACAACTACAGAATTACTAATATTCTACAAGTCTAATAGATTTCTATAGCTAACATTTTACAGGAACCTTTTTTACTGAAGCAATTGAAGAATTCACTGATAGCACCTGAAGACAATGCAAAAAGAAAAAAATAAGGGTTAAAAACAATAATTCAAAGGTATGCAAATGAAAAAAAATAGTTTGATATTAAGGATTTAAACATTAGCATATGAATTATATGGGAATTATATACCACCAATTAAAAAAAATTAATTCTAAGAGTTGATCGTGCCAAATCAAATCAAATCTAAAGCAACTACCATTCAATCCTCATCATTACATAGACACTCCAACACCAAATCTCAATTTCATTGTTGAGATGGCCTAACTCATACTCTAACGGTCAGTTCTTCTCGACCTCACTCAAGTTCTCGTTAATTCCAAGTCCCTCATTCACACCGTCAACTAAAACCTTCACTCTTACCCTATCAAGAGGCAGTCTTGAGGAAAAACTTCTCAAGCCATGGGAGTCGTAGTGAGGATAGAACCAAACGGGAGGAAGTTCATGGAAGGGTACACACAGGTGAAAGAGGTGTTGTGGAAAGCACATTGGCTTAGTTTCGTCAAGAAATCAAAAGGTTTTAATAAAGAGGTAACTTTGTCAATTTCTATGGCTTTCGATGGAATGGAAGTTGAAATAGGAGATGTCAAATTTGTAGTAACAAAATATTTCATTTCCGAAGCCACCGGGTTTCCAAGAAATGGAGAGAGATGGTTCAAAAATAGAGGAATCGAAGGTGAATAATGGAATATATTTTTGAAAAATCCAAGTATTGATACCACCATCTTTAAAAATGGAATACCAAGCACAACACTTAAAGGTAAATGGAGGAATTTTCTATTAACAATTCAAAATTTTGTCACGTGTGAAGGGAGATTTGGGTGCATGTTATTTTATCATGTTCAACTTTTGATGAATTTTTTTGAAGGAAATGAGTGAAATATTCCCTACTTCTTATTGACTAGCTTAAGAAAAATGTCAAGAAATGTTTAGAGGAGAATCCAATTTATAGAGAATGCCATGTATCACCACGGTTTATTAAAATTCTCATATATTTTCCCTTGAGATTTTAGGGGATACTTGGAAAACATTCCTAATTCAGAATCATTTCATAAAGGGATACCAAGAACAACACAACAGTAGCAAAGAAAAAAGGGGGAGAAAAAGAAAAATTGAATTCCCTATTGAAAATGAACAACAAACCCCACAAGAACATTCAGAAGATGAGGTTCCAGTTGTAGAGATTTTAGGAAAACTTAAGAAGAAAAATGATAAGAAGAGGGAATACAACATAAAATAAAATAATACATCCAATAAAACAGAGGAGTCCAAAATAGGGAAGCAAAGGGAAAAAAAATCAAAATCCTCCACCAGGAGTTAGAAGAAGTGTTAAGCTCAACCAAGAAATAAAAAAACCATATCCAAAAGATATATAATATGTTGATTCAGAAGAGTAACCCAATGTTCCATCACCCACTGTTATTTCACCTACTCATAGTCCCAGTCGAAGGACCCCAGAAATTGATCTTGTACAACAAAAAATTTATCACTAAATTGAATCTCTGGAGAAAAGAGATATAGGAAAAACATTAGTCTTAGATCAAAGGGAGGAAGTTCAACTTAGGAGTCCACAATAACCTCCAGTTTTGAACACCTTAAGATAGGAAATATTTGAATTGGAGATACTAAACATGCATATAAAATAGGAGCATGAAGCCTGAAAGTTGCAGAACAAAATTGAGAAAACTAAAAATGACAATATCCTTTTTCATTTAGGCTTATGGTACAAGAAAAATAAGGAGTTGAAGAAAAAGAAAAAAATATTAAAAGACGAGTCATAAATCTAAAATACAATATCTTGATGAGGAATATAAGTATGGTTGTGATGAGAAATAAGGAAAAGAATTTAAATTTGGATGTTCTAGCAGAAGTTTCAGGGAAAATGCAGTATCATGACAAAGGACCATAAATTTTGTGTTTTTCACGAAGACATGCAATGACCTCAATGTGGGGGGAATATAGAGCTTCATGATTGCCTCATTTTTGACACTTCATTCTCCTATATTTCCTCCTTTTTGTCATCATCATCAGCTCAAACAAGCATTAAATTTAAATTTTTTGACATGGTAATGTTGGGTGTGGAGCCTGATTATCTTGTTTATTTTGTATCACAGCGTTGGACCCCTGTACCTTAATGGGGGTGGAAAAGCTGCCCATAATTAAACACTGCCTGGGGGGTCCAGGGGGGGTGGTTGCAACTTCATGGAACCCCCCCAGGCAGGGGGTTTCGGGGGCAGTGTCCCCAAAGCTAAAAAGAGATGTAAAATTGCCTTGTAAAAGTGTAGTAATTTCTAGTCAATCTGGGTCGTTCATTAGGCAGATGATCTGACGGTAGAAGTTATGTTTAGTTTAGGGTTTTTTTCCCTAGAAGGCACCCCCTCGTTTGTATGAGGGTATTGTATTGTGGTTGTGTATGGTATTTCTATTCTCAGAGTGAGAAACAAAGAGGGAGACTATGAGAGAGAACAGAGGATATTATAGCGGATCTGTTATAGGTTGTGTCTCTTAATTTTGCTGGATAATAGAAAGGAAGGACTGGTTGTTCGGGGTAGACATAGCCCAAACTGGGTGAACCACGTATATCTGTGTCTCCTTGGTTTTATGTGTTTTGTGTGCTTGTGTTTTCTGCATATTTTATGTGTTTCATTTCTCTATAATATTTAATTTTATAACAGGTAAGGTATTTTAATAAGGTATCTTTCATATTCAGTAATGTTCCTTATTATTAGATTAAAATTTGTATTATCTACAGAATTGACATAATTCTGCAGATGATCCACGTTTTTGTAGAAATATCCTTTGTTCGTCGTGTTTTGAGGTGCTAGCTGAGTAGCGAAGTATGAAGACAGGTGGAGAACGATCCTCTCATGGATTTCCTCCTATCCATCTAATCCAAATTATGCAGTAAATCAACCAGTTTCGTAGTGAAAGGAGCGGTCAAACACGTGATTGACAAGCAAGCGAGAGTCCAACATTATCATACTTCACGATTTTATTTTCCAAACATAAAATTGTGAAGAAACACAATTTTATTATCTCTTAGAAGCTTAAGATATAACTTTTTTAGTCCAAATAGGCGTAAAGTCCTCAAAAAATTTAATGAACGAGATTTTATAAATACAAGGCAAACAAATGTATTGGCAGTGAAAAATTATGATGCGATTGGGAAACTCTTGAAACTATGTTTTATTTGTTTTTATTTGAAGAAGTATTCCGAAGGTTCGACGTGCATCTAGTGTTGGATTAAATCATTGAAACCACCTATTTATGGTGGGCCCCTGCAAACAAAGAAGGTTATAATTTATTTTATGTTTTGCATTTAGATGTTTTTCATAGCTTTTTTTTTATCATTTGATGTAGCTTCAGTTTATGCTTTCACTATGTTAAACTTTGTATTCATTTCTAGAATTTCATTTTGCTACTTAGAATAAATGCTTAGATGGTTTTCCTTTTTCATTTGATGTAAGTTCATCTTAATTTTTTATTTGATTCAATGTCGAAGTAATCTTAGTTTTATTTCCATGCAACATTGGTTTATTGTAGATTAATTTTTCATGTGTAATTTATTTCGAGAACATTGATAGATTTCATTTCTAGTTTTAGTAAGTTCCTTTCAAGCAATAGTGATTTAGTGATTTATTTTTTGGTACAATAGTGTGAATTCTTTCTAGTTTTATAGTGATTTCTGGCTAGAACAATAGTGACTTATTCATTTCTTTGCTTAGTTTCATTTCCATAACATTTCAGTTCTAAAAGCATAAAAACATTAGAGTTCCTTTTATTTATAGAATTTGATTTCATTTTCTTACGCTAGATTTTCAAAATTATTAGATACTAATAGATAAATTAGTTGAAGCTTCTTTGGATTTGTTTTAGCTAAAAATAAAAATAAAAAACTTATTTGATCTTTAGAATTTAATTGATATTTGCAAAGTTGATTTTTTTTAGAATTTAGTTGTAATTTAATCCATCAACTTCATTTAAGGACATATGAATAAAAACATCCTTAGAAGAAATCTCTACAAGTATAACCATCACACTAATAACTTGGTGCTTCTAGCATATATAGTGCACTTGCATTTCACAAGTTTACCAACTCTGGTCAATAATTTATGTCAACAATTTATGAACATTAAATTGACTAAACAATGATCATCAATAATAATCCCAAGTGTCATCAATACATCCATGTAGCGACATATTGTAGGATGAATATATCAGACCAAAAATTGATTGTCTCATGCAAATATCTCGAAGGATTATCGATGGCAACTTAATGTGAATGAAGCGACTCAATCATGAATCGACTCAAGTTTCAATGCATATCATGTATATATATAGAATAATGTTCAAAACGAAACATTAATGCTTCAATAAACTAACAGTTTCTAAGTCAATTTCAACAACATATTGAAATTCAAATAGAGTGTCCAAGGATTTATATAAAAAAATTCAATAGCTTCGCAATTATCATTTTCCAGTTTCAGAAATCAATTCATCATGCCATGAGTTTTCATCTCGAGCTTCAGAAGCCATCTCCCTCTTACTAATATCATCATAGGCTCATTAACTATCAAGAGTAGGACATCAATATTTGAAACCAAAGAAAAATTCAAAGCCATACCTTGAAACACTTATGAAGTAGAGGTTTGGATCAACACATCACCCTAAATTCACTAGATAATTGTCAACGTGGACATATCTGGATCAGGGAAATTTCTTCATGTAATGCTTTCTGCAACCATAAAAATTTACCAAACCAACATGCCCAGCCTTTCATAATTCAATAGTGATAAATAAAATCAACTAAGTCAGCTCATCAAAGTTTAGAATCCAGATCAATATTAATATAAAAGTCATCAAAGTATCAGATTCAATTCTTTAGATCAAGAGATAGGTAGAGCTCTCATCAAGTCAAGAAATCATCTATTATCATGCCAACAGGTTGTCATCAACCACGTAATATCAATCCAGAACTTCATCAGTTCATTCTCATGATCATAATACAAGTCATTTATGTCACTAGATGTAGATGATACACCAAGGATAATTCATGCAAGTTTCATCTTCATACTAAATCACAATATTGTGCTAGGAACAAGGAGGCCAATCAAAACCATTTTCTGAATACCAATATTAGTCATTAAAGGTAACTATGTGTTGGCTTGAGGGGTCCTGACCCAGGTTTAGAGGTTAAGGTTTGCTAAAAAACCCCTATATTACTAGCCCTTTCGACAGTGACCTACTTGCGCAGGCCAAAGTCTCATCTGAAGCAGTATGAGAGGGTGTTGGAACCAGGTTTCCGCACCCTGAGAGAGAGAGTAGGTTAGTCAAGCAGATCCTAGTTCACCACCTACCAGGTTCACATAGGTCTATTCGCAGGCTTTCAGAGTATATTCAATTAGTAACCACAACAGAGCTAGTCATATCTATTTGATACCTTCGCATCCACGTGCATACAACAATTATGATATCATAAAATACAACCTATAACAGATGTACTCGTAGCTAAAAAAAAACCATCACATAACCCTTGTACTCGCAGCTGAGATAGATCATAGATATACATATGCATAACACTAATATAATTACAACATAAGAAGATAACATAAATGTATTCGTAGCTCTGAACAGATTCCAAAAGTTCACATCAACAATAACACAATAGATCCCAATCACACAGAGATACTTCAACTATATCTGCATATATTATCATTCAAACCGAGTTAAAATCTAACACAGCTTGTGCTCACAGCCAGCAGGGTCCACACACAACAGGACTGAGGATCTCCACACACAAAACCTGTAGGAGTACTTTCCTACATAACACTAAACAGATCTAACAATTCGCACTTAGCATCAAACTTAATTCTTCCCTAACTTAAGACTCAAAATTTTCATCTATTTATAATGACTTAGCCTATGCTTTCCTGTGGTCTGAAAACCATGGTCTTCAGACTCTAGGCCTACCCTTGACCCATTAAAATGCATTTGGGGCTTTGACCCACCCAAAAACCCCTGCGCTAGACTAATTAATACTAAAATTATACAAAATTGTACAAAATTCATAGCTTTAGGGGACCCTGTTCCAACAATCCCCCAACACAATCTTGTGACTCTCCTCGAGTCACTGCAGTTATGGGTTCTCCATGCTGGCTTGCAACTGCTTTATTGCATCCACCAGTGGGGGCGGCACTTCTTCACTTTGTGTAGTGGCATTCTGGGCTATCTCCACCAACTTCTGCGAAGTAGGGCCTTCTGTAGCAGTGGTGATGCTCTCTAGAGTTTTGTTCAACTACTTTACTATGACATCAACATCCTGGGATAGCTTGAGGGCCACATTATCCCATGGCTTGAGGTGATCGCTCAATGTCTTCTTCCTCTGTCGGAGAGCCTCCATGTCATCTCTGATCGCATGGCTGGCGCGCAGTCGAGCCAATCGCTAAGCAGGAACCAAAGTAGTTAGGGTAGCTTCCATCTGGTCGAAAACCTCTTCATTATAACATATCTATTGGTTTATTTCATGCAGGAGAGGGTCATGTTGTACCTTGGTCCATAACTGCATTGTTGGTTCCAATAATTGGGCACCCTAAGAAATTTTACCTGTAATCACATTTATGGCCTCTGTAACCAGCGCAAATCACTGAGCCCTTACCTCTAGTGGTGTATTTGGTTGCAACTTGCCCTGCAAGTCCACGATCTGTTGTTCCATATGCATCTTGAATGCCTAGATCTTGGTCCTTGAGGCTCGTAGCGCTGCAGGTAACCCCTCAATATTGGCCTAGGGGGTGGCAGTAGCTGGGATGTCTTCAATAATGTCTACTCAGAGCTGACTGATTAAGTGCTTCAGCTATGTCTGCTATGCGGCGATGAGGGTACAAGCAGCCTGTGCATGGGATGCCTCAGTAGTTTTTTCTTCAATTATCTATCAACTGTACTAAGCTACTTGTGCACTTGACGATCTTTGTGTTGAATTTCTTCAAACAGGGACGCGTGAAGAAGCTGCAACAGTTCATGTGGCAGGTAAGTGAGATCCAATTACACCTCTGTGTAGGCCTCAACTTGCACTCCTAAGTCATGTGGACTCAGTATGAGAGCTGTGCCTGGGAGAGGGTAGAGGTGGCTTTCTGGTATATTGATCACTGCGCTGCTAGTTGCTAGGGCAGATCTGACCTGGATCACACGTTTCTGCAAGTTGTCAGTTTTTAATTGTAGAGCCCGGAGCTCAGCCTGGAGGGTGTCAACCATGGATTTTTATTGCTCTTCCAGAGCCAACCATTTTTCTTCTATAGCTAAAGTGACCGCATCTACGATTTTCTCCATATCACCTTATATTAGCGTAACACCTTCGTTGCATTCTGGTCATTGAGAGCGATGCTTCTTCTGTGGCCCTTTAGCAGGGTCACTAGTTTGCTTTGTTCCCCTAGGGGAGTCAGCACCTCCTGCCTTCTAACCTTCTACACCCAGATCCTGCTGTGAATCCTTCTGTGATGCTACTTCTGCGCCCTTCCCTGTGCTTTTACCCGATTGCAAACCCTTCTACGATGTGGCTTCTGTGCCCTTCCCCATGATTTTTCCCTATCCTATGGTTTCTTTGGTGACAACAGGTAGGGTGACCTTCGTGGTGCTCATTCCTTCAGTGCCCTTTGCACCTTTTTTGAAGGCAAGCTTCCAATGTGGAGACCATGCCGCAAATAATTGGTAAATCTCTTCATCGACAAACATATAGGTGAGTGAAACCCATGTTGGATCCTTGTGGCCCCTGACTTGTACATTATGCATAGTTACCTGGAATGTGGAAATGATTTTATACATATCATAGATGGTGGGCAACAAACACGGTCGGGAGTTGATAGCTGCTACAAGCCCACTCTGAAATAGGACCTAGAAGACTTGATTTTCCTCAATGCGATGTGCGTCCTTGGAGTCCCACAAATTTTCATAACATGCCCATTCACACATATCAGGCGTGATCTCAGGGAGTACTGAGTCTTTCGAGGCTTCCCATGCGACCAACACAATGAGAATCAATAGCCAATATTAGCAAAATGTGCGCCCCTTATCCTGGGCCTCACAAACATTTTCCAGTAATTCGTTGCATAGGTACTGGGCCCAATTGAAGCACACCCCCTTTTCACATCAGCCTGCCAGCTGAATGATGTACATAGGAACAGTGGAATTCTGACATTTTTGCATTAGTTTTCACACTAGAAACAAGGTACCCATCTACGTAGCAGGGTCACTGATGGTGTTGATCATGAAACCCTGAGTGTTTCGTAGCACATGGAAATCCCCGCTCACTTTGTCAGCGATCTTCTACTTGTACTTCTTGCCCATCTGCAGCATAGGGTCTGGTCCCTCCATGGGGAGGCCAGTAATCCGATGAATAAGCATGGATCAATAGGTATGCGATCCTGGATCCACAGGCTACCATCATGGACCAAGGCAAGCAGTTGGTGCAAAATTCAGTCTGTAATATTGTAATGTCCAAAATGCAGCATCCTCAGTAGGTTTGAGAGCCTAGAACTAGCCAACCTGCGCACCTAGTGCATGGGGATGATATTTATCCTGTCATCCTCAAGTATCGTTTCAAGGTATAGCTCAGGTACGAGCTCAGGGAAGGCCTCCAAATTGGCCAGGTCATGGTCATCGAATTTGACCTTATGGAGCTTGCCAAAGGGTTCTCCAATGAAAGGGACCTTGCCCGGAGTTAGTGGAATCTGTATATAGGTGCACATGCCATCAAGATTCTTCGGTGTGTATGTCGAGGGCCTGTGAGGCCGAACAAAGGATGGTATCCAATTGATTGGTTCAACCATCTAGGCCTTTTCCTGAGCAGACAGGGATCTCTTTACTGGCCCAGGAAAGCTTTCCTAGCCTGCCTCTTGTGGGGACTTCACATTTCAGGGTGAGGTGCGGGACTTCATCCCAGCCCATTTCATGGGTTTCCCCATTCCTTGCACTTTTTATTTCCCCTTCTTCTTGGCTTGAATCGGTGTAGATATAACCTCTTAAGCTTCTGATTCAACTTCCACTAATTCCTCGGTTTCTTGTTCCTTCGAGGTCATAGGTTCTGAGGTTTTAGCTCGATTACTGGTCGTCATTTTGGTGTGTAAAATGAACTCAGAGTTGCTACTGTCAAAGGGTGTAGGATGCTTAGACATGAATGGGATGCAATAGTTACATAAAATCTTACAACAAAAACTTGCCAAGGACAAACATTCCAAGTACAAACTATTCAAGAGATATGAAACCTTTGTCTGATCTATCCTTCTACTTTTATAGCCATGAGGATCAATCAATGGTTGGGTGAACCTCATTTGGAACTTACCATCAAGTAAACAATAAAAAATCTTCGAAAATCGCCTCATTAAATGCCGGCCGCCTGCTCCTTTCAACAATAACTTTTTCCATTTACCCAATTTTACTGTTCTAATGGCTAGTTTTCGCACCTCCTGTGTGCCCAATGCACATCTGTGCTCCCAGCGTACCTCCTACGCTCCTAGCACACCTCTACACTTCTAGAGCATCTCTACACTTCTAGTGCACCTTCTTTGCTTTGAACACACCCCTATGCCCCCCGTGCAACTCTCCGAACTTGCAAATCTGTGGCTGCTCCCTGCACGTACCATGGTCCTTTCTGTACTTACCTTCCTTGGTGGGCGTACCCCACCCCATATAGCTACTCTGGCCATATAGTCATTTGATCCAATACGGTTTGAGCCGGTTTCCATTGACATATCCTAGTAACATATCGCCGTGCAAGGTAGCTAACTGAACAACTCCGCCAACCATGATTTCTTTAACTGTATAGGGACCTAGCCAATGCTGACGGAACTTCCCTGGGTGTTTCGCAAACTGGCTATTGTACAACAAGAACAATTCACCCTCCTCAAATGTATTTTGTCAAATATTTCAATCATGCCATGCCTTATCCCGAGCCTTTTGAACCTGCTAATGGAAATTATAAATGAAATGATCTTCCTCTAAACCCATCAGCTACGCTAAACGTTCCTCCATGATATCAGACTCCACCATGTTTATAAAGGTTGTGATACACAAGCTAGGAACAATATATTCCATGGGCATAATGGCCTCCTTACCATAGACCATCCTAAATGGTGTCTTCCTAGTCAACTTCCTGCAGGTGGTTTGATAGGCCCAAAGAACAAACGGTATTCGCACGTCCCAGTCGTTGTGGTCGGCATTACAGACCTTAGTCAGTGATTACTTCAATATTTTATTAAAAGCTTCTACCACTCCGTTTGCCTGTGGGTGATACAGAGTTATTTTCACATGATGGATCCGAAATTCTTCCGTCAAGGCCTGTTGGGTATGTGTTATATTCTTTCCACGACTAGCCCCACACACTGTACATTGCGCCGGGTGCAGCAGGGGGGTCACAGGGGGGTGGAAACCCCCCCTGTTAGGGTTCGGGGCAATGCCCCGACAAATTTTTTTTTAGGTGTGTGGACCCACTCATAGGCAGACCCACCCATGTTTTGTGCATGAGTTTGCACATGGTTTTGGGGTACGATGGTTTTCAGCCCCTGGTATTTTGTAGATCCGGTCAAGGGAACTACGGTTATGTTCTAATCCGGGGTTAATGGATTGGGGTTTATGTATGCTTCGGCATGTATATATATGTGTTGTAACACTAAAAGGAATATAATGAAAAATCAAGTTGGTCGTCCTGATTTGGGATCCAGGGGAAAATCTCTGTGTTTATCTGTTTTATGTTTTATGCTCTCACTATTGTTTATTTTCTGTTATAAGATTCATGTGTAGATAATTTTTGTTTAGGGTTAAAACCTACATTTGGTATCAGAGCTTTTTCGGCTTCAAGGGGACATCTTTGTTGCTGAGGGTTTTTTGCTCGGGCCTGAGGAAGACCCTATTCAGTGGGAGATTTGCAGGATCGATTCTTGCGGTGAAAGAAGATGGCAAGCGGCAGAAAGATAGAGATCAAGAAATTTAATGGTCAAATTTTTGAGTTGTGGAAGCTCAAGATGGAGGATTTTTTGGTGGATAAAGATCAGTGGATCGCGATAGATCTCGGTACTAAACCAACATCAGTGTCAAATGAAGACTGGAAGAAACTAGATTGGAAGGCTAAGAGCACAATACAGTTGTGTGTCTCAGATTCAGTATTGTTGAATATATTTGGGGAAGCTACGGTGAAGAATTTGTTGGAAAAACTTGGGACTTTGTACCAATCTAAGTCTCTGCTGAATAAGTTGTTCCTGCGGAAAAAGTTGTATAACCTAAGGATGAAGGATGGAGACTCGGTGACAAAGCATCTGAACGCCTTCAATATTGTGGTAAGTCAGTTGTCATCTATTGATATTAAAATATCAGATGAAGATAAGTGCATCAGTTTTTTGTGTTCTCTACCAGACTCGTGGGATAGTCTGGTTATTGCAATAGGTAGCAATACAACTACCTTGAATTTTGATGACATTGTCTTAGCCTTTCTGTCGGAGGAAATGAGATGGAGAAATATGGAGGGTCAAAATGGAGATGCCTTATCTGTACGAGGAAGGTCCCAAAACAGAAACAAGAATAAGGTTTCGTGGGAAATCCAAATCTAGAGGGAGATCTAAATCTCCTGGAAAGTTTGTAAAGGTATGCCGGAAATGCGGAAAGGAAGGAAACTACAAAAATGACTGTAGATCTAAAGCTCCTAAGAAAGGAAAGGGATCTGATGATGCTCCTTCTATAGAAGAAAAAACCATCTTGGATGAATGTGGGGATGTGTATTTGGCTTCTTCTTCAAATACACATGTAGATCATGAGTCATGGTTGATTGACTTAGGTGCATCCTTTCACTTCACTCCCCATAGGGAGTGGTTCTGCGAGTATGAGAAATATGATGGTGGTGATGTCTTCCTAGGGGATGATAGGAAGGCCAGAATTATCGGACGTGGAAAATTCAAGCTGAAGCTGAAAAGTGGAAGGACTAGAACACTTCCTGGTGTTCTGGATATTCCTGCATTAGCCAGAAATCTGATTTTTGTAAGCAAGATGGATGATGCAGGTGTAAAAACAGTGTTCAAGAAAGATTCTTGCAAGATGTTTCAGGGAGCACTGGTATTAATGCAAGGAGTTCGGAGTGGAACTATGTACAAGCTACAAGGTAGCACTTTTATTTATGGGTGTAATAGTTCTATGGTTTCTGAAAGTGGAGCGGAAAGCCTAGCTATCTTTAGAGAAAAGACCATGCTATGGCATCAAAGGATTGGACATATTGGAGAGAAGGGCCTTATGATACTGCATAGAAATGGTATGGTAGAAGGTATGTCTAATTGTTCTCTGTATTTCGATTTTTGTGAACATTGTGTATATGGGAAGCAGAATCGGGTGAGTTTCCCTTTTGGTGCTAAGAGGGTGAACAAGATATTAGAACTTGTGCACAATGATGTGTTTGGACCTGTGTCAGTTCCATCATTGGGAAAGTTTGTGTACTATGTTCCATTCTTAGATGACTTCTCAAGGAATACATGGATATATTTCTTGAGGAATAAATCTGAAGTATTTGAAAAATTTAAAGAATTTAAGGCTCTAGTGGAAAACCAGACAGAGAAGAAGATAAAGGCACTGAGGACAGATAATGGTGGGGAGTT
Organism: Pinus albicaulis; assembly: GCA_034641835.2. Classification (NCBI taxonomy): domain Eukaryota; kingdom Viridiplantae; phylum Streptophyta; class Pinopsida; order Pinales; family Pinaceae; genus Pinus; species Pinus albicaulis. Next base: position 854,793,767 of record CM076584.1, read on the forward strand.
CTACAAGAAGGAATTTGAAGATTTCTGTAAGAAGTGTGGTATATCACAGCAAAAGACTACTCCATACACACCTCAGAAAAATAGAGTTGCAAAAATAATGAACAAAACGCTGATGGAAAAGGAAAGAAGCATGCTCAGTGGTACCGAGTTAGGACAAGAATTTTGGGTAGAGGCAGTGGAGACTGCACGTTACTTAGTTAACAGGTCACCTTCATCAACATTGGAGGATAAGACTCCACATGAGGTATGGACTGGTAAGAAACCCTCTCTTTCACATCTAAGGGTATTTGGATGTGATGCATATGTACATGTTCCAAAGGAGAAAAGGACCAAGTTGGATAATAAATATGAAAGGTGCATCTTTATTGGGTATAAGGATGGGTTAAAGGGTTACAAGCTTTGGAACCTAGAAACAAGGAAGGTTGTGTACAACTGAGATGTGGTGTTTAGAGAGGTGAAATATGTTGTTACACTTGAATTCCTACCAAAGGAACCAGAGAAGATAGAGTTTGAGCTAAAGGAGGATGAATCAGACTCTACAACAGAAGAAGATTCAGAAGGAGAAGAGCCACAAACCCCAGCTTTGAGAAGATTAGTTCAGGAAAGAAGGAAACCAGAAAGGTATAGTCTATCTTCTTTCTATTCAGGTTTTTCCTTAACTATAACTAATGATGATCCCAGAACTGTCAGGGAGGTAGTATTTTCAGAGGATGGAAAACTCTAGAAGGAGGCCATGGTTGATGAAATGGCATCCTTGCACAAAAATGAGGCATGGGGTCTGGTGGAGTTGTTGGCTAGAAGGAAGCCCATCAGGAGAAAATGAGTGTTTAAGAAGAAGATGAATGTAGAAGGCAAGGTGGAGAAATACAAAGCTCGGTTGGTAGCCAAAGGTTATTCCCAGGTGTCGGGAATTGATTTTGGTGATATTTTTTCTCCTGTTGCCAAAGTTACTTCTATTATATTACTTTTATCTGTGGCTGCTACATTTGATTTTGAGATAGAACATATGGATGTGAAGAAAACATTTCTTCACGGGTATCTAGAAGAGGAGATCTACATGAAGCAACCTGAAGGCTTTATGGTGAAGGGTAAGAAATAATTGTTATGCGAGTTGAAGAAGTCTCTGTATGGGTTAAAACAGTCACCAAGGATGTGGTATCAGAAATTTGATACCTATATACAGGGACTTGGCTTCACCAAAAGCAAGGAGGATCACTGTGTTTATTTTAGATTAACTGGTGATCGTGTTATTTATTTGGTATTATATGTGGATGATATGTTTTTGATTGGAAATGACAAAGAAATTATCCAAGATTTAAAGACCCAACTGTTCTCCAAATTTGACATGAAGGATATTGGAGCTGCAAAATATATTTTGGGCATGGAAATTAAGAGAGATCAGGCAAATACGAAGCTCTGGTTAAACCAGACGAAGTATGTCGAGACTATATTGTAGAGGTTCAATATGCAGGATAGTAAACTGTTGAATGTTCCTATTCCTGTAGGTGTAAAGCTGTCTATTGAAAAATGTCCCAAGACACAAGAAGAAGAGGAGGATATGTCCCATGTTCCATATGCAAGTGCAGTGGGTAGCCTGATGTATGCAATGGTCTGTACTAGACCAGACATTACATATGCAGTGGGAGTATTGAGAAGGTTTATGTCAAACCTAGGGAAGGAGCATTGGACAACAATGAAGCAAGTTTTCAGATATTTACGTGGAACTAGTGATTATGGTTTGTGCTACCAAGGAAGACCAAGATTGGAAATAATGTTGGACATTCATAGTTTTGTTGATGCAAACTAGGATGGAGATCTATACAAAATAATATCTACAAGTGGGTATGTGTTTAGCCTATTTGGAGGTGTAGTCAGTTGGATGAGCAAAAGACAGTCTGTAGTGGCGCTTTCAACTACAGAGGCAGAATACATAGCAGCCATTCATGCAAGCAAGAAAGTAGTTTGGCTGCAGAGATTTTGTTCAAGTATGGGGTTGGTACAACAAGCTATAATGATAGACTATGATAGCCAAAGTGCAATTTTCTTGGCTAAGAACCCTGCTTATCATTCAAAGACAAAGCACATTGATGTTCAATATCACTTTGTTAGAGATATGGTTGAGGCTAAAAGGGTCTTGCTGGTAAAGGTGGACACTTTGAAGAATGTTGTAGATGCATTTATGAAGTCTGTGAGCACTCAGAAGTTCTCTTGGTGTAGAGAAACAATGGGTGTTGAAGAATTGGCCCAATGACTAAGCTCTCATGTGGCCCCCTGTGGAAAGAAAACAACAAGTGGGAGAATGCTGGGTATGTGTTATATTCTTTCCACAACTAGCCCCATGCACTATACGTTGCGCCAGGCGCAGCAAGGGGGTCATAGGGGGGGCAGCAGCCCCCCTTGTCAGGGTCTGGGGCAGCGCCCCAGCAAATTTTTTTTTTGGTGTGCGGACCCACTCATAGACGGACCCACCCATGTTTTGTGCATGAGTTTGCACATGGTTTTGGGGTATGATGGTTTTTGGCCCTTGGTATTTTGTATATCTTCTCAAGGGAACTACGATTATGTTCTAATCTAGGGTTAATGGATTTGGGTTTATGTATGCTTCAGCATGTATATATATTTATTGTAACACTAAAATTAATATAACGAAAAATAAAGCTGGTTGTCCCGATTTGGGATCCAGGGGAAAATCTATGTGTTTATCTGTTTTATGTTTTATGCTCATGCCATTTTTTATTTTCTGTTATAAGATTTGTGTGTAGATAATTTTTTTTCAGGGTTAAAACCTACAAGGCTTGTATTGTTTTATTAACAAAGTGCATACCTTTGTCTCTCATTAAGATCTTTGGGCATCCAAACCTAGTCAGAATCTGCTCGAAAATGAAGTGCGTAGCAGTATCAATAGTGCAATCCTTCATGGCTTGTGCTTTGGCCCATCTGGTTACATAATCTATGGTAGTTATGATGTAGCACGCACCTGTCTTCTTTCCTAGCAAGTTGATAGGCCCCACGAAGTCAATGGCCCACTTGTCAAATGCTTACAGGGCCATTTTTGGTTGCAGGGGCATTTCATCCCTGTGTGATGACCTTCCTATTCGTTGGCACGTATTGCAAGCTCTGCAATAGTTGTGAGAGTCATTATGCAAGGTAGGCCACCATAGGCCAGCTCTCAAAATATTTTGCGTCGTGGCCTTCCTTGCGTAGTGACCTCCTGCTACACCCTCATGAGATTCTGCTAAGATAGTGTGCCTTTTATGCTCCAAAGTATCTTTGCGGCACTTCGTCATCTCCCATTTTATAGAGATGACCTGTGATGAGGGTAAAATCTGCTACTCGAGTTACCAACTCCTTCATCTGTTTACCAAATATTCTACAGGTGCCATTCCCGTATTTAGGAACTGAATGATGTTGGTGAAGTGTGCATCATCTAATTTAATGGTGAACAGTTGCGCATTAGGAAATCCCTCTTCCAGGTTGGTCGTTCCTTCGTCGCTTTCGATTTGAGACAGGTGGTCAGGCCCAGCATTCAACTTCCCTGGCTTGAAAATGATCTCAAAATCATATTCCCGAAACAGTAGTAGCCATCAGAATATTTCTGCCCAACACAAGATTTTTCACCAGGTACTTCAAAGCTGAGTGATCTATAAAAATTTTGAGGTGCCCTCCTAATAGATAATGTCGATACTTCTGTAATTCATAGACCATGGCCAATCCCTCCCGCTCCGTAGTGGAGTAGTTTCACTTCGCACCAGAGATTTTCGTACTAGAGAATTCAACAAGATGATCAATGTCTCTATCTCTAGGCTGCGTAAGGACTGCTCCCAGGGTGATCCCTGATGCATCTACGTGAACATGGAATACCTTTGCCCAATCAGGAAAGATGAGAATAGGCACAGAGACCATCTTCTCCTTGAGTAGCTCAAAGCTCTTCTGACACTCGTCATCCCAAAAAAATGAAACATCCTTCTTAAGAAATTTTTCCATAGGCGCTGTGATCAGTGCGTACCCTTGAATGAACTTCCTATAGTAGCTTGTATGTTCGAGGATCAAACACAATTTTTTCCCAGTTTTAGGTAGTGCCAGGTTTATGATAATTGTGACTTTGGCAGGATCTACTATCGGTCCTTGTCGACAAAATATTTGATCGAGCAATATTCCGAAGGGTACACAAAATATGCACTTTTTGATATTCAGGGAAATCTGGTGCTTTCTACATGCATCCAATATCATGCACAGGTTCGAGACGTGCTTCTTCACCAATCCAAAGATAGTCCAGTCATCAAAATATACCTCCAAAAACTTGTGTATGAAATCTTTGAATACTGCGACCATCACCCATGAAAAGATGGCAGGGAATTATTGAGCCCAAATGGCATGACAATATATTGAAAGGATCCCCATTCAGTAGCAAAAGTATTTTTGCTGCAATCTTTAGTTGCGATCCTGATCTGATGATAGCCTGAGAACCCATCTGTAAATGAGTATGCTTCCTTCCTGCCTACGCGGTCAAGGATTTCATCAGAGAATGGTGTGGGAAAGGGATCATGCACACAGGCATCATTCAATTTGTGCAAGTCAACACAGATTCGTATCTCCCCCTTTTCCTTTTTCTCATGAACCACCATCAGACTTACCCAGTCTGACTGTTCAACCGATTCGATGATACATGCGGTGAGAATTTTTATCGACTTCTTCCTTAACATTTTTCTTATACTTAGGATTCACCCGATAAGGACGCTACTTCATAGGGCACGCATTTGGTTTTAAAGTGATGCGCATGACCCCTAGGTCCCCTGTAATCCCCTTGAGTTTCGAGAACTTTGTTGGGAATAAGTCCTGATATTCCGTGAGCAATTATATCACTTTTCCTACTGTATCGTCATCCCAGTAATCCCCAATTTTAGTCAAATTAGGTTTCTCTTCCATGCCAATGTTGAATTCTCATAGCTTTAGAGGCTTAGTAACATTGACAGTTTGTAGTGGGGGTCTAACAACTACGCACTCTCCCTCTGAATCCAAGATAAAGAGATTTCGTGGATCTTCAACACACTCTTCTATTACTAAATTGCGGCAGTTGACAATATCCTACATCTGCGTTTCCCATGTTGGTGCCCCAAATGTTGCATGAGGGTGTGATTCATCAAATACTAAGGTATCTATCTCCTGCAGAGCTTCGTCAAGTGCCTCTATTCCACCTAGTAACCCAAATGTCCCTACAAACTCATCCTTCAATGTTTACCAGTGGCGGGCGCGCTGATGTAGCTCCACATCTAAATACCATGTGGTGGGAATTGGTCCCAAGGCATGAATAAACAGGTGAACCCATTATTCTGTAGTCTGGTCACACCATTTCTCCATCCAAGCAAACAAATGCTCACACGTGTCCCCTAGGCCAAGGAATGTCTTTACATGCAAGTGAACCGGAGGTTCAAATCGCAGGATCATCATATCCTAACACTCTTGCCAATCCTGTAATGCCCCCTTATACATGTCCCACCACCTTGTAGTTGTTGAGCGCATGGCTAGATTAAGGGCCCATAACCTTCACTCTCTTAGAACCTCAACTTCAAATTCTCATAAAAACTCCTTAATACTACCAGAACCATAAAAATAGGGCATTTTTCTTACCTCTGAGGAGATGCATTGGAAGCTCTTTATGATTCTAATACATCGCAGTGCAAATACATCATGTAAACGATTATGCCAATTTTCCATCTCCCCGTCAGAGTCAGAGAAAAAATTGCTATCTTTTTCCCAGCAAATCACACCATCAACCATAGGATTGATCCAATCTTCATCCCACGCAATTAACTGATACATGTGATCCACATCCTCTGCTTCGTGCACCGGCTCCATGTACCGTTCTCCTTTTGTAGGGTCTAATGGTACTATCACCCGTGTACCTTCATTTTCGAACGCCATGCTTCTTTTCTTTAGGTTGATGATACCTCCCGTATCTATGGCCCAATCCAATCCTAAGAGCATAGGATAGGGGTCTACATCTTCTACAGTTTGAATTACCTCAAAGTCGACCCAGACCTTAACTCCTGCGATATCTACCATGATTTTTTACAGTCTCCCCAACGGTATGATCTTTTGATGGTTGGCCATGTGCAGCTGGATAATGGACCATTCCAACTTAGGTTCTCCCATTCACTGCCAATTTTTCTTGGGCAATACATTCACATCTGATCCTAGGTCAAAAATAACCTGATCCATTTCGTAATCACCAATTTTCACTGTTAGTCGCATTTCCCTACCAGTGTGTTTCTTATTCTTGTACAGTTTGTGCACATCCTTCACTTCCAGGGGTGGATTAGTTCTTTTTGCATAGCTGTCTATTAGTGCTTGAAGATTTTCTACAGCCCTTTGGTTGCACAGCAGCTTCATACACGCCTGCAAAAATAGTTTGACCTCGTCATCTGCTTTGAGGTTTTCAGGGGCCTGAGAAGTAGATGCCGTAGAGCTGTGACAAAGGTTTCCTTTTCCTTCTGCAGGTCCAATCCTTCTTGTTTGATAGCTTCTCTTCAGATAAGAGGCTCAACCACAACTTTCTCCTCAGCTCCCCCAGTGGCTATGCCACTGCGTGTTATGAAATTAATGTTTGGTCCTTCATATTGAGGTTTTGCCTTAACCCTCTGCACATTCTACGTAGGTGTCTACTACTTTTCCTGCATTTTTTCTATAAAAATTAGATAGTCTTCAATCACATGGTCCAGCTGTCTACAGAATCTGCAAGATTTCCTTTCAGGGTTTGGGCAGTCCCTTGCAAAGTGCCCTACTTCTCCACATTTATAATAGATCATTTTTCCTCTTCCTCGACCTATGCCTCCACCTTTGCCCCCTCCCCTACCCCTAGCTAGGGAGCCATCGATGCCTGAGGGGGATCTTGGTGAAGAAGGGTCCGCTTGTACCCTATATAGGTTTCCCCAGTCTATCATTAAATCATAAGTTCAGTAGTTATATTCATCATGACCTACTGATCGGAAAAACTAGCACCATTGTTGCTTTATTTCTGGAACATACGCACCCAAACGAGGGCAGTGGTGAGTATCATGCAGGCCAAATACACGACAATCATCACACCACAATGTTTGTCCACTTGGTCCGATAGTCTCCCTAGGGCACAACGGACTGGGTCCCCCAACCTATAGGTAGTCTGTCAACAGTGGGCACTAATCCTTGGTATGGCTAGATACACTGCATCATATGCACCATACATCTAGTCTAGCTTCTTTCCCTTGGTCCTTTTGCAGGTTCTAGATTTCCACGTGCATCGCCTCTAGCTACCCTTGGATTTTTTGTACTCCCAGCTAGGTATCATCTCTTGGCATGACTTCTAACTTCATAGTAATCTCCAAAGCTTTTTCCTACGATTCAATGGCTTTCTGAGCCATAGGTACACACAAGTGAGGCAATAACATAGCGATGAACCATTCCTTGTGTTGTCTATCATCATACAGTGTAGGGACCAACCCTATGTTTTTACTAGATGAGCGCTAGGCCTTAACTATCTATATATATATATATATATATATATATATATATATATATATATATATATATATATATATATATATATTAAAACACAGTAACTAGGAATTTAAACCATAATCATACAAGATTGAAACTCAGTAAAAATTACTTCACTTATATCAAAATCCATAAATTTAACTTCATAACACATACATCTATTTAACTTGTTGATCCATGCTCAATGAAATCATCCTAAGAAAAAACAATTCTAGGCATCATGAAATCATCATAATAAACACAATATAACTAACACATGTACCGTTCACCCTTAGACGAGAGCCAAACTTGACTTGCTGTTACTTGAGCTCCTTTTTTGTTGGCTACCTCCAAATCTGAATGTTTTCATGCTTAATTAAAATGTAATGACCCACTAGTTGACCTCCCAGCCTACTCCTTGGGTACTCTCCTTCCCTGCGGACCCCCGAGCTGCAATGGGGTTGTACAATGAAGGAATTTGCTAGCTGATAGAGGTGAGGCCCTCTTGGTTCAAGATTCCCCTCTCTATAATACTCTATCCCACCAAACTCACTATAGCTCGTAACCACTCAAAATGACATAATCTCCTCCATCCAACAATAGGATAAACAAAAGGTACAAGTGATTCCCTTGAAGACAAACTTAAGGGAGAAGTTGCTTGACTTGCAATTTAAGGACGCCTGGTACAAGGAGGTTAGCAAGAGTTTGAGGGAGGACGAAACAAGAATCCCAAAATATGAAGAATAATCCCTTGATGGTGATGGACTTCTACGATTCCGGGGAAGGATATATGTGCCACCAAATGAAGATATATGCTTGTTGATCTTGAATGAAGCACATCGTGGAGTATACATGGCACACCCTGGTGTTAAGAAGATGAGTGTTGACCTGAAACCACTTTTCTTTTGGAAAGGAATGAAGAAGGACATTGTAAGCTTTGTAGCAATATGCTTAGAGTTTCAGTGAGTAAAAGATGAACACAGACATCTAGCAGGGTTATTGCAACCCCATGAAATACTAGAATCTAAATGGGAAGTTATATAAATGGACTTCATTGTGGGACTACCAATGACCTCAATACGACATGATTCCATATTTGTAGTGGTGGACATATTGACCAAGAATGCCCATTTTATACCAGTTAAGACTACATATAAGGCACTAGAGATAGCGATAGTTTTTATTGACGAGATTGTAAGATTACATGGAGTTCCTAGGAAGATCATATTAGATAGGGGGGCAGTGTTTACTGGAAGGTTTTGGAATTTTTTCCAAGAAGCCTTGGGAACCCAATTGAACTTCAACACTGCATACCACCCTGAGATAGATGGTTAGACTGAGAGAACTAATCAAATCCTCGAAGACATGGTACGAATGTATGTGATGTACCAACAAAAGAAATGGGAGGATTTTTTACCTTTGGTGGAATTTTATTACAATAACAGTTATCAAAGTTCCATCAAGATGGCACCATTTTAATTCTTGTATGGAAGACCATGTACAACACCTCTTATTTGTGACCGACTAGAGGACTGAGTATTAATAGGGCTAGAAGTGGTGCAAGAGATGGAAGAACAAATGATGATGATTAAAGGGAGGCTAAAAGAAGCACAAGTTTGAAAAAAGAGTTATGTTGACTCTCATCGAATAGACTGAAGTTATGAAGTGGGAGATAGGGTGTTCCTGAGAGTAAGGCCCCAAAAGAGCTCTATAAGATTTGGAAAGGGAGCAAAATTGTCTCCACGGTTTGTGGGACCTTTTGAAGTTTTAGAAAGAAAAGGGTCGGTAGCATATAGACTTGAATTACCTCCATCCCTAGCACGTATTCATGATGTGTTTCATGTTTCTGCTTTTCATTATTATATTTCAGATCCATCACACATTATTGAATTAGGTCACTTGCAGGTTTCAGACGAGGGCGAGATGATGGTCAAACCAATTCGCATATTGGACTAGCGAACTTTGAAGCTTAGACGACGATCATTGGACCAAGTTAAGGTCCAGTCGCACAATTACAATCCTAGTTCAGCCACTTGGGAGGATGCCAAAGAGATGCATCATCATTTTCCTTATCTATTCCAAGAACTTGGAGACAAAGTCCACTATTAAGAGGGGGTGTATGTAGTGCCCTACTCTAGTTGACTGACAGTGATATGAATTTTAACATTATTTATCCCTAAGACCCGCACTTTATTCTTTTAGGACCTCAGGTTGAGGAACCAGACACATGACTCTATTATTAGTGGATGTGACTGATACTATGATGATGATAGCATTTATGGATATGCATGTTTTTTTTATTGATATGATTGTAGCGTTAATGGATATGCAGGTTCTCTATTGATATCATGATGATGATAGATTTTATGGATATATATGTTTCCTATTAATGTTACGATGATAATGCCTTTGATGAGTATGTTAATTTACCATTGATTTTATGATTATGATAAACAGGATGGATGTGTCCCAAATGTTAACTACTTACATTAGTTTTGATTCAAAATAAACAATGATGAGAATGACTAGGTCATGTTGATGTTTCTAACACCGAGAACTTTGTTACTAATGATTATTGATTATGACAGGAAATGACCAGAGGCACTCGCATATGATGAGTGGATAACATCTGGTTTGATAAAAATTAATATTTTTTCATTGAAATTCCAAGTTCAATTTGAAACTTGTTATATATATTACATATACTCTGATGATATGTCAGTGGTTGCAGGAACATGTTAGTTGCTTTGCCTAATGACTCACATATGGGTGATGGGGTTGTACAATTGAATGGAACAACATGGGAGGGGTGGAATAGTGTTCCTGATCTCACCCACTAGCACTCCCGTCGTGACTTAGGCTGGAAAGGTTGAAATACCTTTGCCTTGAAGATCACGATGTCATGAGGGCAGGTCCCAAATTTGGTTTTCTCACAAGGATTTCTGGGGGCGCGCATCAAGGTGGATTCCTTGATCCCCAGCACCATTAGTATCACTATATCAGGCAACATATGAGATGATAGGGGTCTCTATTGTTGCACATATAATTTCCCCTCGTAACCACTAGATACTTGAAGGGCAAGTGGTGTGGCACCCTTAGAAGTTCAAGATAAATTCTTGAAGGGCACGACCGACTTGTCACCCTTGGTATCAGAAATAAATTCTTAGGCATGGCACCCTTGGAACTTCGAATGGAAGTTCTTGAAGGGCATGACCAGCTTGACACCCTTGACATCATTAAAGAAACTAATAAGTATAATCAATATATGAAAATACAACTATTCATATCAAGGGATATAGGATGTTAGAACCAAAGGAATTAAATCAAGAATAAAACTTAGAGTAAGGGAGGAATAGGAAGAGATAAAATATTTTACCATGATGACTCTACTCTTTCCATGTTAAAAAAAAAATATTAAGTACATAAGACTTAATTAGGCAAAAAGGGGGAAAGAGGGACATAGAGTTAAGTAGAAAAGGTTATTAAAAACTTCATTAAGAGAAGAGCGTGGTGAATTAAAATAAGATTCATAAATTAAAATTTGAGAAATTTAGAGAACTTCCGTGTGGAAAGAGCCAACATAAGAATATTCATCATAAATGAAAATTGAGGTAGGATAGGCGACAAAATCTGAGACTTATCAATTAACTTCAGTAATAAACACAAATTAAGGAGTAGAAAAGGGGGAATCAAGAGACAACTAGGAGAAGAAATAGGAAGTCTTGTTGGGTTGAGGAAAAATACTATTTTAAATGAATAATTAAGTAAATTATTTTTGGAGAGTCTTGATGAGAGGGTGACACATGGGTGGGTGAATAATAAAATTTTGAGTTAATAAAAATTAATTATTTATTCATGAAATTCCAAGTGTCACCTATGAAGCCTTCTATAAAAGAAAGGGAAATGGAAGGAAAGGGACCTTTTGTTTACCCTATTGTTGGATGGAGGAGATTATGTCATTTTGAGTGGTTACGAGCTATAGTGAGTTTGGTGGGATAGAGTATTATAGATAGGGGACTCTTGAGCCAAGAGGGGCTCAGCTCTATTAGCTAGCAAATTCCTTTGTTGTGCAACCCCATTGCAGCTCGGAGGTCCGCGGAGAAGGAGAGTAGCCAAGGAGTAGGCTGGGAGGTCAACCGATGGGTCATTACATTCAGATTAAGCACGACAACATTTAGATTTGGAGGTAGCCAACAACAAAGGAGCTCAAGTAGTGGCAAGTCAAGTTTGGCTCTCGTCTAAGGGTGAACGGTACATGTGTTAGTTATATTGTGTTTGTTATGATGATTTCATTGTGCTTAGAATTGTTTTTACTTAGGATGATTTCATTGAGCCTGGATCAACAAGTTAAATAGATGTATGTGTTATGAAGTTAAATTTATGAATTTTGATATAAGTGAAGTAATTTTTACTAAGTTTCAAACTTGTATTATTATGATTTAAATTCCTAGTTACTGTGCTTTAAAAAAAAAATAGTTAAGGCCTAGCGCTCATCTAGTAAAAACATAGGGTTGGTCCCTACATACAGAAATTACCCTTCTCTGATCACATTTTTTAGTCATTGGTCAACCTCCCATACAGAATCAAAGGGCCCTTTCTTGAAATATTTTAGGTCATTCACTATCTGAGAGTAGGACTTAGGGTTTCAAAACTATTATTTTATGGCATTTTTAACCTCTTGAATGGTCACATTCACATGCTGAGCTAAGTATCCATATACAAATCTAGGTCTCTTCCTTCAAATGTGATGGATAGTTGCGCCCTCTTTACAGCATCACTGGTCGCATTCTGCATAGTCCATATTGACTCTGCAACAAACTAGAATCAGTCCATATCTTTGTCTCCTACACCCTTGAAGGTGGGTAACTTCATGTGTGCAGCCATATCTACTTCTGGGGGCGGCGACGGAGGAGGAGGAGGTGTGGATGAGTTATTACCCTTATGTGGATTCGAAGGTCGTATCGTAGGAGGGCTATTTCCTTCATGCACAACCTGTTCTTTTAATGGGTTGTAAACAGATTTGTCCCCTTCTTGATTGACTCTATAGTACTTTCCACTTTAGGTTGCACCTTGCTCTGATCAAATCTCATTCACTCTGTATGGCTTCACATAATTCCCTTTTCGTACAATAATATTTTAATCAGTAATGGAAATGTTTTCAAAAACTTACCCCAGAAACCCTTGAAAAACCTCTGCTTTGCCTCAGAATAGGACACAAACTAATCGACTGCAAACTCCGTCACAAATCCTCCTAGCACACTATCCACCCAGTGATATACCATACGAGTGATGGTATTATAATTTCTTTCCAATTGCTGGATCAACTTTGGAATCCACTGCGTGACCCGCTCATCCTTCCAACACGTTTGGAAATCTACGAGCCTTGCCATCCACTCCTGAAGCTCATTCAAAAATGTTACAAATAAAATTTCATAGACTTCAGTAAATATGTACTTATTCTTCCACTTCTCCGCTGTCAACTTTGTGCTGCGATTCTCTTTTACCACAAATTCCTGAACCTATTTTTCGAACCACTCTTCAATTTCTATCCTCTCAGGTCTCCAATTTTCCCTTGGCATTACCTGATCTCTCTCTCATAATGCTCTTGGTCCCAGAAACAGAACCATTTGTTGGCTTGAGGGGTCCTGACCCAGGTTTGGAGGTTAAGGTTTGCCAAAAAACCCCTACACTACTAGCCCTTTCAACAGTGACCTACTTGCGTAGGCCAAAGTATCACCTGAAGCAGTATGGGAGGGTGATAGAACTAGGTTTTCGCACCTTAAGAGAGAGCAGGTTAGTCAAGCAGATCCCAGTTCGCCACCTACCAGGTTCACATAGGTCTATTCACAGCCTTTCACAGTATATTCAGTTAGTAACCACAACAGAGTTAGTCAGATCTATTTGATACCTTTTCATCCACGTGCATACATTAATTATGATATCATAAAATTCAGCCTATAATAGATGTAATCGTAGCTAAACAAAAACCATCACAAAACCCTTGTGCTCACAACTGAGACAGATCATAGATATACATATGCATAACACTGATATAATTAAGACATAATCAGATAACGTAAATGTATTCGCAGCACTAAACAGATTCCAAAGGTTCAAATCAACAATAACACAACAGATCCCAGTCACACAGAGATACTTCAAATATATCCGCATATATTATCATTTAAACCTAGTTACAATCCAACACAGCCTACACTCATAGCCAGTAGGGTCCAAACACAGCAGGACTGAGGATCTCCATGCACACAACCAGCAGGAGTCCTTACCTACATAACCCAAAACAGATCTAACAATTCACACTTAGCATCAGACTTAATTCTTCCTACCTTAAGACTCAACATTTTCATCTATTTATAACGACTTTCCTATGCTTTCATGTGGTCCGAAAACCATGGTTTGCAGACTCTAGGTCTACCCTTGGCCCATTACAATCCATTCGGGGATTTGACCCACCCCAAAACCCTTGTGCTAGACTAATTAATACCAAAAATATACAAAATTGTACAAAATTTGCAGCTTTAGGGGACCCTGTTCCAACACTATGTTTATATATCATTATCTTCAATTCAATTCATCAGTCTTCAAATCAAATCAGTAGTCATCATGTCAAATCAAATTTTTCTATCTTACAAAGATCTATAGTCCAAAACATATCTTAATCATCAAGTCAATGTTTTAAATTCATTTTCAAACATCATGTCAAAAACTCCAAAACACTTCTCATTTATATCAATCAGCCAAATCATTCCAAACTCTTGTAGCACAAACTTAAAACATAATTAAATATCTACAAGAATGTCTCGGTCACCTACAAACACAAGTTCAAACTTCATGTTCATATTATAGCAGACAGGCAAGCTACATTGTTCACAAACCTTTATCTTTTATACTTTTCATCTATAGGAATGACATCCTTTTGGTGAACATCTGATTTCATACAAAAAAAATCAGTTTTGTGTCCTATAGGCATACTCGTACCCTTGGGCCTTCCTTAGTGCAGTTGGAAGATCATAGTCACACTATTCAAGATGCTATACGAGCTATTATGGCTTCCCGCTATCAAACCCTTCCTCGGAACGACTCAGGGCCTTGGTCGCACCCATGAGCTTTCATATGTGTGATTGGGAGGCTATAGTCACACTTGTAATATTTCTTCCATGCGACTGAGGCTTAGGCAAGGGAAAAATTCCATTCCCTTAGACCAGACCTTTGTTGTAGATCATCAATATCCAATACATTTCTACCCATGCCATAAATCATATTCCAACAATACAAATTATACATATATTGCAAATGACATTAAGAGAATGGATATTCTAGAATTTTTCTCCCTCTGAATGGGAATCCACTTCATTCATATTCATTCAAGCCATCAAATTTTATAAAATATAGTCATGCATCAAAAAATATTTTAGATCATAAATTCAAACATATACCCATTAAGGCCATAATATGCACACATTAGCTACTACATCATCATGACATCAATTTGTCATCAACGGTTAGAGTTAAAGAGCTAATGGAAGTTATACTTCAAGATTTAGAAATTATACAAACAATATGATATCAATGGATTCAATCTAATCATGCGATATGCTAAAGAAAGATACTGAATCCTTCTACAAATTAATTGCAGAAAATAAACACGATCACCAATCTCAACAAGTAAAGAAAGAAGCAAATCAAACCACAACACATATATTTTCCTGGGGAAATATTTCTGCTCAAAACCCCTCTATTTCCTATTGTATATTCACCAACAAATCATGAAAAAATTACAATTCACTCTTCTCACAAGAGTCTTATGCACTCTCACAACTGTCTCACACTAATCTGGACAAAATCGACCAACACTTAGCCAATTTCCTGCCTCTAATCAGCCTGCCTTGATTATGAAATTCATGTGGAATTCAATCCCTATTCTTTAGGAAATTCATCCTTCCAAAAATGCGCAATGCTCATGGGAAATCCTAATGTTGTCTTACTGCATGCGAGCAACCTAATAATGATACAATTGATAGTAAACATCCCCTTAACCTTTGTCTCAACTGGGTCTCCACTGGACTTGACATGCATGCAGCTATTAATAGTAAATCATCAATTACATGACAGATCACTGCATGTGAATTAAATCTGATATAATTTTGAGTTAAATAATTTCTCATCCATTAAACTAATACACTAACTACAACTCGAACTCCATAACTAATAGAATCACTCTGCATGCCTCACCAACCACCCTCAACTCAAAATTCATGAGCTAATTGATTTTATCACACTCAGTTAACTATTACAAGTGATTATGAGATAAGATTAATTTTTTTTGTCTAATTTAATTAAGGGAAAATTAAATTAGACACACATTTCTTGTTGAATTTTCAACACTCCCTCTAGACAAGAAATGGATTATCAGCTACCCTGATCCTGCCTCTATGGTATTCAAATTTTCTCCTCGCGAGTGCCTTCATCAGAATATCTACATCCTGATCTTCTATGGAAATGTATTGAAGTAACATAATGTGCCTCTGAACACAATCTATGGTATGGTGGTACCAGATGTTTATGTTCTTGGACCTATCATGGAATACCAAATTAACCGAGAGTTTAATGCAACTATGGTTATCACAATGTATCATTGTCGGATCCATCTGAGAACCAAAAAAACGAACCAAAATCTTCCTCATCCAGATGGCATCACGTGTAGCCTAAATTTTTTCCGTGTACTATGCCTCGGCTGAACTAAGTGCCACAGATCTCTGCTTCCTGCTGTACCAAGAAACTGTTGTCGATCCTATGTTGAAGATCCCTCCTGATGTGCTCTTTCTGTCTGATGGAATGCTTGCCTAATCTGCATCAGTGAAGCCTTGAAGCTTCACTCCCTTTGTCTGTATGTACCATAATCCATACTCTATAGTGCCCTTGATATATCTTAAGACATACTTCCCTGCCTTCCAAAAGAGCTTGGTTAGCTTAACCATAGATTGACTCAGTTGGTTAACTGTGTAGCAAATGTCTAGTTTGGTGTTCACCAAGTACATCATTGAACCCACAAGTCACCTATAAACAGTAGTTTCCACTACCCCACCTGAAATAGCATCCTCCTTCCTCCATTTTCCTAGAAGAGGTGTCTCCATGGGTTTATAGCTCTCCGTGTGAAACTTACTCAGAATCTCTTTGGCATACTTGCCTTGAGAAAAAAATAGCTCACCATCTCACTGCCATATTTCCAAACCAAGGAGATAGAGGAGTCCCATGTCCTTCATCTCAAACTCTCTTGCAAGTTCCTCCTTGCAATAAATTATGAGTTTCTCATCACCTGTCAAAATTAGATCATCAAAATAAAGTAAAATAATCAAGATCTTACCATCAACCACAATCTGGTACATGTTTGCATCTTCTTCACTCTTCGTGAAGCCCAACCCAGTGAAATAGTTGTCAATCATGTTGTACCAAGCACGAGGTGCTTGCTTCAACCCATACAATGCTATCTTGAGTCTACACACATGCAACTCACTATCAAAGGTATCAAAACCTTATGGCTACTCTATGTACATTTCTTCGTCAATAACTACATTGAGAAACACATTTTTCACATCCATATGATGTATCTTCCACCCCATCTGCACTGAGAGTGTAAGAATAGATCTAATCTATGAGTATCTCGCAACCAGTGCAAAATTATCCTCATAGTCAATCCCCTCAACTTGTGAGAATCCCTGGGCTACAAATCTAGCCTTGTAATTCTCCACACTCCCATCTTCCACCTGATTCACCTTATAGATCAATCTAGATCCTTCCGACTAGTCTTGGGACAACCTCCCATGCACTGTTCTTGATGATGGAGACATACTCCTCAACCATAGCATCAAACCAAATTGGTTGTTGCACTGATTCCTCAAAATAGGATGGTTCTATCACAATACACTTGCTCATAAGAGCCATGTATCTAGTAAATATGTTTGGCGACTGTTTTTTCTGTGTAGTGAAGTAGGTGCTCCTACATGTTCTGTCGCATCAAGTCTCAATCTATCAGCTTCCATGGCGCACCTTCTACAATTTCTGGTGGATTATTCTGCATGACTGTTTTCTACCACCCCATGATCCTCCGCATGTGGCTACTCCACATCTTGAGGTTCATCCTTTGGAACCAAGAGTTCCTCATCTACATGAAAATCCAACTCCCTCTCAAGGTGCAATCGCATGGCTTTCTCCTCATCAAATTTTATATCCCATCTCACAATAATCATCCTACTATTTGGAAAATACACCCGATAGTTGTGGGGACTATCAATGCATCCCAAAAATATCTCAGTCTCAGTTTTTGGTTCGAGCTTCTTCTTGGAATCTTTGGTCACATGGCAATAGAAAGATGAGCCAAAAATTTTAAAATATGAACATCAAGTTTCTTACTAGAAAAATCCTCCTTTACTGTACTCATGCCAAGTATCCAATGAGAACTATGGTTTTTCACAAATACTGTTGTGTTTCATGCCTCTGCCCATAGATGCAAAGGTAGGCCCTGATCATGTAACATTGCTCATGCTTGATCGTGAGGCGCAATCAACTCTCTCTGAATTCCTTCTTTGCTACAGAAGTTCTTGAATTCGTTGGAGATGTACTCACCACCATTGTCACTCCTAAGAGCCTTCACATGCTTCCCTGTGTCTTTCTCCACCAGTGCTTTGACCTCACAAAATTTTGAGAATGCTTGATCTTTCTTCTGCATGAAGTAGATCCAACACTTTCTAGAAAAATCATCAACAAATATCACATAATACCTGTGCTTTTTTTTCGAAGCTGTAGAGAATGGTCCACACAATTCTGAGTGAACTCTCTCAAGGATTTCCTTTGCTCGGTTCTCCTCTTATTAAAAATGGCCTTTTCATACTTCCCCATGGTACATCCCTTGAATGTGTCTATCTGCGCAAGAGTACCCTTGGGAAGTCTCGTAGAAATATATTGCATGACCTTCAAGGCTCTATGGTGTATATGGCCCAATCTCCTCTACCATAACTCACCCTCATCTCGGCTCACCACTTTTTCTACCTTACCCATCAATGTTGCACAACAATCTACATCAAGTTTATAAATATTCTTCACAAGAATCCTAATATTATTTTCTTGTCCTATGGCTTTGTGTCGAAGGAAATATTTCCCTTCACTGAAAACCACATCATAACCTCTATCCTCCAACATTGCAACTAAAACTAAATTATTTTTTAAGTATGGTACATGAATTACATATTTTAATTATAAGGGTTTACCTGACTGTCTCTGGAAGGTAACTGTACCAATCCAAGTAGCACTATACCTCTTGTCGTCACCCATTTCGATATGAATCCGGAGGTCCTTATACTCCAAGCTACTGAAAAGTTCTTTATCTCCAATCATGTGGAAAGATGCACCACTATCCAAGTACCACACTAATCCCATCGCACTTGACACCATGAATGCGATGAGCTAGAAGTCCAACTCAAATTACGAGGCCAAAGCATCACCAATTGTATATCCTGAATCATTCTTGTTCTTCTTCTTTTGTGGAAAATTAGTGGCATAATGTCCATGCTCATGACAATGAAAAAACTTCACTCTTTACATGTCGCACTTCTTGCCTTATTTTCCAGTCTCAGATTTGGAATAGGATTTATTTCCTTTCCCCTTCTTCACCTTACCAGCCAAGGCACAATTTTCTTCATCATCTCTCTTAGATGAATATCCATCCCTGGTATTCCGCCTGAATTCTTCTTTCACCAAATCTGACCAAAGTTGTTCCCAATCTAGCAGATTCTCCCTCCCATTGACAGAGTCTTGATAAATATGCAAACTCTTGGGAAGGCCTAGGAGAGCTAGGATCACCAATTCATCATCCACGACAGTAATTCCGACGCTACCAAGCTCATCTTGAAATTGGATAAATTTGGTTAAATATTTCGGAATAGTGTCACCTTTCTCAATTTTGATTTTCTTGAGCTTGTCTTTCAGTACCAATTTTATGTGGTCTTTGTTACTCTGAAATAGATCTGTCAAATCATTCCACATTGCATATGGAGTCTCTTTTCCATGGAGACTTGAGACAATGTGGTCTTCTAATCTCGTCAATAAGATCCTCCTCGCCTTTGCAACCTTCTTTTGCCAAGCATCAAGAAGAGTGGCATCTGCTGCTGCAGGTTTGGGGATGTCATTATAAATGAATTATTTCAACCCATTGTACTCAAGAAATACCTCCATCCTATCTTTCCATGCAATATAATTATAGCTTCCCTTGATTGCATATTCCAATCTCAAGCCATTGAAATCCTTCTTGATCTGTTGTCACACCAAAGAATACTTTTGAAAATTCGAATGCTATTCAATCACAAAATAAATTTCTTCTCCACTATAGTGATTTCCTGCACTCTGTTACCATGTAGAAATTATAAAAACAATATGTATATCAATGGATTAAATCTGATCATGCGACATGATAAAGCAAGATACTTAATCCTTCTACAACTTAATTACGGAAAATAAACATGATCACCAATCACAACAAGTAAATAAAGAAGCAAATCAAACCACAACACAGATATTTTCCTATGGAAAGATTTCTGCTCAAAAATCCTCTATATTCTATTTTATATTCACCAAAGAATCATGAAACAATTACAATGCACCCTTCTTAGAAGAGTCTCTTGCGCTCTCACAACTGTCTCACATTGATCCAGACAAAATCGACCAAGATTTAGCCAATTTCCTACCTCTAATCAGCCTGCCTTTCTTGCGCAATTCATGTGGAATGAAATCCCTACTCTTTATGAAATTGAGCCTTCCAAAATTGCGCAATGATCATGGGCAATCCTATAGTTGACTTCAATTCATGCAGGAAGTTTACTAATGATACAACTGATAGTTAACATCCCTTTAACCTTTGTCTCAACTACGTCTCCATTGGAACTTACATGCATGCAGTTATTACTAGTAAATCATCAGTTGGATGACAAATCATTGCATGTGAATTAAATATGATTTAATTCACTTGACCTCTCACTAGTGAAACAAATAGTTACAACTATTTCAACTAATTTTAACTCAATTAATTGAGTTAACTGATTTCTCATGCATTAAACTAATGCACTAAATGCAACTCGAACTCCATAGCTAATAGAATCACTCTGCATGCCTCACTAACCACCCTCAACTCAAAATTCATGAGCTAACTGAGTTTATCACACTCAGCTAACTATTACAAGTGATTATGAGATAAGATTACATTTTATTGTCCAATTTAATTAAGGGAAAATTAAATTAGAAACACACTTCTTGTTGACCTTTCAACACAAGAGTCATGATCACATGCATTAATTCTATGTCACATAACTCAATCTATCAAGAGTTAGGATCATATGATAAGGGAAACTAAGATGTGTGACATCACATTTCAAAGATCATGAACACAATATCCCTTCTATCAAGTCAATCCATCCAGTTAGGGTATTCATTTTTACCTATGCCATGGTATCAAATCATAAACATGGTTAATAAAAGATCTAGAGTATCAATCTCATAGTTCTATCATGGTTACCATGCTTATCATCATCAATAGGATCAAGTCAGGTCATTTAATAAAATTTTATCAAAAATAACAAGAGATTCAACCTTTTTTCCCTACTTTAATCATGCTAATCACAAGAATTATTAATACCATTGTATATAGAAATAAATGAGGGAACCTTATATATGAGATCCATCATGTCTTATAATGAAAGATACATGCCAAGAATAAATTTACTAGAGTTAGTGTGCTAGCATTCTTCACAAAATCAGGATCCCCAAAAACAATAGATATTAGCCAAACATCAAGTTATACTACAATATCAAACATCAACATTAATTAGTCTCATAGAATTAATAAGTTAATTATGTAATATACTTGATCAACATCAAGTGCACCATTTCATGAATGGATCCAAATTACTTTAATATGCATGCATGAACCATTTAAGAAGGATACATTCTCAACATACCTTAGGGCTAACCTTGCCATTCAATATTACAGCTGAAACATAGCATTGAAACAATATACCTTTAATACCTTGTAATATTCAAATACTTATGCACCTTCTCATAGGAAGCTTGTAGTGCTTGTCAGATTTTCATTAGGTGCATATTTACCCTTTTCCAAATCTAGATTTTATTTCCTGCATATCAAATGATCCTCAAGAAGGATCCACTTATCACATCTCATCAAGGAGGTTAGAAAAATCCAAATACTCAAATACACATGCATGAAGTATAAGCAATGATCAAAATAATAACCATACTAATTAGATCTATAATTCTAAACAAGAGTAAAGACATAAAGGAGCATCATAAGTCAATAAATACTTATCTTCAATGAGAGGTGATACTCTTCCTCTTTAACTAACCTTCAAGATCCATCACTACCCATAACAAGGTTTCCTTCAATAAAAAACTAGGAGTAATAGAAATTATCCGATGTAGGGCTTCATCAAATCTATCATAAGTGCTTGAAAATATTGACTTTGATCATGCTAGGGTTTCTAGAATTCAAATATTTGCAATAAACCAAGGTTTCTTTCAAACCCTAACTATCAAAACCTAATGCACAAATTTCCTAGGGTTTCCTTAAAACCCTAGAATTCTCTTAGGTCTCCATCATCCTCTCTTACTTCCATCAAAAGTGTCTCCTTGACTTTTCTTCAACACAACTCTGATACCATGTTAATTTTTCATAGGGATATATTGTTATTTTCTTTTATAATTTATTTTCTTCATTAACACATTGAGTTCACCCCATCACATCATAACATTATTCATATTTACATCATTATTCAGCAACATGTGCAATTATGTAGAAATAATAATAACATCATCATCAATGCAACAAAACATAAAGGAACAATAGAAAAAAATAATGCACACATATAGACAGTAGGATTGGTCGGAGACCAGGGAAAAACCCACTATGGGGAAAACCCTTGCAAATTATTCTTCTTAGATTGTCATCAAATGATTCACCAAAAGAGATTAAAATTATCCATATCTTCATTTATGCAACTAACCAACAAAACTACTACATAATTGTATATTTGAGGCTTTTGTGATTAGTGTTTTGTGTGGAGATGTTTTCCGAATCAATCGCATCCATTCTTGATAAACTCGACATTTCGAACCAAGCCACCGTGGTTCATCTTCAGGAAAAGATCCATGAGTAAGACTGATCTCACAAGTAAGGTATAAATATGAGAGAGAGGGATGATGAACGACAGGGAGGTGCAAGGGAGGCTGACTGAAAAGGTCTAAAAATCAAATAAATTAATTAATTAATTAAAGGAAAAATATTTTAATGAATTAATTAATTGTAGAGATATATATATATATATATATATATATATATATATATATATATATATATATATATATATATATTATTTTTTTTTCTTTGTAAAAAGTGTATGTTTATTGTGAAGAATTCTATAATGATTTTAATTAATTTGTAATTTTATTTAATTAAATATTTTAAACCTTAGTATTAAGATTCTCTATTGAAATGATGGAGTGATAATTAATTTATTTATTATTTTATTGATAAATTTATTTAAATTAATAATTAATTTATTAATTTTATTGATTATTTTATTTAAATTATTGATTAATTTATTAATTATTTCATTGGTTAATTGGTTAGTTGGTTTAAAGCATGATGTTCAAGGATGAATATAAAATGGAAGAAATTCATTATAATTAATATGTGATGGATAGTCTTATTATTCATATTTAAAGGTTAGGATAGTGGAGAGTTGTGTTAATTAAGGAAATGGTTAATAACTAATTAAAATGAAGAATATTATATTAGGGAAACAGTAAAGATAAATTATTTTTAATATATGATATGAGTAAGGTTTAAAGGGTCTTTATTAAGGAAAGGTGTAGGAGATGGAGTAAAGAGAAGAATTATAAAGGGATTAATTTAAAGAAGATGGGTATTTAAGATGCCTTTTAAGGATGATAGATTAAAATATAAAGGAGTTCCAAACCAAAGAGGGAGAGGGAAGAATGAAGGAGAAGGAGGAAGGACCTAAGAGATATGAAAGAAGGGGGCGGGCGGGCGGGGGGGGGGGGGGGGGGGGGGTTGTGGGGAAGAAATATGGGAGATAGGGAAGGGAGCAAATTAGATGTGGGTATGAATATTGTTTAAGTTCGAAATCCAATTATCGCTTATTTTCCATCCATCATCACGGTTAAGGTTCTCAGAGTGTTTACCAATTTCAATTCCTTCCCTAAATTTTCTGTGGTGATAGTGGTAAATTTTTGCCACTACCCAAGAGTTTTCAATACAAATATGATGATTGGTTTTGGTATAATTCTCAACCAAAGCAGATTTTTTGAGGCGGTTATGTTTAATATCAGCAGCATGTTCTTGAATTTTGGTTAAGATAGATCGACTAGTTTCCCCAATGTACGATTTACCACAAGAACAAGGAATTAAGTAAACCTCCTTATGGCATCTAGGGTCAATCATATCTTTAAAAGATTTGAGAAACTTACCGATGGTATTCATAGGTTTAAAAAAAACTTTGATGTTGATCTTTTTTAGAATGTGAGATATTTTATCTTTGATGCCTGATATGTAGGGTAGGTGAAACTTACCCATTATATCATCCATTTTTAGTTTATTTTTGGCACAATTTTCAGCTTTATTAAAGGCTTTGATTATTTCGTATCTCTTGTAACATTATTTTCAAATACTCCCATGAGATGGTCTTTCTTTTGTTCAAAGTGATATTGATCTAATATGTGCACAACTCTGATTGCTAATGTGTTGAGAACCCCAAGTTTCTGAGATGGATGATGATGGGAGTTGGCATGCAGGTATTTTTTAGTGTGTGTTTTCTTTCGATATACCTAGTGTGAAATGGATCCATCTTGGTTTCTTAAGGATGTCAAGAAATCGAAGACTTTATTCTCTTCAACCTCCATGGTAAACTTGATAGAATCGGGGAGGCTATTCAAGTTCTTTAAGAAAATGTCCAATTTTTTTTTTTAATGCAATGAATTGGGGGCTATGATATCCCCTCTTAATATCCTCACTTAACAGAGTCTTAGGACTAAGCTTATGAGCATTGAATGATACAAACAAAGTGCCAACCCTCTAGGTGAGCCTTTAGGACTTCAAGATGGCATGCTTGGCCTTTAGGGATTTTGGATATTCACACGTATCAAACGAAGAATATGATGATAGAACATGAAGGTAAAAATCACTGAGGGTAAGCTTAATGGGAGTTTGGTCACGAGATCTTAAGGAATAAAATTTTGAACATAGTTTGGTAGTTGATTTTCCTCAAAATTAGCTAAGTAGGCCCCACCAAAATTTGGGCCCTTGGGACTTGCGGGAACTATTCATCAAATAAACCATAATTGATTATCCTAGTGGACTAGGGTATATCTCGCTAGTGTGTTCTTGACCATTGGTCCCCAAATATAGCTAGGTGGTAATTGATGGTGCCTTTAGGATGATGGAACTCAATGTAAATTGGGAGTGAGTCTATGGTCCTTGTCTATCAGGGCAGTGGGCCTGAAAGAACAATAAAATGAGTGATATAGCATAATTAACTCAGTGAGAAGCGGCCCAAGAATGGACCCCACCAGGCTCTTAAGGATTAGTCATTGGACAATATCGATAGTGAGAATGGAGAGGAGGAAATTCCTTCCAATCTGAAGAGGGTTGTGTCAGGGTGGAACCATTGGGCCCACCTGCCTAGATCCATTGGGTAAAAATGTAGACAGGTGGAGAATAGAATTGAGAGAGCCCTAGTTTGGTGTGATGTGGACCTATAGACTCCAATACACTAGAAACATTGAAATTAGACCATATTGTTAGTATCTTATAGTCATAGTAGTTAGAAAGAAATTTTTGGCTTTCAAATTTATTTGGAAAATGTATAAGGGTTTGGCTATGATATTGTAGAAGGTAAAGCTATGGGTCCTAGTTTAGAGTAAAAATTTCATTATACATTGTAATTATGTCTAAGTGTGTAAAAAATCTTGAAGATTGATGTGCATTGTGCTTCTGCCACAAGAAGAAAGTCTGGGGTTTTAAGGTTTGTGTTAAGGCCTAGAAGTTTTCTCATGGGTTTGAAACATTGTCTATACTATTCCATGCCATCTCAGTACCCTAAACATGTTAGATGATGGCCAAAGATAGTATAATCTTGGAGAATATCGCTTATGTGTTGCTTTTTCACACAATCACCATATTTTCACCATATCTTTTAAACCTTGTATCTATTTTCCACGAATTTTTTATTGTATATGCATGGGGGTGAGATGAATAATCCCACTTAATTTCAGGTCCAAATGCTTCACATTTTTCGTGAAATCTGCCACTATCATCTACCGCCATTTTTGGATTTTCTCGAGATTCATGAATTGGATTTGGCTAAAACATTTTGTGGAGAAGGGTTATAATGATAATAACTTTATGTCAAAATGTCAACTCAGTTCAACTTACCATTGAGGATATATTCAAAAAATACAATCACCACACTTTCACATTGTGTTAATGGATAGTTGTTGCAATTTTGAACAATTTCACTTCAAGACTAATTACTAAAAAATTTGAGATGAATTTTGAAAAATTAAAAGAATTTTTTTTAATCACAAACTAAATAAAAAAAACCTCTTTCAGTTTCTTCACAGATGTCATATTTTGGAAGATTCAAATGAATCTTGACAACCTATTTTTTCAGATTTTGTTATTCATTATTTTATTCATCATTTTTTGGTGCATATTTCGAGGAGCTAGAGAGGAAATTGTAAAAAGTGAGAGATTTTTCTCCCATGAAAAAGCTCATATAAAAAAACCTCATTTTTTGTAACAACTATCAAGGTTTAACATATACAAGTTAATATTTGACCCCTATTTTCAGAAATTTTGTCCCTATTCCTAGCAGGTAGTTCCAAATTTAATGTAATTGAATTAATTTTGGGGAAATTGTTGAGCTTGACCCCCTAAGTCCAGGGATGAGATAATTGTATATATTTCATGAGTTTCATTAGGGAAAAGGTCTGTTACTTATTCAGTGTGTGGAGAGAAGGTTTTTATTTTGTACTCTCAATCAAATTTTCAAGTGAATAGAAGAAGGTTGGAGTGGTTTAACAAGGATTCATGTGTCAAACCTTGTTTCTAATGTGTTTTTCTGTATTGTGGATCATTTCTTGTCAATTTCATGATTAAATACATGTCTTAATGTTTGTCTTAATAAGAAAATATTTCAGAATTCACTATTGTGCTATGTTTTATGTAAGTTGAACAATTTATGTTTCTTTTTCCTCATAATGGCACTTACAATACATATTGTGACCTGATGCTCTAGATGTCATTCTCATAATACTTCAATCACCCTCTTTACCTATAAAATTAGGTTAAAATACCAACAAACTACCTATATTTCTCTTTCTTAAATCACCTCATCATCCCTTATTCATTTGAAACCATTAGCAGAGTGTGACTCCATGCCCAATGGATGTGTCTTCTTGCACTTGCCTACAAAACATTGGAATTAACCTACTCTTTTGATCCTCATAACTAGCCTAAGATTGAAAATCATTCAGTCATCTAACTAACTAAGAAAACCTTAGTGAGATAGCCCTTTCCAAGGCCATAAGGGATAGATTCTAGCCTAAAAGTGGTATGTGGTTACCTCTGTAATCCATTTTCAGCCTAAAGGAAATTACAAAGTGCTAACATTCTAGCGTCATTGCCGAGGAATGAAAGTTTCCATATTCCTCGGGAAATAATCATCAATGTTTCAGATTTTATTGTCGATGGTGGACAACATTCAGACACATGACAGTTCTACCATTCAACTATCTACTCTAATTAAGTTTCAACCTGATCCAAAGAATCCACTGGTAGCACCATCTAGAAATCAATGTTTTATTAGCGACTCTATTAGCTCAATATGGATCACAAATATGCAAGGTCTGCTCCTATGCATCACATTCATATTACAGGCTTTCCAAATCACATGCCTTATGTAGATTGGAAGACTTATTTTCCAAGATTCAAAGATCATGTAGGAGATGAGCCACTCTTCATTTGGCTAAGTTTCACAAGCATGTGTGTAAGCTAAAGGTTGAATTTCATGAAGATTTCCTGATGAAGATGTACATGGTATCCTTTGGAGAGAAATTCACAATCATGGTATGAAAGCTTTCAAAATTATTGTTTATATTCTCTCAGAGATTTCCATATAATATTTTATGAGATATATAAAGAATATCATCCTTCCTGGTTGTTGGTTAAAGGCTGTTGCACACAATTTAAATTTTTTATTAAGTGTTTGGAATTTTTGTGTCAATATGATCAATTTATGGATGATAATATTCTAGAGGATTTGCATGAGAAGCCTTTTCATCTTTAGATTAAAAATTTAGAAGCTAGATTTCATGACACTCAACGAAATTATTAGCAGGTAGTAGTTTCTGTAATATTCCAAATAGGAAAAACAACAACAATACAAAGCATACAAACACTAAATCTACAATAATATGGAAAACACATTAAAAACACCATGAAAAGAGCTAGAACTGCTGATCCATTTTATTAAAATATCGGAGATGAAAAATAAGTACAATAGTGCTAAAAAATATATCACTCTAGCCTACTAATCTTGCTAGAATGGCCCTCAAATTCTCCCACCCAAAACACTGCTCTATTGCTTCTCTATTGGACTCTCCCTCTACGCTGCCCTGTTGGAAATGATGCTACTAGATTAATGGGGCTTCATATATGAGGTTGTTATAGTGCTAAGAAAATTATGGGATTTTAACCACAGACTCTACTCAAAAAACCTAGAAAAACCCAGAAAGGATTTCTGAAAGGCTGACCCTGGAAAATCACCCTCCTAGGGTTTGAAAATGCACAACTATTGGGTATGGAGAGCTATGTGCTGAACTGATAGAAAAAATGGCTGCAACTGCTCCCCAAAGCTCAAATATTGAAGGGTTGATCTCCTCACTATATTCCAAGCAGAAATTCCTTGGAATTTCTCCCTCTCCATAACCCCTCTCCTGCTGGACTACATAAATCACTTGGTGACTACGCTACTATACGAGGGACTCCATGTGGCCTGATTCCAAGATACTGAATTTGATCTCATTGAAAAATAAAAATCCTCTCCTGAGCAAGCACTCGAATTCCCCTGAGGATGATGTTGGGATCTCTGCTCGGAGAAACCTGTGTGCTAAACAACACTGCAAAATCAGCTAAACAGCTCAAGCGTGCTCAAGTCGTAAAGACCAGAAAATCAAAAGATGCAAGAATGGTTTCCATGGCTGCCCTCACCCCATTATTATTCTTGTGAAACCCTACATCCTTGGGTCCAAACATTAACTATGTTTCTATTTGGACCCTTGGCTTTCACACTTTCTGCATATCCTTGGGTCCACTCATTAATTGCATTGTTACTTGGCCCCTTGCCTTTCACACTTGCTGTGCTTCCCTCTTGGCCTCTTGGCCCCACAAGAGATGTGTTGTCCACATTAGCTCTAAAACATTGGTTTTATTCTAATTGTTGGGTTTATGGGTCCTTTCAACCTTTTATTTACCTATTCAACTTAAGAAAAACAAAATTGGCAAAAATTAATATTTCTAATTAGTTGTTAGCTAATTAGGAATATTACAATTTCTTCCTAAACTGTCAACAAACTTGATCATGATCTTGATGTAGATGTTCATGTTTATTCTCCTGTGTTGAATGAACATGTTCAATATTATTGTCATTATTTAAGTGATTGATAGGAAGAACTATTAGAGTTTAGCAACCTTGAGACACAAGAACATTTCCAGCAAACAATATTTTATTCCTGATTGAAGACCAATAATATTTTCATGATGAAATACATGTTACATCCCATGATTTTAATGATGATTTGTAGCAATATTGTCATTTTTCATGTGAACAAAGTAGGGATGAAGAAAAATTTTCAATTTTTCCTTCATCTCATTCCTCTTCTGAATTTGTTTCTCATGAGAAAGTCTAGAAAAATTAGATCTCTCAAATTGTTTGCATGGAAAATTTAGGTAGTGAACTAGTCCTTGTTGGTAGCATCTTACATGTGTAGGGGGGTCATGTGCAAGAACTTGTTTCTCTTCACTCCTTTCAAAGTCAAAATGAACCATCTGCTGATAAATTTGAGAGTGATTTTGAAACTCAAAACATGGAACAACCAACAATAATATATGAAGTTTCTCTTATTGTTTTTGTTTATCAAGAAAATATAACTTTGCATATTCTTTTAGATTATTTTTCCAACATATTTGAATCATTAGTGAAACAATATTTTGTGTTGTTTATAGAGAATGGTTTTTGGTTTAATTTTCAATTTAATTTTCCATTATGTATCATTTTGGTCTACTTATGGAGGGTGTCAGAAAAATTCGAGTAAGTGGCCATCTCCTTGCTTGACTTCATTCAAAATTCTGTATCACTTGAGTGAGAAGGTTATTAAAAAGTTAGTGTATATAGCAGTGTGAATAAGCTCAATGGTTTGAGAATATTTTTCAGTACTTTTTCGATTTCCATTTCAGCAGTGTGCCAGTTTCCAACATATTTTTTTGGAAGATTGGTATTAGTTTTCAGTATTCATTTTTAGTTTGCATTTGTGTGTCGAATATTTGGAAGAGAGTAGGTTACATGATACATTTGGGAAATTGAGTTTGGGAACAACCCAATGGTTAGGAACATGGTATACAATGTTTTTGGCACCTCACAAGGAATATGCCATCCCCATTTGAGCCAATGTTAGTATCCTATAGTCATAGTTCTAAAAAAGAATGTTTTTTCTTTCAAAATTATTTGGAAAATGTATACATGTTTGCATATTATCTTGTAGAAGAGCAATCTATGGGTCTTAGTTTAGAATAAAATTCTCATTATTCACTGTAATTATGTTTAAATGTGTAACAAATAATGAAGATGGAGGTGCACTCACAACTATGTCGTGCTTCTGCTGCAAGAAGAAGGTTTGGGGTTTTAAGGTTTGTTTTCGGCCTATAAGTTTTCTCATATATTTGAAATGTGGTATGGACCATTCCATTCCATCCTAGTACCATCAACATGTTAGATGATGGCCAAATATGTTACAAGCTTGAAGCATTGTGATTTTGTGCTACATATTCTCACAAACATCATATTTTCACCATATTTATGAACCCTTGTACCTATTTTCCATGAAATTTTTATTGTACATGCACTAGAGTTATATGAATAATCCCATTTAAGTTCAGGTCAAAATGCTTCATGGTTTTCGAGAAATGAGCCACTATCATCTACAAAAACAGTTGAATTTTCTTGAGATTCGTGAGTCATATTTGGATAATTTTTTTTTGGAGAAGGGTTATAATCATATTAAATTTATGTAAAAAAATCATCTCAATCCAGCTTACTATTTAGGATATACTAAAAAAATACAGTCATTGTGCTTTTGGACAGTTGTTACAGTTTTAGAAAGTTTCACTTCAAGATTAATTCCTTAACAAATGGAGATGAAGTTTACACAATTAAAAGAGTTTTTTTAAGAACAATCCAAATAAAGAAAACCTCCTTTAGTTTCTTCATGTGTCACAGCTTAGAATATTCAAATGAATCTTGATAGCCTATTTTTTTGAGATTTTGTTATTTCTTGTTTTAGTCATCATTTTTGGGCACATATTACGAGGATCTGGAGAGGAATTTGTGAAACTTGACATATTTTTCTCCCAATAATAAGATA
This sequence comes from Pinus albicaulis, assembly GCA_034641835.2. NCBI lineage: Eukaryota > Viridiplantae > Streptophyta > Pinopsida > Pinales > Pinaceae > Pinus > Pinus albicaulis. Next base: position 854,825,078 of record CM076584.1, read on the forward strand.
ATATACAAAATCCTCCTTCTGTTTTGTAAAAATTATCATGGTTCAATATATAGGAGTTAGTATTTGACCCCTATTTTTAGAAATTCAATCCCTATTTCTAGCAAGTGGGTCCAAATTTAATGTAACTGACTCCATCTTTGGGGAAATGGTTGAGCTCGACCCCCTAAGTCTAGGGATGAGATAATTGTATATATTTTCATGAGTTTCAGTGTGCAAAAAGTTGGTTGGTTAATCAGTGTGTGTAGAGAAGACATCTATTTTGTACTCTGAATCAATTTTTCAAGTGAATAGAGGAAGGCTAAAGTGGTTTAATAGGGATTCACACCTTGTTGGTAATAATTTTTTTGTACTGTCAATTGCTTCTTGTTAGTTTCATGCTTTAATACATTTCTTCATGTTTGGCTTAACAAGAAAATATTTAAAAATTCACTATTGTGCTCTATTTTATGTAAATGTGTTCTGTTTTATGTATATTGAATAGTTTATGCTTCTTTTTCCTCTTAAATGCACTTATAATTCATCCTATGACCTAATTCTCTAGATGTAATTCTAATAATTCTTCACTCACCCTCTCCACAATGAAATTGGGTTAAATACAAACAAAATTACTATGTTTCCCCTTCTTAAATCACCTCATCATCCGTCATTCAGCTGCAACCATTAGCAGAGTGTGACTCCATGCCCAATGGATGTGTCTTCTCCCACCTGCCTGCAAAACATTGAAATTAACCCACTCTTTTGATCCTCGTATATATCCTAAGTGTTGGGAGTAGCCCACCTTGGTCCATTTTTGGTCAAAGACTCCGCATTTTGAGGAGTGAAATGCGCAGTACCGTGAAGTCATATCTACCACGAGTTGTTTAGGGGCTTTGGGGTGGGTCGAAGACCCTCATTTTATAATGGGTAGTAGGATTTATTCTATTTTTTTTTCCACCCATGGTATGTGGACCATGGTTTTGTACGACGTAAATTATATATAAGGAAATGTAATATTGAGTGGAAGTGATATGGTTGTAATAGTTGATGAGCACAAGCACTTGAGTTATTTGTTTTTAGTCTATTTTAGGTCCTAACAGAAGGCTCTAAACTTATGTGGATGAAGTCCTTGAAGATTCTGCAATTTTTTGCATAGACCACTTGTACTTGTGTGTGAAGATCTGAGAAGTGAATTTACTGAAGAGAATGTTGGAACAGAGTCCCCTAAAGGTTGCGAATTTTGTATAAATTTTGTATATTTTGGTCTTAATTAGTCTAACGCAGGGGTTTTGGGGTGGGTCAAAGCCCCTAATGCATTGTAACAGGTCAAGGGTATACAAAGAGTCTGAAAAACATGGTTTGCAAACCATTGGATGCGTAGGCTAAATCGGTATAAATGGATGAACCTTTTTAAGTCATAGGTAGGAAAGAATAGAGATTGATGAAAGTTGCGAATTGTTAGATCTGTTTGGATTGCTAGGGTAAGGACTCCTACTAGTTATGTGCACATAGATCCTCAGTCCTGCTATGTGCAGACCCTGCTAACTTTGTGCACACGCTGTGTGGGATTGTATTGGGTTTTGGATGCTAATATATGTGAATCTGGTTAGATTATCTTTGCATTATCTGAGTTTATGTATTAATGTTGATGCAAATTGTTGGATATACTGTTGGTTATCTGTTGTTGTTCTGGATATTTATTTTTTATAATATGGAGTAATATTGTGATCTATTGTTCATGCGGTTATGATATTACATGTGATATTGCTGATATGAAGGTGCTAATTAGATCTATGACTGATAGTAACTCTGGCAGTTGTGGACTATATTGATTAGCGAACCTACGAATAGATCTGTTTGATAGTTGCAGGAGTATCCTTGTTCCTGCCATATGAATCTATGATTTGTTGATTATTGCGATTATAGTTGTTGTACTAATAGATTGGTCTTATACATGTGGATGCGAAGGTAATTAGTAGATATGAGCTCTGCAATATAAATATATAACAAGATATGTTAAATAAGAAGCTGATAAGATAGGAACACATCTCCGTTTGACCTACCTGCTCTCTCTCAAGGTGCGGAAACCTGGTTACAGCACCCTTCCATACTGCTTCGAGTGAGACTTTGGCCTACGCATGTAGTTCACTACCGAAAGGGCCAGTAGTATAAGGGTTTTTTGGCAAACCTTAACCTTCGAACCTGGGTGAGGACCCCTCGAGCCAACATAGACTTATCATAATAAAGAAGAAGCAGTTTTGGAGCATATTTTGTGTCTTTATGTGTTGTGTTTACCTTTTATTTGTATATGCAAAGTGTTGATTTCACTTGAATGATATAATAATGCAGATTATCTTATTCTGTAATGTGTTTTTGTTTATCTGAATGATGCAAAGTCATTTATTAAGCTTAATGACATAGTAGTTTATTGTATGTTAGAAGATTAGTTAAGTATAGAAAAATGAAATAAAGCCACCTTGAGTAGTCCCTCGAGGTTGCATAAACCTAGTTTTGCAATCACCCATAGCCACCTTGGGTGAGACGATGATCTGCTTGTAGGTCCTTGCCTAAAGGGCCAGTATTTGAGGGTTTTTATGGTGCGAAGTACAAGATGAACCTAAGTTAAGCCCAACCAAACAAACACTAATATCAAAAATAATTTAGTCATCTAACTGACTGAGAAAAACTTTGTGAGATAGCCATATCCAAGGCTAGAAGGGATATATTCTAGCATGAAAGTGGTGTGTGGTTACCTTTGTAATCATTTTTCAGCCTAAAGTAAATTACATAGTGCTAACACGTATAAAAGATAACTTTATTATTATGTGTGTAAACCTAAATAACGATAGCTAGGACTAAGAAATATTTGTAATGTTGATGTGGCAAAGCCACATGGACCAGGGGGAGGTCACGTGGGTGCCACTTCGCACCTTGATGATGACTTGGACTTCATAAATAGGTCAAAATGTCTAATGTCTCAATACACAACTCATATTGAGCAGAAATTTAAATCACCATAAATTTATAACCAAGCTCAATGCAATGGTGATATAAAATTTTAATTCCATAAATTCTAGAAAAGGGGAATTTTTCATAACTCCATCATCATGAAGGACTATGGAGATTTGACTTAAAACATTGGTAACACATTCCTTAGCCCAATATAGTACAAGGGGGTGGGAGGGAGAATTAAAAATTGGTATAAGATCCCAATTTCAACACTTTAATGGGCCTTGGAGAATAAAGTGCCCTGATATAAAGTGATCAGAGCTAAGGTCCGTCGTTATACCTAGAGAAACTCACTAAGAGAATTTAAAATGATATTTTAGCCATTGCATATGTATATTTTCTACTTAATATGAGTAATACTCTTACAAGTATGCTTACATGTTTGCTATTTTATTTTTTACTAGCTTGAAACATTATTTAGTGAACAACATCGACATGCATAATGCAGATAGACGAAGGTAATGAATTGATGTACTTATGCCAAGATTGACACTCAGAATGGATGGACCTTAAAAAAATTTATTTTAATAATTTATTTATATATATGTTGACTTTGAAATTATAGATGTCATGACTATAAAAGGTTTGCATGTCATTTTATTTTTTTGAAACTAACATGCAAGAGATTAAATGTGTGAAAAGCACCAAAAAAACATGTCTTTGATCAACATGTTTAATGTTGGAATGACAAGGTAGAAAATTAATAAATTTATAATGAAAAATTGTGTATGTGTGACACTCAGTGAATTAGATAATAAGGTGTAATTTGTAGTAGGAAATAGAGGAATGGATAAAAATATGCTATATTATAGCATGGACCAAGTCCCTCATGTGTAGAGATGAGAAAGCATCCCTAATAGAATATAAACCCTCATAATCTTGAAAGCTAAATCGAAGAGTTGCAGGGAAGAAAACAAAAGGATCATTAGAAGAGAAGAAGATCATGCAAAGTTGAACATGGTGATGCTACAACATCTATATCCTACATGCAAGGATTGTTGCAACATGGACCAACCTCTAAAAATAAGGAAGGATATCAAACTGGAAAATCCAAAGAGAAACTTCATAATGTTGGAGTGACAATGTTATGAAACCAGCTCAGAAAATAGAAGAAAGGATAGATCAACGACTTATAAATCAACCTATTCGAGGGGTAAACCTCCTTTACATTACATAAATGAACAATTATTGGATGATACAAATGAAAAAACCTCCTTTCTATATATAGGAGTCCAATGGGTCACAATATAATCCTAGCGACATAACAATAACAATGTAAGGTTAAAAGAATAACAATAGCGGGATTATATGGGGCACAATAAGGGGCTACACTAGTATTATAGGGACCTGACATTCCCCTCTCATTCAAGCAAGTGTTTCCTCAATGCTTGATTAGTTCTGGATGCTTCTGTATAAAATTCTCATCCTCCCATATGGAATATTTAGTGGGTGATTTCTTCCACTTGTTGAGATACTCTGAAATTGATCAATTTTGTAGTTGTCAAGTTCTTATTTCTATGATTGCTTCAGGTTCCAATATGATTTTTCCTTCCTCACCAAGTTATAGAAATATTTTTATAACTGGTATTTTATCACCTACAACCTTCTTTAAGAATGAAACATGGAAAACTCTGTGCACTCGAGAATATGCAAGTAACTCCAATTTGTATTCCATAGTACCAATATTTTGCCGCATCTTGTAAGGACCATAGTACTTTAGCGACAATTTATTATATTTATTGGCTTTCTTGAGGGATATTGGTTTGTATGGTTGTATCCATAAAAATATCGAGTCACATACATCAAAAATTATTTCCCTGAGATGTTGATATGTCTGTTGTTTCATTCGATTTTGGACCAAAGTTAGGTTATCCTTTAAGAGTTGGAGAACTTGTTGTTGATGCTTGATTTGATCTTCCACTGCTTGATAATCCATATTAGCTTTTATTTCATCCTTCAAACCATCCAACTTAGCCTCCATATATGATTTTAAACCATCTATGTCATCTTTGGTTTCTCTTTGTGAGATCAAAATTTGTTGCACTTGGTACCGTAATTTTGTATATCAAATTGGAATTCTTCCTTTTCATGCTATATAGTAGAGTTTTTTGAGGGCTTAATTGGTGTAGAATTATTTTTTGGAGGAATTTTAGAGTCCAATACTTATATGTATGCTTCAATATGCCCTTGGAATCACTTCAAACTTCTTTTTCAAATAAAATTTATGCAATTTAAAAAAAAACAAATACACACATTTTTCTTGCTTTTTAGGAGGTTTATATTGAACCTGATTTATATCTGTGATTTTGGCTCTCCAAGATCTAAAATTTGGTCTTGTAGTATCCCTCTGAGTCCTCTTTCCAATTCCACATGTCAGACTTGATTTGGATTCTTCAAGATAAAGTTATGCCCAATATCCCACATTTTCCTAATTATGGACTAATTCAGTAGATAAAACTTGTACGGCATGCCATGTGTCACAATTTTGTCTTTCAGCTCTAAAACCAATATAAATTAAACCATAGTTCATGCCTTTTTTTCCACTTTTAAAAAAATTTGAATCCGATGCCAGAAATGAAAGTTATTCGGATTTTCCCTTGGTCACCTATTTGAGATGAAATTATGCATCCTTCCAAAACCCTAACTTCCACAGCTCATATCCCCGAAATTATTGCGAAGCCATGTATGAAGTTTTTACACAACGTTCCCCATGATTTCATCTCAAATGGGGTTTTTTTTTTTTTGAACCTTCATATAAAAAAATTTATAGTTCCAGTTCCACGATGACCTATTTGAAGTAGCAAAACCCTAGAATCCAAAGATTTGATGCCAAATGTTATGAAAAGAGCTCACAAAATAGAAGAAAACATAGATCAACGACTTAGAAATCAACCACTTCGAGGGGGAAACCTCCTTTAAATTACATAAATGAACAATTCTTGGATGATACAAATGACAAAACCTCCTTTCTATATATAGGAGTCCAATGGGTCATAATATAATCCTAACCGACATAGAAATAACAATGTAAGCTCAGCACAATAACAATAGAGGGCTTATATGGGGCACAATAATAAAAATATGGGGCTACATGGGAGAAACAATAAGGGGCCACACTAGTATTATATGCACCTAATAGAAAATAAAAAAAATCACATATTAGGGTTGTATATAAGAACACTTGACCCGTGAATTCCCTAACAAATAGCAAAAGTTTAAAAGTTAAAGTAAATTCCAAACACTTGAAAAAGAAATTAGAAATATAGAATATGAGGAAATATCCCCACAAGCTTTCCAAAATACTGAAAATTCCTCTTTAACTATTTAGAAATTTTTTTGGATCTTCAAGTTGTTTTAGACCTCGACAAAGACTTCAATTAAAATTTTGTGCATGTACTAAGTGCTCTTGTTGAAGTAAATATGTAATTTTTGATGCATTATAAATAGAGGTGTTTGAAGTCTTTTGTCCATTATTGTTGGCTACATGTTTATGTTTTGGTTAACTGTGAGCATGGACATGTTTTATGTTGTTGGAATTTGTTGTTTTTGTGATCATTTTATATTTTCATTTTATTCATTTGGTCTTTATTTGGTTTTTTGGGTGTGAAAAAAGGAAATTAAAGAAGCTCATGGAAAAGAGTTGAATAAAACCCAACCAAAAATTCAAGACCCTAATTAAATTTTGTGCACACTATAAATTGTAATAGAGGGAAGAAGAAGATAACTAATTAACCAATAGGTCCTGTATGTGTCCAATTAAACAAAATAGATAGTGACATGAAAACTGTAAAATTAGCATAATAAGGAAGCTTCCCTAATTTAAATAATTCTTGGTTGATGCATATTCTACATTTTATGAATACGTGAATAATGACAGGAAGGTATAATGATGCCATTTCATTTAAAAAGTAATTCATTGAGATCATAATAGGAGGATGATTAATTAATTATTTTAAAATCCAATGACTATGTGAATGGTATGTTTAAGGTAACATGATGATATTAACCAATAAAAATCCCTATCACACGGGGGGATTTATTAATAAAGTGTTAAAAATGACCTCTTGATGTTAACTACCATTATCAACGTACTCATGCTTATGTTTATGACATTGTTGTGCTCATGCCTCTGCTTATTTATGATTATGCTTATGATAAGGAATTTTTTATTATTGCAACAAATATTCTTCTAACAACCAACTAGGTTTCTTAAAAGGACTTTACCGAGGAATGATTGCAATTAAAACTAAGTCAAAATATGGAGCGTGGAGCTTAAGAGAAGACTACCGTGATGGCATTACCACCTTGTGGAATTTTTTTTTATCTCATGATATAAAGTCATAACCAAGACCTTGAATATAAGACTCCATGATTAGTGCACTAGATCATGCCATACCATTGCTTGGCCATAAGACTCCTTTCATATTTCATTAGAGCATGCTAGAACAATAGTTCGCTATAATACCTGGAATGGGGGTTGCATAGGATCGAATGGGTGATTGACTAATGAGGGCCCATACAAAAAACATTTGGACATGTATACTTCCTATAATATGGGCTTCATGGGCCTGTAAATGTGAGTATTTGATGGGTTCCCCATGATCATCAGGATGTGAGCTAGAGGGGGCTTGCTTGGAGCTATACAAAAATATTATGTGGAGTTATGGAGCATATAAAACACTCGGTACTTTCTTCCGCTATGAAACCACTCAATGAGTTGAAATTAATGATAGGTTTGACTTGATAACACATGAGTTAAGAATAATATACAAGTTTGAGTGTTTCTTTGGCTGTGAAACCACTTAGTGCTTGTAGTTTGGCTATTGCATCACTAATTTATTTCTTTCTTTGTAAAACAAATTAGTGCATACTAAATAATGAATCACGCCATTGAGTTTTTTTTTGGTCTATTAAACCACTTAGTTCTGTGAAGCTAGAGGAAAAAAAGAGTAACCATAGAGATAATATCAGTTTAAAGAATTCTTTATTGAAGTTGTGGTTTAAATTGATTTGAAATTTTTATGATTATTCTCATAAGAATATTGTTCTTATGATGTAGGTGAACTATTGAACTACCCATCACATATATATGAATTTTATTAGAAATTATTATCAAATTGGTGCAGTGGATGCATAATGGAGTTGAATACCTTAATAACTAGGTCATTGTAGTGACACTGGAAACCTATAATATGCATTGATCACCATGAGATATTTTTTTTTTATTAAAGCCAACTAGATGGATTCCTTCACTCTGAAACTCCATCAAGAATCTTCCCGTGTGAGGAAGCCTTTGCAAGGAATGGATTTCCCAATGGAATAGGGAGATAGATAAGGTAATACTTAAACTTGGAAGGCGTGTCATTGTAAGGAAGAGGAAACCAAACTAAATTTGTTTTTCAAGGAGTCATGCACACACTTAGTGGGATCATAAATTATTTCGATGTGTCCTAGGAATCAATGGATGAATTTTTTCGCTCAGAAAGCATTGAATATAATGAATGGTGTGCCTAGACATGGAAGTAGTCATTGATGTAAATAGTTGTGTCTAAATGACTCAATTATTTTTTTTCTTTGTTATATAAAATTGATGATGGTGTTCCTTTAAGCGGGTTTGGTTTATAGAATTACCCTATTCTACCACTACTATCGTCGTGAGCACACCATCATGGAGAAATCCATTACTAGATGAAACTCTAATTTAATATATCATAATTATTAATTAAAAAATAATTAATTTACACAACTAAAGGTTGGACTACCTTATAGACCCTTGGTATGAGGAACTACTACATATAGCACTAAATTGTGACAACATAGTTCGAAGGTATGTACCATATTTTCCTAAAGTTTAATGTCATTTTTAAAGTTTTGGTGCCCATGTTAATCACAATTACGATGACATATTTTTTGTGAGTCATAACTACAACATATTATTTATAAGGCATCACAATTGTAGAAAAATACGTATCTCGTCTCAAGTTTAAAAAACATGTATATTGTCACAATTGATATGAATAATGTGTGATGTCGAAATCATGATGACTATTATATATATGTTATTTTTGGGTCTAGAAGATATATATGTGTTATATATAAGTTATACATATATTTATATAGATGTGTTATTTAATGTTATTTATATATATTTTATATATATGTCGCATGGTTAGTTCACCGTTTTAAAACCAACTATCCTGATATGTTTTTTTCAAGATGAGACTAGATTTGTAGGAAGTTGATCGAACTCTGCAAGAGAATATTCAGAGCTTGTTTTTGACGATCATGTCACTTGGAGTATATTCAGAGCTTGTTTCCACCAGTTGCACCACTTATAGTATATTGAAATATTTTTTCGGTTGATCATGCCACTTCAAGATCTAAACCCCACCACTTGGAGATCGAAACCCCTAGCCATTGAGAATAAAAAATGGTAATTCTAGGGTTATTTTTGTTGTTGTTACTTCTATTGAATTCCATATTCTTCTATCATTTAAGTAATGATTAATTTTGTATCTCACCTTAGAAACCTATAGATATACTCTCCTAATTTTCATTATAATGTTTAAACCTTGTGCTTGGTAGTAATGGAAATACCTGCATTTGGAAATAATGACCTACAACCTCTCTAGTTTTCTTATTTTCCTTAGTTATGTTGAAAATGGAAACAAGAAAAGATTCTAATTTAATTTTCCTTTGAATTAAATTAGAATAAAATTGTAATTCCACATCACAAGACAAATTATACAACTTACTTAGGTAGTATGACTTATTTGGTTCAGTTATTTCAAGTTGAGTGTCAAACTTGATTCATGTAGAGTGTCTCCTACAAAATAGGATCCATGGTTGAGTTTATTTTGAGTTGTAATTAAGTAACTCGATTTATCTAAGTTAAACTCATTTTAAATAGTTCTAACTAATGGATGAACTAGTGAGAGGTAAAAGAGTCGAACTTGGACTTGAACCACATCTAGTGATCAATTAGATAGTTGATGATTCACTCATAAATAACTCATGCATGTCAGTTCTTAAAAATACCAAGTTGAGATTAGATTTCAAGGGAAATTTATTATTAGTTGTATAATCATCCAAATTGTATAGGTGTTGCATGTAGTCATAGGAAGGCCCCTAATGGATGGTTCAGTAGGCCCTATTAATTAGGGAAGGCCCCTAATGGATTTCATAGTATGGATTGGGAACTTCCCTAATTAATAGGGCCTACTGAACCAAATAAAACACACAAGGCAATAGGGATTCTTGAGGGAAGGAAATTGGTTAAGTGTTGAACTTGGCTTGTCTAAGAATTAGTGGGATAGATAGAGATAGTGCAGAGGTTTTTCTAGTTGGAGAAAAGCATTGTAATATTCTCATATTTTCTGACTTATGCAATAAAAAACAACGTGGTTTTTTTCTGTGGTTTTCCAGAGGAAGTCTTTGTGTAATTTTTAATTGAATTTATTTCTCTTTCATGCTTTGTGATTTTCCAATCGTAATTGGTTTCCAAAATGGGTAGAGTTGATACAAGCATATTGTTTTAGCATATTACAATTATTAGTTTGAATATATGCATATTTTCTACATGGTATCAGAGAAAGAATCACTACAGAAGAGAAGACAAGAGTTTATTTCATGCAAGTGAATCGAATTTGTAGATCTACACTTTAGGACTAGCAGCAAGATTAGGATTTATTTCTTTGGATTGAAACTCGAATATGCCATTAATGGTATTTAAAATGACATAAATTGGAATGACATGATGGAATCTGTGGTGGAAGAAAATGGGTTTAAGGAGTTCATAGACAGTGATATTCCTAAGCCTGCAATAGTATATTCTCAAGATATGGCAGCCTAGAAGAAGAATGTAGCAAAGGCAAGGAGGATTCTATTGGAAGGTGTTTGAGATCATATTGTCTCGAACCTCCACGGAAGGAAAATCTATATGCTATGTTGAAGGTCTTAAATTTTTTTTTCCAAAACAACAGTGAACACAGGAAGTTGGCACTAAAGGAAAAGCTCAGAAAAATCAAGATGGAGAAGTGAGACACAATACCAAAGTACTTGACCAATTTCACCAAATGTCGTTATGATATTGGAAGTGTTGGTGTTGCAGTTGTTGAGGATGATCTAGTGAGCCTAGCACTTCTATGTTTTCCCAAGAGCTGGCACAATTACCAGGATTCAGTAGATCGAAGGGAGAAGCTACTAGAGTGGGAGTGATTGTGGTTTACTTGGTGCAGGAAAATATTCGATAGAACACAAAAGATGGATCCTCATCAAGTATTGAAGATGTGGAGAATTTTTCCTTAGATGGAAAGTGAAATAAAGGGAAAGGGAAGCCATCCCATTCGAAATCAGATTTTGATCAAGCATCCAAGAAGAAGGAATTTTTGAAGATTAAACATTTTCACTATCACGAGCTCAAAAATTATGCCATGAAGTGTACACACAATAATGTTAGAAATAATCCATTAGAAGGAGTGACAGGTGAAACTCTTGCTTAAAAATTCAAGTTGTATTTCACCCTCATCACATGCATGGTGTCATCGGTGATGCATTTGTGTGGCCAATAGACAATGGAGCCTCAAATATTTCTGTAGCAACTTTGATGAGAAGGACCTCTAGTGCACATCGAGAAGACATATTATGGGAGGTATAGAACTACCCACATTGGTACTATTACCTTTAAGAGGGATTCTAGTTCTCTTATCACTTTAAAATATGTCATGTGTGTTCCTAGCTTGAAGAAGAAATTAGTTTCAGTTTCTATGTTGGAAGAATGTGGCTATGATGTGATAGTTAGAAAAGGAAAGGCATTCCCTTATCACATAGCCATGATACAAGTGAAGAAGATCGGGGTTCGGGTAAAGAACCTCTACAAATTTGATGTAGAATATTTTGCTGCCTTGAGAATGAAAGGAGAGAAGGTGGAGAACTGAGACATCAGTTATTTCTAGCATATAAGATTGGGCCATCTACACCATGGAGCTTTGAATATCATGCAGCATATTTCTACAAGACTTCCCAAGGGTGCACTTGAGAAACATAATACATGAAAAGGGTGTACATCGGGGAAGTACACCAAAGCCAAATTTCATGATAACAACATTTGAGTGCAAGAAATTCTTGAAATAGTTCAATCATATGTGTGTGGAACGTTCTCAACAACCTCCAAGTCGAAGCAAGGGTATTATGTGATTTTATAATATTAATTTTCATGCAAGTGTTGGATATTCTTCATGCATAATAAAGACCATATGTTCTAAAAAAATTGTGAGTTCAAAGAACTTGTTGAAAAATACATAGGCAGGAAAGTGAAGGCTCTTAGGAAAGACAAAGGTGTATAATATGTGTCGAATGAATTCAAGAGATTTTGTGCATCATAAGGAATTCAAAAAGAGTTGATAGCACCTCATAACCAACAACATAATAGGTTTTCCAAAATAAATAACAAAAGCATTATGGGATCTGAATGAGCGACGCTACATGATCAAGGCTTACGATTGCACTTTTGTTTGGAAGCATGCGCCACAAATATGTATGTGAATAACATGAGTCCTCATCATAGCCTTGGGATGATTACACTAGAGGAAGCCTTTTCTGGTAAGAATCCAGATGCGACAGGCATCAAAATTTTTGGTTATTTTTTTTACTGTCATGTTTCCAAGGATGCACGGAAATATATAGAACCAACTCCCAAGTTCGGCATATTTTCGGGGTACATTGATATGCCTTGAAACTATCGGGTGTACCTTCCATATCATAGGTTGAAAATGGTTCATAAGTATGTGAATTTCGATGAAGTAAATGCCATGCAAATTTTCCTTGAGAGGGAGCTTCAGATGTATGTAGATGAGGAGCTCTTAGCTCCAAAATAAGAACCTCAAGATGTGGAGCAGCCACAAGAAGAGGATAATAGAGTGGAAACACCCACTCATGCAGAGACATACTAAGATGGAAGGAATCAAACTAGAGAGGCTAACTATTTGATGCATGATCTAGAGAGAATGTGGGAGAAAAAACATGACATCGTAGATAGAGAAGGTCCCTAGATTGGTACACTAGATACATGGCTATGATGAGCGAGACTGTAGAGACAGAGGCATCCTCATTCGAGGAAGCAATGCAACAATCAGTATGGGTTGATTCCATGGTAGAGGAGTATGAATCCTTTATCAGGAACAAGTCCATTGTAGGATCTAGGTGGATCTACAAAGTGAAGCAAGAATCAGATGGTAGTGTGGAGGAACAAAAGGGCAGATTTGTGGCCAAGGGGTTCTCTTAGGTGGAGGGAATATATTACGAGGAGACCTTTTCTCCATTAGAAATGTAATCTTCAATCATATCTATTTTAGCACTTTTAGCAAATATGGGATGGAAAATACATCACAAGGATGTAAATAAATCCTTCCTCAATGGAGTGATTAATAAAGAGGTGTACATAGAGTATCTAGAAGGATTTGAGAACTCCGACAGAGAGTCGCATGTGCACAATTTTAGCAATCCCTATGTTTCCCAAGGCTGAGAATGGAGACTAAAGGAGGTAACCTCAAACCAATCTTTACATTTGGTATCTATCCCTACCAAACCAGAGAGTTCTCTCTCAATGTCCCTTTTACATTCAATGAGGTGACTAGAGATGTAACTATCTTAGGCTAGATTTGAGCTAAATGAAATAGGGTTTTGTTTTGTAATTTTGTTGGATAGGAATGTTAGTCAAGGATCTAGGTCTAGGTTTTAGGTATGATTTCAAAGGTACAAATGCAAGGATGAAGATGAGGCTAGGCAGGTTTACTTAGAAACATAGATATATTTTCATTTTGGTATACAGTTTGAAAAGAGAGAAAATCAGAATGAACATATTACATGAATTCATTCATGAGAAGAGGTCAAACAAATTTATTAAAAAACTTATAAAACAGAGCACAAAAAGTAATAATTTTGTTTTTGGACTCATAAGATCATCATATAGAAGGATAGATGTGATGGAAAAAATAATAAACATTCAATTTGATGGTGTTACTGAGAAAAAATAATGCTAATAAGCATACCACTGGAGTCCCAAAATTATAGTTGCAACATGTCTTTGATTTCACTGAAATAGTTTGTACATAGGCCCCACAACTGCAATATCAACTATCCTACCTCTAAAATGACTTGATTTAGACTACATATAGAAAATAGAATATATGACACCTGATTGGGTTGAAACCTGATCCAAAATACACCATAAATGCACCCAATGAGTCATTACCTATAATCTAGAGAAGTTAGAAACAGTCCCCCCAAATTTAGCTAATAACTAGGAGTGTATGTCTCCTTGATTAATTACATGATTCCTAAATAATGAGAGGAAAAAAAAACTCTCTTATCCAAAATACACCTCATAAGGCAGCTTCAGCCTCAAAATTTGGACCATCTAGTTTGAGACCTATCCAAAAATAATCCAGGACAAAAACATCGCGCTAGTTAGTAGAAGCGTCACACCAATTTGAGGGTGACTTTGGCTGACCTTAAGGAATCCTCTTGTAAATTTCTTAGGGTTAAAATGCATAGGTGGTAGCTGGATTAAATCCCTCTCGGGCCTTCCAGAGACCCAAGGTAAACAGCCAGATTAGATGCATTATTCACAAAGAAACTACATGCATGTTCATACTAATTCTTAATTGCAGAGTGAGATATTGAAGGATTACCTCTTTGTAGATGAAAGATCTGTTGGAGAGTGCTAGGAAGTGTGGTTAAAGTCCTCCTCACCGGATCCAAGTCTGGATCCTACAAAAAAACAAAGCACAAGTGTAATATTCACAGTTGTATCAATACAATAAACTAAACAAATATATAATCAACATTTAACTATGTAGATCTAAGCCACTTATACCATGTTTCATTAACAAATAAAAAATATATGCATTGATAAAACATCAAGTGGACAACATATATTCAATTCTATTAATAAGAGAAGGAAGATTACAACCGTTGGTTTGGCCAAGCTTCCCTCAGTCTTCTAACTCCTCTCTCTCTCTCCCCTCAATATCCAAGTGTAATGATACTTAGGCCAAGAGTTCTCAATGAACCTTGCCAATCATGAAACCTCACACTCAACAAAAAATTTATGCTCTGCACACAATCAACCTTTCGACCTTTGACAATGATCCCCAACCTCCAATTTATAATAATTTGGGAGGACTATTCTTTCTAATCTTCTCCATCAGTTTGAATAGGGAAAAATCATGATGGTTCCTTGATTTTCCTAGATTTTTCCCTCTTTGGATGCTCAATTGGGTTTAGTAATGTCTAATCAGAGGCTTGCACCATAGGTTGCTACTTTTTGGACTGACTCCTTTTATAAAAAGCAGGAAATGCCAGTCAATTACGATGGATTTGTCCCTTTTTCTTCTTAAAACAAGGGTAAAGTTTCCCCTTAGGCAAAACAGTGCATTAACCTAGGCACTGACGCTCCCTATGAAAGGATAGGATGCATTATAACTTGATTTGGCTATCTCTAGGGTGTGTTACCTTGGAAAAATAGGTCTTTGTATAGGTCATCTTCTTCCTTCTACGTTTCCTTCTCCTCTGAGCTGATGAGGAGGTCATTTGTCTTGTAACATATGTCCCCTAAAGTGTTAGGTCAGAGGAAAAAGATGATGGCTAAAATACTTTATAATGTTTGTAGTAGAGAGAGAGGAGTTGGAGGACCGAAGAAAACCTGAAAGAAACAACATATGTCAGAAATATAAGTATATGTTTTGAGTCGGGCATTCCCATGCTTAGTAGTTGTATCAGAATGATTTGTCTAGGAAGAGATATGACCAATATGTCCACCAATAAGAAAAATGTGGAAGATTTTTTCATGGCAGGATCAATCTGATAAGATGTCTCTGAAAACAATATCGCAGCTTAGGAGAGGAAACAAAGCTGAATAATGTAAGCCTCAACCCAAGTTCTTGGTCACTGCTTCAATAAACTACTATTTCCACACATGTGAATAAAGGAGTTGTAGTCAAACATGTGATAAATCGTTTGATTACCAGTCAATGATGAAAACTATTAACACACGCGAGGATGTCACAGATAAGGATGATGGTCTCCAAGATGCACAATACAATATAGTGAGTGTGAATAAATAGTGTTCATGTCGAACACTCGTAGAATCATTCTACTGGGAGCCAGTGCTGAAAACCCCCAATAAAACACAAAGTAACCTACCACTGAGGTCTGCAAGTTCCAGGGTACTGATATGTTTCTAGATCAACTTCCTAGATAATATGTCGAAGTTGATAGAAATATATCTTTCAAAAGGCAATCAATGAGGTGTCTTACATAAGTTGACACGAAATGGGAAAAGATAATTTTTTTTTAATATAGTCAAGAGAAAATAGTACTAACTGATGACGATGTTGAGATTTCAACAAGATTATGAGCTTAGTGAAAAGAGCCGCATTCATTAAGTGGGCTCGCAGGCTATTTTTGGTGCATGTCTATTTTTAGACTATGTCTATTTTTAGACATGTCGATCATATTCTATGAGTTGCAGGATGCTATTTGTGGATGGTTGGTCAAGTTGGAAAACTAGATGGACTTATATTTTTAGACATATTGGGCAGAATCTATTTTTAGATTGCCAGTCTAAAAATAGATATGTCGAATATTATTATCTCTTAATAATATTTGGACTATAAACATTAACTTACTCTCTTGGAGCACTTCAGTTAAGTGCACAGATGTGGCACATGAGCTGACAGAAGGAATTACGCTATTCCTGAGGGTTAAGTGGATCTATTGCATGGAGACTTCAGTTAGAACTCATGTGACAGAGTTTGGTGTAGTTGTAGAAGTAGTTGGTGGAGTTGTGTTCAGTTTAACTCTGTTAGACACAGTTGAGATAGTTTTATCTAGTCTAATTGATTGATACACTAGTGAGATCACTGTGAATTAATTAATAATTAATTCACTAAATATTATCTCATTAATCAACTGAAGAATACATCATTTAACTACAGTGCATGGACAATTTTAGTGGAGACCAGTGGAGAGATAGGTGAAAGGGAAAGTTGACTATCAGTTGTGACTATAGTGATGAATTGATTGCATCCAAAACAGAGTAGAGTTGCCAATGAGGATTTTTTGACCAAGGCTGGACCAATTTGAGTTCATTTAGAGCCATTCTTTAGCAGGGATTGCGCAGTAGAGGCAGGCTAGCAGGTGGCAAAGATCGGTGTATGGATTTCCAAGATCGAGCTTGATTAGTGTGTAGCAATTGTATTGTGCATGAAGTCAAATAGTGTGTGATCAGGATAATATTGGATTTATAACGCATTAGTTATATAATTTATACATGGTATCAGAGCTATATTGATCATTGGAGCAATTGCAAATCATTGAAGCGGTTGAGTTTTGTGCTGGTGGAATTCGAATTTGTAGCAGTGTTTTCTTGGTGTCGAAGTTGAGATGTCTTTCAACGGATTGCGATTGGAGTATGCCCTTGAGGGCAGCTTGAATTATATTTCATCGAAGGACAATATGGAGGTGGTGCTAGAGGATAATGGGTTTAAGGAGTTCATAGATACAGAAATTCCAAAACCTGCTTCTAGCGATGCTGCCACACTTGACGCATGGCAAAAGAAGACAACAAAATGTCGAAGGATTTTGTTGGAAGGTGTGAAGGATCACATAGTGTCCAGCCTTCATGGTAAAGCTTCTCAATTCTTGATGTGGAAATATTTGACAGAATTGTTCCAAAGAAAGAGCGACTAGAGGAAGTTGGCGCTCAAAGACAAACTCAGGAAAATAAAAATGGAGAAGGGCGAAAGTATACCCAAGTACCTCACGAAGTTTTTCCAGTGTAGGGATGAGATAGGAAGTGTGAGGGTTACTGTAGATGAAGAGGACTTGGTGATATTGGCTCTCCTTGGGCTTCCAAAGAGTTGGAATTCCTATGAGAACTCTGTCAATGGTCGGGAGAAACTGCCGGGATGGGAGCGACTTTGGTCACATCTTGTGCAGGAGGAGATAAGGCAGAGTACCAGGGATGGATCTTCATCGAAGAATGAAGATGAAGAAAATTTCACTTTTGCTTCCAAAGCAAGGAAGGGGAAGGGAAAGAAAAATCCTTCTTAATCTGGTGCGAAAGGCAAGAAGCAAGACATGTCCAAGGTGAAGTGCTTTCACTGTCACCAACACGGACACTATGCCACTAATTTTCCACAGAAGAAGAAAAATAAGCAGGCTACTGAATTTGCAGCAGGAGAGGCCTTAACCTCGCAGTTTGAGTTGGGTTTTTCACTAATCGCATGCTTGGTCTCAAGTATGATGGGATCAGTGTCGTTTCTTGACAGTGTTGCGTCTTTCCATATGACCAGAGACAAATATTTTTTTACTGATCTGGATGAGAAGGATCTTGAAGTGCACATCGAGATGGGTGATGATGGTAGATATAGTGCGACTGGTATCGAGACCATTTCCTTTGAGAGGGAGTCTAGCAAACCTTTCATCTTGAAGGATGTCATACATGTTCTAGGATTGAAGAAGAATCTTATCTCTGCAGCGATGTTGGAAGACAAGGGATATGATGTTGTCTTTAGTGAGGGAAAGGCTTTCCTGTGCTGTAAGGAAACTGGTGAAATCCAGAGGATAGGGATTTGAGTTAAGAACCTTTATCAATTGCAGGTAGATGACTACACAACAATGGAAGGTAAAGAAGAAGGAGTGGTGAGCCGGGATGAGGGTGAACTATGGCACAGGAGATTGGGCCATCTTCACCATGGCGCTTTGAATTTTTTGCAGCAGATTTCTATCAGGCTTCCCAAGGGTACACTTGCGCATTCAAATCAGTGCAAGGGATGTACTTTGGGAAAATTTGTGAAAGCCACCTTTCATGAGAAGGATATTCGTGCCATGATGATCCTTGAGAGAATTCACACATATGTGTGTGGACCTTTCTCAGTAGCTACGACATCAAAGCACAGGTATTATGTGATATTTGTTGATGACTTTTCTCGTAAGTGTTGGATCTTCTTCATGCAGAAGAAGAGCGAGACATTATCTAAGTTCTATGAGTTCAAGGCACTGGTGGAGAAAGATTCGGGGAAGCAGGTGAAGGCTCTTAGGAGCGATAATGGTGGTGAATTCATCTCTGGCGAATTCAAAGACTTTTGTAGCACAGAAGGAATTCAAAGATAGCTCATAGCGCCTCATAGCCCACAGCAGGATGGGGTGGCAGAGTGAAAGAACAGAACAATCATGGGTGTTGCACAGGCGATGTTGCATGATCAGGGCCTTCCCATACACTTGTGGGCTAAAGCTTGCAACACTGAGATTTATGTGCAAAATCGTTGTCCTCATAGAGTACTTGGCATGAGTACACCTGATGAGGCGTTTTCTGGTAAGAAGCCTGATATTTCTCATTTGAAGATTTTTGGCTCATTTGCTTACATTCATGTGACGAAGGCTTCCAGGAAGAAGCTAGAGCTGACTGCAGAGGTTGGGATATTTGTGGGGTACACAGAAACACCCCACAATTATCATGTGTATTTTCCATATAGTCGGAAGACTGTTGTGCGACGGGATATCAAATTTCATGAGGAGAAAGCCATGAAGTGTTCGCTTGAGAGGGAGCCACGCTTGCATGTAGATGAGGAGCTATTAGTTCCTAAGGATGAGCCTCATGATGTGGATCAGCCACAAGAGGAGGTTCATGGAGTGGAAGAAACCACTCATGCAGTGCCAAACATGAGAGGGTGGAAGCGCACTACAGAAGCTGAGCGACTGAATCTTGATGCAGAGAAGATTGTAGGGGAACCTACATCACAATGCAGATAGAGACAGTCACCTGACTGATATACTAGATACATGGCTCTGATGAGTAAGTGTATTGTGATAGAACCATCCTCTTTCGAGGAAGCTATGGAGGACCTTGCATGGGTAGATGCCATGGTGGAAGAGTATGATTCGATTGTCAGAAATAGTGCATGGGAGATTGTCCCAAGGTCGGAAGGGAAATCAGTGGTAGGTTCGAGATGGATCTACAAAGTGAAGCAAACTGCTGACGGGAGCGTCGACAAGTAAAAGGTAAGATTTTTTGCCCGGGGCTTCTCACAGATTGACGAGATCGACTATGAAGAAACCTTTGAACCTGTCACAAGGTATTCTTCCATACGGAGCATCCTAGCTCTCTCAGCGTAGATGGGATGGCACATTCATCATATGGATGTGAATACTACATTCCTCAATGGATTCATTAAGGAGGAGGTGTACATAGAGCAGCCCGAAGGTTTCGATATCTTTAGCAGCAAGTCGAATGTGTGCAGGCTCAAAAGAACGTTGTATGGGTTGAAACAAGCACCTCGTGCTTGGTATACACAGATAGACAGTTATTTCATTGGTCTTGGATTCACCAAGAGTGGGGCGGATCCGAACCTATACCAGATTGTGGTGGAGGGTAAGTTGCTGATCATTGTACTTTATGTAGATGATTTGATTTTGACGGGTGATGAACAATGGATACTCTCATGCAAGGCTGATCTTGCAAAGGAGTTTGAGATGAAGGACTTGGGCCTCCTTCATTATTTCCTGAGATTGGAAATTTGGTAGCGCAGTGATGGACTGTTTTTGTCTCAAAGAAATTATGCTCGAGAGATACTGCATAATTTCAACATGCAAGGCTACAAGCTATCGACACTCCTCTTCCTAGTGTTTGGAGGAAATAGGATGCTACATCGGCAGAGGTAGTGGATGCCACAGTTTACCGATAGTTGGTTGGTTCACTCATGTATCTAGTCAATACACAACCAAACATATGCTATGCTGTTAACCAGCTTTCAAAAGCTATGGTTAAGCCTACCAAGATCTTTTGGAAGGCAGGGAAGCATGTATTGAGATATCTCATAGGCACATCAGGATATGGATTGTGGTACAGACAATCGGATGAGGTGAAGCTACATGGATTCATGGATGTAGATTGGGCAGGGAGCCCAATGAACAGAAAGAGCACATTTGGAGGGATTTTCAGTATCGGGTCTACAACAGTTTCTTGGTACAATAGGAAACAAATATCTGTGGCACATAGTTTAGCAGAGGTCGAGTACATGGTAGCAATTTTGGCTGCATGCGAGGCTATATGGATGAGGAAGATCTTGGTCAGGTTGTTCGACTTACACTTAGATCCTACTGTGATATATTGTGATAATCAGAGTTGTATGAAACTCTCATTAATCCATTATTTCATGATAGATCTAACCACATTGACATCCGGTATCATCATATCAGAGATTGTGTGCAGCGAAAGATCATGTTACTTTCTTACATTCCTACGGAGGATCAGGATGTTGATATCTTGACGAAGGCGCTCACCAGGAGAAAATTAGAATACCATAGAGGTAGGATCGAGGTGGTAGAAAATCCCTATCTTTTTTAGCAGGAGTGTTGAGATTGCAACAAGATGATGAGCTTAGTGAAAAGATTCGCCTTCACTAAGTGGGCCTGCAGGCTATTTTTGGTGCAAGTCTATTTTTAGACTATGTCTATTTTTAGACATGTCGATCATATTCTGAGAGTTGTAGGATGCTATTTTTGGATGGTTGGTCAAGTTGGAAAAATATATGGACTTCTATTTTTAGACATATTGAGGGGAATCTATTTTTATATTTCCAGTCTAAAAATAGATATGTCGAATATTATTAGCTCTTAATAATATTTGGACTATAAACATTAACTTATTCTCTTGGAGCACTTCAGTTAAGTGCACAGATGTGGCACAGGAGCTGACAGAAGGAATTATGCTATTCCTGAGGGTTAAGTGGAGCTATTGCATGGAGACTTTAGTTAGAACTCATGTGACAAATTTTGGTGGAGTTGTAGAAGTAGTTGATGGAGTTGTGTTCAGTTTAACTCAATTAGACATACTTGAGCTAGTTGTATCTAGTCTAACTGATTGATACACTAGTGAGAGTGGTGTGAATTAATTAATAGCTAATTCACTAAATATTAACTCATTAATCAACTGAAGAATACATCAGTTAACTACAGTGCATGAACAGTTTCAGTGGAGACCAGTGGAGAGATAGGTGAAAGGGCAAGTTGACTATCAATTGTGACTATAGTGATGCATTGATTGCATCCAACACATAGTAGAGTTTCCAATGAGGATTGCGTGAGCAAGGCTGGACCAATTCGAGTTCATTCAGAGCCATTCTTCAGTAGGGATCCTGCAGTAGAGGCAGGCTAGCAGGTGGCAAAGATCGGTGCATGGATTTGCAAGATTGGTATTGATTAGTGTGTAGCGATTGTATTGTACTGAGAGCTTGATATGATCAGATTTGTATGAGGATTTTTACATGATCTCTATGACATATATTATATACAGATAGTTGGGGTTTTTAGCTTTAGGCTTTCCCATTAAAACATTGTGTTCATATGTGTGAATTTTTATGGTTTCAATGTGTGCATGCAATTGATTTAATTTCCGCATATGATGATCAATAGTAGAAGAGATTATGTATTGTGCATGAAGTCAAATAGTGTGTGATCAAGAGAATCTTGGATGTATAACACATTATTTATATAATTTCTATAGAAGATAAGTGATTTATGGCATATGATGGCTTGGATGATACAAGAAGCAGTAGATAGTAAGATCTTCTTGAAAAATAGAAGGCACAATAATAGGGTACTAGGCAGCTTAGGCTTATGAACACCAAAGAGTGTCAAGATTCGCCAATGCAGGGGAATCGTCATATGAAGGCTAAACTGATAGAATGGTAGGGTTCAACTAATTGCAAGAGAATTTTCTGGGAAGTGCCATGTTCAAGGTTTTGCTGCCAAATCGACTTTCAAAGCATAATAGAATAAGTCTCCACTTTGTCCAAATTTTTCCCCATATGATTAAGTTTAACGAGTCCAGAAGGGTGAACCCTGTGATATTTTCATATTTATGGAGTCTATAAAACATCTTAAAATAAAATTCCAGGGGGGCACCTTTTTCATGGTTGATAACCGGGTGCGACAAAGGGAGTATAGTATGCCAGACACAATTCCTTTTTCGTAAGTTAGTCCATTGAATTCGGATAAATTGATAAAACTATGTTCAACAGACAACTACCTAATTTTGTTATGAGTACGAGGAGACGAAGTAAACTCAATATTCTTCATGAATTTTTAACTAGTCAGATGAAGAATATATTGATCCTCTCCATGAAATTTTAATGAGTCCGACGAAGAAAAAATCGGTCTTCTCTATGAAATTTAAATGATTCCGGTGAAGAAAAACTCGGTGGATTTTTCAGTTTTTAATGAGCTAGAAAAAGAGGGAAAAGAATGGCTCATCTTTCTTCATCATGGTATTTTAACGAGCTCGATGAAGGAAACTAGGGGTTTTTTCAGTTTTACCATCTAGAAAAAGTCCCTAAAAAGAAGGCTCATTGCTTCTCCGTGTAAGTTTAATGAGCCCAAAGAAGAGAACTTGAGGTTTTTCGATTTAACGAGTGAGAAAAATACCATAAAAATAACACTTGACATTTCTTGATCTCACGCTCGTCAATAGAGGGATCTATGTTGAGAATTTTCTCGTAATACTAAGTGAAAACATCACGGAACTCCTTAAAAAGGGATGTGAAGCATGCAATTTCCTCTGGACTGCAAACTCCTCCAATATGTCTATTTTCCATGATACCCATTTTTACCAAGATATCTATGATCATGTTCATAAAAATATTTCCCATGTTACCTTCTGCACCGATAGTTTGAACAGTAGTGTAAATGAATGGAACGATCTCAAGTGGGTTCAAAGACGAGATTTGGATAGTGGTCATGTTTGAATGATACATCGAAGCATGATGATGAAGCTCTCCCCAAGTTCATTCCTATAGAGACATGATTTTTGGAGAGGTAAATCCCCTCTGCAGATAGAGGCGATCCCACTAGCCCTAGAGTGGGTCTAGAAACAAACAAAACACAATACGATATCGATTCCTAGTTACAAAAGACAAAGCTATGATGGATAGCTTACCTCAAGTCCTACGTTGTTGTTGTCAAAGAAGAAGTGTTGCTTCCCATTCCTAGCATGACAGATCACAATCCTTTCACTCACCACGTTCGGAAACCTGTACATATGCAGAGAAAAACGATGACATGCAACATAATAATTCAAACATGTAACTATCAATCAATCGGAAAATATTGAATAAAATTGCATTACACAGATAAGCAATACAACAATGGAACCAATAACATAGTCAAACATATATTAAAATGTGAAAGAAATATTAACCGAGTTCTGACATTGCATTCTTCCTTTGGCAGGGCTTCCAGCGGAGCGTGTCTCACAAAGCTTGTTAGGAACCTGGACAAGGCTCTCTCTCTTACGGGGTTCTCCTTAGCTTTTCTCTCAATAGTTGCTCAGTTATAGTTTTGTTCCCAAATGTTCCGCTAGGTTGCAAATGGAGATGGGAGGATTTTATAGAGGGATAATGAGAGGTTAGCATCCCTATAATCATGGGGGAGAGTCCTATCTCTTAGGAAGGCTCAATGAGAGGTGGAAAACCACTTCCTAAACAAGGAGATCCAAAGCCAAACAACCCAACCTATTTTTGATGATTCATTTTGAAGTTGTTAGAATCAAACTTCTGCCTTTTATTTTAAAAACAAATTCCCAAATTGGCTTGGTGCAGGAAATACACAGGGGCAGAGCTCCAGGTGGCACTAGCTTAGTGTAAATTTCCCAGGTCGGCATGAGTGATGAACTGGCTGCTCGCGCTAATGCCAAAACATATTTTTTTAGTAATCTTCTGAGGAAA
This sequence comes from Pinus albicaulis, assembly GCA_034641835.2. NCBI lineage: Eukaryota > Viridiplantae > Streptophyta > Pinopsida > Pinales > Pinaceae > Pinus > Pinus albicaulis. The sequence goes on from CM076584.1 coordinate 854,849,848, forward strand.
TTTTTTTCGGGAGAATTCTTGCCCTTATGCAGAAGGATGCCATCAAGGTGTTTCAGGACATTTTACTTTTCACAGGTCATGGAAATAGTCCTCTAATGTAAAAGACAAGGGATTGCAGGGACGGTGACAAAATGCTTTGTAACAAATGCCCCCTAAAGCATGAGGTCCGAGAGAGAGGGAGGGGTGAAATGCTTTATGAGAACTCGTTAAACTAAAAACAGTACCGTCGAAAGACCTGCGAGTACAAATACAACTGATATCTATGATACGTGATATGTGGTATGGGCGCAACCATCCATAATAAAGTGTATACAAACCGAGATCCAAGGTATGGACACAGCCATCCATCAAAATAAGGATAAAAAAGTAGACTCGGGTATGGTCACAGCCATCCAATAAAAAGAGTCATCATAATAATCCACAAAGAGCCCATGGCCTGGATTTCATTAGACAAAATATAGGGTCTTTCTCTCTATCTTGACCCGAACAAAGTAAAAGTTCGAGCATGCGAATATGTGAGCTGAAGTCAAACATGCAAGAACATCATCTGATGACAAGCCAATGATGAAAATTGTTAACAGACGTGAGAGAAACCACCAATAATGAAAATGGATCTCAAGGTACAAGAGGTACAATCTACAGAATGTGAATAGTGATCTGGCATCGAACACCCACAAAATCATCCGATCAAAAGCCAATAAAGAAAACCTTGTGTCGAATGTGAAAAACCTGCCATTAAGGTATGCAGGCCCCAAGGTACCTAAGGGGAGTCTCTAGATCAGATTCCTAGATAATGAGCTGAAGTTGACAGGAATTGACCTCATCGAGGGAGGGCCATAATTTTTCCCACATCATTGACACGAGACAAAGGAAAATAATGTTTGTTAATCCAGACCAACAGAGAATCAGAGGGAGGTTGAAAACTGTAGAGGCCAACTTCTCTTGAACATATCAGTGGCACAACACTGGATTTGGCAGTATTCAACATCAAGGGATCTGAGGTCATGGTGACATGGCAAAGAATAGATGAGCAGTCAAAATAGATTACCCAAACCCATGGAGGCAAGCAGATAATGAGATGAGATGTCCCCAACCCGACACGAATGGAGAAGTGTCATGTTCAAGAGCGACATACTGCTAACAGGACTACGATTTTGGTTCCAATTTTCCCCACCATTTCTGGTATGTACCTAAATTATTTTTGAAAACAAGCTTGAAGGGGATAGAATGTGCTTGCGATGTAAGTTTTTCCTTCGGACAAATCCAACCTAGTACATTTTACGAGCCCTAGGAAGGAGAAACTCGAGAAACGTCATTGCGAAGGAGTCCGATGTCATTAATTTTTAACGAGTCTAACAAAGGAATAACTCGACATCTTTTCATATTTAGAGATTTTGAAAAGAATGTGGAAAAGAAAACTTCAAAAGTCCATTTTTGTAAATAGTCCCTCAGATCCAAAAAGGTAGAAAACTATCTCTGAGAAAACCTCCTAGTCGTGATAGGCTAGGGTATTCCTTTTTCGTAAATAATCTATCCCAGCTTGAAAAAGGGGTAAATGTATACTGGGTAGATATCACTTCGCAACCAATTTAACGAGCTGAAAACGACAAGCGACTTGGCAATCTTTTTAGTTTTAGAGAGTCAAAAAAGAGCTGAAAGGTGACTCCAGTAGTGAATTTTTCATGTTTTTACCGAGTCCGAAAAAGTATAAAATACAGCTCGTCTCTTCATCAAAACCACGTGAAAAACCTGTTTCTGCACAAAAAGACATGTGTAAAACATATTCCATGAAAATAATATGAAAATATATCGACAAATATGTTTTAAAACCTATTTTAGGACTTTGAAAAGTTATAAAATACCAACAGTGGTAAAAAATATTTACTCTCACTTTTACCTCATTGCAGAGCAACAGTGACCCATTTATACTTCAATCTTCAGGCGACGAGTGTGATCAATTTAGTGGACCAAATCGAATTCCGTCTGGTCCAGGTAAGAGCGGACCTCTTTTGTCATCTTTTAAGTTACATTTTACTACATTTTATTGTGGAGGATCATTAAAATTTAGGGCTCTGCAATTGTCATGGATTTCGGGCACGGACTCACGACCACCCTGTTTTACACAGGGGTCATGCTAGTTGGTGCAGTTGTTAGCAAAACAGTTGCGCCAATGGCGCAACTCAAAATATGCATCAAATTTCAAAAAATGCAACCAATGGAATGTAAATTTTAATACCCAAGGGGGCTTACAATGTTCCCATGGTTGATTGATGCAGGTATCAAGTGAAAATGATGGTTATAGAATGGAAAGAGAGAGAACATAGTGAATAATATGAACAAGCAATGGAAAAAGAGCAATGTATGAATTCTCTTAGGAATTGCGGGCTAAAAAATTTCTTTCTGACGCCATGTCTTTGGGCTCAACTCGAATTGCTATAGTATCTCATCAGTATTTGGGATGAGGATCAGGATAAATTCGTACTTCGAGACCAGGAGCTTGAGCTCGAAGTATCCGATGTATATTTCATCACTAGACTATCACGCAGGGGTCCAGTCGCTATTCTGACCGGTATTAGGCCTTCAGGGGATAGCATGACAATGGTTATGAACAGGGTGGGTCTAGGGGCACGTAAAGGAACAGGGAGCGGTAAAGTGGACATTCAGACTGTCCCTAATATAGCAGTGAGAGTAGTGCTACACACCATTACGCAGGAGGCCATAAAGATGCAATTACTTCTTGCTTCAGAGTGTATGAACCCGACCATATTCGACTTGGCCGTGGCCGTAACAATGACCATCAAACAACAGCTCGCCAAATGCAAGAAGACCAAACTAAAGCAGTTTGGGTATGGGTCAATTTTGGTATCGTTATTCCTGGAATGAGTACCCATATTTCAGCGCCAGGAGGCTATAGTCCTGAAACCACCATTGAGAGAGCCACAGATGGCTCGATGGGCAACATTGATGCCCAAAGTAGGGGGTGGCCAGAAGATGTCCTGGAGGCCAGAGTTTTTTTATTGGCTCCGACGACATCTGATCATTGTGGAGGATTGGCCCTATGCCAACACAGACTTTACCAGAGACCCAAGCCTCCCACTCCAGGAGGGAGAGGATTGGGACAAAGAACTTGGTAAGACTCATTTTTTGTTTTTATGAGTTTTATGATTTTTTAGTATCTATACATGTTCTAACAGTTAATCTGATATGGATGTATATTTTGGCCTTGAGCATCCCGCTGGTATGTCTCCAATAGTGAGGCGAACTCCTCGTGACTTCGATCCTCAGGGTGAGGGTATTGACGAGGAGTTAGTGCAAAACCTAGAGATAATCACCCGTGGGGTCCTAGATTATGCCCGTTTTGATGACGTACCTAGAGCTTATCAGAGGCACACTGTAGGAGTGCCAAGCCGTATCCACCCCTTGTTGAGGTGGTTGGTACGGGCGGTGACATGCTATCATGAGCACCACGCCGACTAGGCATTAGGCTTTACTTCTGCACATTTTTGAGAGACATGTTGTTTCATGATGTAACCGAAACAGACATATATTATTTTTGTTGGTTTATGATGCACACGTCTTGTAAACAAATGATATATATATATATATATATATATACACACATCTATTTTCTACATGGGTAAATGTACATATGATGATGTTTTTTATAAATTGCACAAATGTATATCCAACACCATGTTAGCTATTGCATTTGTTAATGTATTCATTCGTCTTGGTATATGTTGATATGTAATGAAATCAAAATTTCATTCAAGTAAACGAATACGCAAATACAATCTTAAAATGCATGGGTTTCGAACCGAATAATGACCATTCCGTTGAAGAACAAAAAGTTGTGAATCCAACTTAACAAGCAATGCGTGCATGCTGAGGTTGACTGCCTCGGTTAATAGTTTCAAAACTGCACTATATTCAGCGACATTGTTTGTAGCTGGTCCGTTAAAAATACCTTGTAATTTAATCAACTCACCATCATGATCATAAATTACCTAGGCTACCGAAGACAAGTTCCTGGTACTACGGAAGGCACCATTCGCAAAACCAACAAAAGGGGAAAAAGGCGATAAAGGACACCCTTCATATTCAATGAGTTCATAAGCCCCATTATGTAACACATGTTTAGGGACCATGCGACATGGGTTGGAATTTTCTTGCCCCCAACTTATCATGAGCTTGGTCGTATAGAAGAATGAGATCACATTCGATGAAAGAAAGAGGAGAAATTGATTGGTCAAAATGGGCTTTGACTCACTTCTTATGTGCTTCGATGACCAAGGAATCTAAGCGATGAGTTTCATACAATCTCTCTAAATAGAGGAGACGTTATTGTTTAGTTGAAGTATCAGGTAGTAATTCCACAACTAACTTAAGTGAAGGGATTTCACATTCAATTAGAAGCGTGGCTTCCAAACTGTATACCAATTGAAATGGGGTAAACCTGGTTGCATTTTTTATCGATGTTCAATAAGCCAGAGAGCTAAGAACAACATGAGATGCCAGTTCGATTTGTGGATCCCAATTGTTCGTTGAAGCATTGTAACAAGAACCTTGTTCACAACTTCAACCTGGCCATTAGCTTGGGGATAGTAAGGCGTTGTAAGGCGTTGAGATGTCGTGACGTAGACCCAACTTAGATGTCAACGCTACCATCATATAATCTCAAAAATGGGAACCATGATCATGATGATGGCTTGAGGAACACCGAACCGAGCAATGACGTGGTTGAATATGAACTGTGTCATTGTCTTACCGTCCGCAGCCAATGTAGGCATTGCTTCGGCCCATTTCATAAAGTAATCGACGAAAATGATGATATAGGCATGCCCCTCAGTCGAACGAGGGTTACATGTCATAAAATCTATGCCCCGGTTGGAAAAAGGGCCAACAGTAATGACAAGGTGTAGTGGAGCAGGCAGCGCACGTATCTTGCATTGATAAATCTAGCACGTGTGGCATTTACATACTGCAACAATGCAATCTTTAAAAATAGATGGCCAGAAGTAGCCATCATGAAGTATATTTTGTGCAGTGGCATAACCAGACATGTGACCACCACAGGCGCCACTGTGGCAGTCATTTAAAACCTTCTCTACTTCCTCTAGGGTAAGACATCGGTGGATTACAAAATCAATTCTGACACGATAGAGGGTATCCCCAACGATATGATAAGGTTGAAATTGATGCCTAATGCGATTTCGAGCATCTTTTGTGAGCTCAGACCTGAAAGTAGACATTTTGAGGTACACGATGATATCACCGTACCACGGGTCGAGGGTGCTGATCAAGAAGAGAGTTTCGTCTGGTATATGATCTTCAGAGGAAGAAGGAGTAGAGTCAGCAGGGAGAGAATAAATCAAATCAGCGAACATAAGTGATTTCTTCGATTTGGCTCTAGTGAACTCCAAATCTAAATCTTGGAGGATGACAATTCACTTCAAGTATTTTCCCCCCAGCAACTGCTGTGACAGAATATAATTCATGGGGTTACAGTCAGAAATCACAGTCACCATGCGTAAAAGAATGTAATGACGAAAACGTTTGACAGCCTAGACCGCAGCCAATGCTAACTTCTCGACATGTGCGTTATGTGTTTTGGGGTTGATAAGGTTCTGAGACAGGTAGTAAACTATATGTTCGTTACTGTCATCATCATCTTGGACTAATACCATGGTGATCGTACTGAAGGCATTAGCTAGGTAGAGGGTGAAATCATGATGGTAATTTGGAGGACGCAATAGCAGAGCATTGACAAGCAACGTCTTAAGTCTATCAAAAGACTGCTGGGCAATCTCATCCAAACAAAAAGGGACGTCCTACTTTAGAAGTCATGTAAATCCTTTGGCTACTTTAGCATAGTTTGGAATGAAACGACGTAGAAAATTGGCTTTCCCTTGGAGACTCTGGAGTTGATGTAATGAGGACGGGGAGGGGAGATTGACAATAGAATCAACCTTAAGAGGGTCAAGGCGAATTCCATATTTAGACACGATAAACCCTAAGAGTCTACTGGAGTCAACGTAGAAGATGCATTTGTGCGGGTTGAGCCTAATATTGTAGCATCTACAATGAAGAAAGATTTGACGAAGATGTTCTGGGTGGTATTTCTGCACAGCTGAATGAGCCAGAAGGTCATCTAGGTATGGTTGGACAATATGTTGAATATCATGAAAAACATAGGACATGGTGTGTTGGAATGTAGCCCCAACATTATTTAAGCCAAATGTGAGTTTCCTATATGCGAACATTCCCCATGGGAAAATAAAAGAGGTCTTGTGTTGATCCGAAGGGAGAATGTTAATCTGGTTATAGCCAGAGAAGCCATCCATAAGGTAGAAAATTTCATTTCCCACACAGTCATCAATGATCTAATCGATAAACAGGGTGAGATAATTATCCTTAGGACAGGCCCAATTGATATCACGATAATCAACACAAACATGAATGGTGCCCTATTTCTTATCCACAAGAACTATATTAGAAACCCATTCAGTCAAGGGAATCGGATAAATGAAACCCGCTTTAAGAAGTTTATCAACTTCAGCCTTGATAGCGGCGGCTTTTTGAGGATGCACGGGAAGAAGATGCTGGCGGACAAGCTTGGCACTTGGGTAGGTAGGAATCTTGTGAACCATGATACTGGGGTTGATTACAGGCATTTCTTCATAAGACCACGCAAAAACATCATGGAATTCACGAAAGAGACTAGTGTACACTTGGACTTCCTCGAAAGAGAAAGTAACCCCCACATGGATGTTCTCGATGATCTTCGATTTAACGGAGAAGTTGATAGGCATCGTTTGAGTAATGTTCCCCAAGTTACCTTCCGAAAAGACTTCATGAGTCAAAATGGGCGTTTGAAGTGGTGGAGAAGGAACTTGGGACGCGAAGCGCTCAAGACAGTTAGACATGGCCCCGAGGCAAGGCATAAATGAGGAATGATGATGGCCATCGCTCCACGGTAGATACTCGAGAGACATTGTTTCCATGATAGCCTCGTCGGATGGAAACACTTCTTTCAAAGGATCCGGCAAATCCGCATCGCCGAGCCAAGGGGATTGAGAATACACGTCGAGAGACATGCTCAAAGGAGCAGCTTCAGGAGGGGGAGAATCAGATGCAACCGTTAGCTCATAATAATTGATCTCGATGGGACTAAGCGGCATTGAATCTCCAAACGAATCAACCTGTTCAGGTGAAGGGATGATCCAAGGGTCATCTAACCGAGAGATCATATTGACTTGAACGGTATTTTGTGGTGGAAAGGGAAAAAATACCCATGAGAGCAAGATCTTTGAAAAGACCCGGCCCTATGCTATCAGGGGGATTAGGAATTTGATCCACGTATGGCACGTTTTTCTCGGAAGACGAGGTAAATAATGACAACTAGTCAACAGTAATAATTTTTCCCTCATGCAGAAATTTCATGAGTCGAAAGAGGGTGGATGGAACACACATCATAGCGTGAGTCCAACTGCAACTGAGTAGAAGATTGTAGTTGAGTTTGGCATCAACGACTTCTACTTCAACGTTGACAGTCTTTCCTTGCAATGTGATCGGTAAGCTAGCGAGAACACCCAAGGGTTTTGATTCCCTTCCATCGAATGCCTCAAGGAAATTGGGTGATGAATTAAGGGATGGAGAGCCAATAGCTTTCCAGCAAGCAGATGACATGACACAAGTAGATGCACCTTCGTCCACTATGGCCTTGTGGATGTTTAGACCGTTAATGCCGACTTGTATAACAAGTGCAATCTGGTGCGTAAGTCGGGGGACAAAATTATCTAGATCGAAAGTGAGAAGACTAGAATCAGTAGGATCGATACCGCCGATCGCAGATAACAATGCTTTTCGTTGAGACGGACAACTCTGGAGGACTTCCAACGTGGACATCGCGGACGAGACCTGCGCTGAATCCTCAGCAATACTGTAATGTTGAGCAGCATGGGCATTAGGATTATAGGAAGACTTCCGGAGAACACCTTTAGAAGGTGGCTGTATAATGGGTTCAACACTGGGATTCTCAATTTCAAGGGGACCAGAGGCAGGTGGGGGAGGAGGACCATCAACAACCTCTTTCCTGGCTGCCTGACGTGATCCGACATAATCTTTCAATCGAGTAGCGATGGAAACGGGTGCAGAACTGTTCATGATGAAAATTTGAGAGCCGAACGACGTAGATGGTGCTGATTGATCGACCATCTGAGTCTGTTGAGATGGGAAAGGTTCTTTAAGGACTGTTGGAGTTCCCTTAGCACCTTTGATTAGTTGACTAACCTTGGATCGTCGAGGACAATCCTTAGTATAGTGATCCTTTTCACAAATGAGACAGGGATACTTCAGTTTTCACTGGGAAGCATCATCAACATGAGGTTTAGATGATTCCGGTTTTGGGGCATCGGATTTTGCCTTTCCTTTGCCCTTCTTTTTCCCTTTGGAGGTCTTGTCCGCAGGATTGGCCTGAACGACATTGACCTCCGCGGTTTTACCAGAATCTGGAGAAGCTTGAGGAGCAGAAGTATTGGAAGAATTCGATTTCTGCTTCCCATTGGAAGACTTGCGTGAAGTGTAAGATACAGAACAAATAACGTCGTCGACTGATGGGGTAGCCGGCATTTTAGAGGTCCCAGGCCATGGAGCTTTAGTCAAGATATCATACAAAGTGCTTGATTGAAGGTACACTAAAACAAGGTACTGGGCACGAGCGATGGCTTGTTCCTCGGTTACACATGCCCCCATGGCGATATCTTTCGCAATCTGGTTGAAAAAAGAGGTAGTGAACCAATGAGTAAGAAGCTGATCAGGAATTTCGAACTTGATCAGGTGACGACGTTGTCTCCATTCATGAATGTGGTCCAAGATATGGGTAGCCCGATCCTGTTTCAAGGATGTTAGTAGATGCGTCCCGGCTTCATAACGAACCGGCAACTGGAAATGAGTCAGGGATGCCATAGCAAGAGTGTTGAAATATTCCATGAGGCAATTCGATGTACCACTTAGCAGAAGCTCTGGTGAGCGTGCGCTGGAAAAGACGAAGTCAGATAGAGTCATCGACCCAAGAATTAGAAGAACACCACAAATGGTATGTCATGACGTGTGCTTGGGGGTCTTCTCCAGACTTTCCCTCAAACTTGGGACAATCACCAAGAACCTTCGTTGGGACCGGAGGCTAATAAGGATTATGAAGAATTGGATCATTGGTCAATTTGGACACATCTGGCAACTCCAACGTGGCAAGGAACGGTAATTGAGGGTTAAAAGGCATGGCAGGTCCTCGATAAGGAACCATACCCATAGTCCACCCTGGTTCAGTATAATTCTGGCCCCATTGGTTCTGTCCCTGAGGATTTTGACCATAAGGGGTATAAGTCGGATAGTTCGGTTGATATGGCGGCTGGAAACCAGGATACGGGGGTTGATAACCAGGATACTGATTCTGAGTATATGTGGGCCCCAATTGAGCAGCGTGGGGATTTTGCTATGGAGTATAAGTATAGCCTGGTTGTTGAGGGTAATAAGCAGAACCTTGAGGCGGGTTGTAAACCGGTCGATATTGACCTTGAGGGTGATAACCGCCTCGGGGTTGAACGGGCTGCTGGTAAGTAGGGCCCTGCTGAGCTGAATAAGTCGGGCGCATAGGTGGATTCGGCTGTGGCATAGAATAGAGCGGCGGCTGAGTAGGGTTGACAGGTTGTGCAGGTTGTCCTAGTTGAACATGTTCACCTGACTGATGAGAGCCACCAGGTTGCCCCTGCTGAGCAGGTTGGCTGGATGGTTGGGGTGGGCCAAGCTGCGCCTGATAACTAGGTTGACCTGTGGTAGGACCATAAGATGGCCCTAGATGTGCAACGTTTTGACCAATCGGAAGATATGGCTGCTGAGGTTGCACCAATGGTTGAGATGGATGGATTTGCCTCCCAGGACCGTATGAAGGTCCGAGTTGATATACCGGTTGCCCTGCTGGTCCTTGAGGTTGCTCTGGTTGGACCACAGGGTGAGGCTGTAAAGGTTGACCTTGAGGACTGTAAGGCTGCCCTTGCGGGCCGTAAAACAATCCCTGCTAGACCACAGGTTGTCCCTGTAAGGGTTGCCCTTGTGGGTCGTACACATACCCTTGCTGGGCCGAAGGTTGTCCCTGAAAGGGTTTTCCTTGTGGGCCGAAAGCATAACCTTGTTGAACCGAAGGTTGTCCCTGAAAGGGTTTTCCTTGTTGGTTAGAGGGTTGCAGAGGCAAGGTAGGTATAAAACTAGGGAGGAACTGATAAGCCTCAGGAGCAGGCAAGTAGATGGGGTTGCCATGCTCATCATGTTGGAACGGAAGTGAATAAATCAGGGTACCATCTGCCCCATAATGAGAAAAATAGGGCTGATAAGGATCCCGAGGGGACTGATAAACTTGGGAGTTCTGCTGCTGAACAGACAGCTGATACTCCTCCAGCGAAAGGCCGTCAGGGATTTCCATGGCAATCGAAGTTTCTACCGAAGTTGAAACTCCTGACGGTTGAATAGTGACAGTCGGTGCCGACACAGCCATACAGACAGTAGGCCTAGTGGGGATAGATGTAACCAAGGGTGCCGACGAGATAGGTGTCATTAGCGACATCCCTAATGACGGAAGAACTGGCCCCCTTGATGGAGTTGACGTCGCCATTGAGGAAATACCGGCTATGATCTGACCTAAAGACCTATATCCAACTGGAAGCAAGACCGATGGCGAAGATTGAGTAGGATCTGGTTAGACGTCTTCTGGGAAAAATTGGTATCCTTCATCAGAAACTAGAATTCCCTCACTTCTGTTAGGACCAGACGAGTCCATGTTTGAATCCGTCGTAAGATCTTTCAAAAGAGTACGGGGGCTAGGAGGTATGACAACAGCCAAAGACCGTGATCCTGATGTAAGAGGGGGAAAATTTTCCCCGACCCCAAATCCAAACCAAGCGTTGGAAAGAGGCCAATGAAACTCAACTGGTTCTCCAAAGGGATACTCAGACGGGATGACAGGCTGCTCAAGCTCGACAGAGCTAGAAACCTGAGAAGCTTTAGATGAATCGTCCGTGTAAGGACTACCAGTAGACGAAACTGACGGTTCCGCCACTGTGACTGTAGCACACTAGAAAAGGAAAAGAGATCGAGAATGAAGACTCTTGGATTAAAACCAAGGCAAAAAAAAACATGCCAAGTAATCAATCTTTAATGGGCGTGTAATCTTAGGTAGTTTATTTTACCACATTGAAACACAAATTTTACTGTTTCATGTTTTAAGAGTCAAGAGACAGTCAAAGATGACTCTAGTCTCTTTCAGTTTTAAGCGAGCGCGAAAGGATAAGTGCTCAATGATATTTTGAAATTTATGGAGTCAGTAAAGATTGAAAATGACTACTCAGGTAGTCTAGGTATAAGGGTGTACCAGGTTCCCGTGAACTGCCATATACACCTTGGTTATAAAACGAAATAAAAATCAACCAAGGACTTGACGTACGTGCAGGTAGTCTCCCCAAATGCTGTGTCCGGTGTATCATGGTTACAAGGCAGCAGACTCGGCTTCCTACAGATAAAAGGATTGCAACCTAGAAGGGTCTCCCTTTATATACTCGACGGTACAGGGAGCACAAGTCCATACTAGTGCTGTCTAAAGCCAGATGGCGAGTGACAACTGCTAGGTTTAAAGACGCCGAAACACATCTCCAACTTAGACCACTAAATATTTCGTTAAGTTTCAATGTTTCCTTAGGTTAATTGAAATAAATTTTAAAGTTGATCTTCGATTTATGTTTCAATTCAAAGGTGCTACTGAATGTTGAATGTCACAAATCCCTAAATGCAAGCTACATGCCGTAAAATACCATTTCGTTCAATGAAAGGCTATCTACGAGAGAGTTAAGAGCTTCCAAGTGATAGCAACAATATGAACATACAAAAACATCCACTACTGAATCTGATGCAAGCAAATGAAACTGAAAAGCTCTTTCCTAGAATTATATAATGCTAGAAATGCGAAAGATTTTCCAATTTTCACTATGCTAATCAAGAATGGAAAAGATTTTTTTTTGTATTTTTCAATATATCAGAGTAAGTGCACTAAATGATATGAAAAATAAATCAAAACACCAATTTGTGAATAGTGAAGCGAGATCTGAAACAAAACAATTTCACTCAACTCAAAGCAAGCACAACAAGACTCAAACCAATGATGAAATCCCTCAAATCAAAGCAAGATCTCAAAAGAGACCCAAACAAGCCGTGTAATCTAGGCTTGTAGTGACGAGAGTAAAACTGAACAAAAGAGAGGACAATCACTCAATTAAAAAAATCATTCAAATGGATCAAAGAAGCTGAATGCAAAGGAGCAGAAACGAAGTTGACCGAGAAACCAAGGACCCAAAACTCCCATGGGAGGCTCAGCAGGTTGAAACACCTAGAAAACTTAGGGTTGTAAAGAAAAACTGACAGAAAAGGGAAAACAACCGAAGGATAAGGAATAATCCCAGTCAAAAACAAACCCAAAGCATCCAAATCAAGTTAATAAAATACCCATAGACACCAAGATAGACCAAAAAATCCAAAACAAAGAAAGCCCTAGTACCTACAGTAATTGGCGTGATTGTCTGTCTGTAATCCACACTAGACAGGGGATGGTGCGAGTGATAAACTAGCAAAAAGCAACAGCTGGCGCAACTATTAGGTTAGAACCTGTGCCAATCAAGCCAACCTTGTGTTGGGTATGTGTTATATTCTTTCCATGACTAAGCACGCGCGGGGGGGTAAGAGGGGGGGCGATAGCCCCCCCTTTGCGCTGGGCGCAACGGGGGGTCACCAGGGGGGGTAGCCCCCCCTGTCGGGGTCCGAGGCAGCGCCCCGACGAAAATTTTTGTTCCTTAATTTCCGGCGGGTAGTCCGTGTCCATGGTTTTGTACATGGTTTTGCACATGGATTTTACAGGGTACGTGGGTTTGGCCCCTGGTATTTTTGTAGATCCGGTCAAGGGAACTACGGTTATGTTCTAATCCAGGGTTTATGGATTGGGGTTTATGTATGCTTCGGCATGTATATATATGTGTTGTAACACTAAAATGAATATAATGAAAAATCAAGCTGGTCGTCCCGATTTGGGATCCAGGGGAAAATCTTTGTGTTTATCTATTTTATGTTTTATGCTCTCGATATTGTTTATTTTCTGTTATAAGATTCGTGTGTAGATAATTTATGTTCAGGGTTAAAACCTACACCTTGGAAAGGTGGAAATTTTGGAAAAACGAAGGTCAAATTGATCCTCTGGGGCTGAACAGGGATCTTAGACTCAATGAAGATAATCAGAAAAGAAAGCTAAGCAGGCAAAGACTAGGAAGATGACCTAAAGGATGAAAGAAAAATTCACATTAATCCCCAGCGGAGTCGCCAATTTGTTGGAGAGGTAAATCCCCTCTATGGACAGAGGTGATCCCACTAACCCTAGAGTGGGTCTAGCAATAAAAAAAACACGCTACAATATCGATTCCTAGTTACAAAAGACAAAGCTATGATGGATAGCTTACTTCAAGTCCTATGTTGCTGTTGTCGAAGAAGAAGTGATGCTTCCCATTCCTAGCTTGACAGATCACAATCCTTTCACTCACCACGTCTGGACACCTATACATATGCAGAGAAAAATGATGACATGCCACATAATAATTCAAACATGTAACTATCAATCAGTCATAAAATATTGAATCAAATTGCATTACATAGATAAGCAATACAACGATGGAACCAATAACATGGTCGAGCATGTATTAAAATGTGAAAGAAATATTACAACAGAGTTCCGATGTCGTGTTCTTCCTTTGGCAGGGCTTCCAACAAAGCGTGTCTCACAAATCTTGTTAGGAATCTGGACAAGGCTCTCTCTCTTACAAGGTTCTCCTTAGCTCTGCTCTCAATAGTCACCTATATATAGATTTCTTCCCAAATGTTCAGCTAGGTTGAAAATGGAGAAAGCAGGATTTTATAGAAGGAGAAGGAGAGGTTAGGATCACTATAATCATGGGGGAGAGTCCTATCTCTTAGGAAGGTTCCATGGGAGGTGGAAAACCACTTCCTAAACAAGGATATCCGGAGCCAAACAACCCAACCTCTTTTTGATGATTCATTTTGAAGTTTTTAGAATCAAGTTTCCACCTTTTATTTTAAAAACATATTCCCAAATATTCTTGGCGTGGGAAATACATAGGGACAGAGCACCAAGTGGTGTGGGCTTAGTGTAAATTTCCCAGGTCAGTGCGAGTGATGAACTGGCTGCTCGCGCCAATGCTAAAACATATGTTTTTAGTAATTTTCCGAGGAAATGTTTTTCAGGAGAATTCTTGCCCTTATGCAGAAGGATGTCGTCAAGGTGTTTTCAGGACATTTTACTGTTCACAGGCCATGGAAATAGTCCTCCAATGTATGGGATGAGGGATTGTATGGACGGTGACAAAATGTTGTGTAACAATGATCTATCAGATAACTTCATCCAAAGGCAAGATTTCATCAAGGAGATCCTTAGAAATAACTATCGTGGTCGAGAGGGTGGTACCATTAGTCGAAACAAAAGTAGTGGAGGCTTCAGATGCTGATTGGATGGCTTGATAAGCCAACTCAGCCGATGATAGTGGCATATGAGTTCCATAGGAATCAATTTCTAAATTCGCTTATCATTACGGGAATTTTGAGGTCTAAAATGGGCCTCATAAGAAAAATTTACAACCAAAATATACTTTATAAGAACCAATAGGATTCAAGATGATGATGTCAACCATGGGGGATGATTCACCATTTTTGGAGTAAAAAATTAAAAGTATTAAAAAATAATAAAATAATAAAACTACTTTTTCAACTTGTATTTTCAACTTATCTCCCTAATTTCTAACTCAAATTTCAAGTGGGAGTACTCGTTGGATGCAAAATTTAATTCCTCATCCAAGGAGTACCCATGTTGCATACCTTTGATGGACTCTTCTGCATGAAAAATGAGAAATACATGAAAAAATGTGATTGCAATCATGTTTTTCATGTATTTCTCATTTTTTTTGTAGCAGAGTTTATTGAAAGTATGCAACATGGGTACTCCTTAGATGAGGAATCAAATTCTGCATCCAATGAGTGTTTCCACTCGAAAATTGAGTAAACCAGTAGGGAGATAAGTTTAAAATACGAGTTGAAAAATATTTGTTTCCTTTTCCCCTCTAAAATTTGATGATGTAATCTAATATATTTTATTCTTTCCACTATTATTTTATAATTTCCTTAGGAGACCCATTTTAGACCTCAAAATTCCCGTAATGAGGATCCAAGGATCAATAGAGCCATTCAAGACTATGGATATAATTGAAATCGTGTGTGGAAACTCATCAGGGTATATGCCTTTATAAGACTCGTACCGACACTTACATAAGAGTCAGGAACTCCCCCTACTAAGGGAACAATGCAGCTAGGTAATGCAGAATAATCAAGGGTGCAAAAGGATAGCTAGTCCACTATAGCTATCTTCCCATCCAAAGGAAAAAGGATGTGTCGGAAAACCGAAGAGACAATGGCAATCATCATGTAAGACCAACTGTGACCCAAAAAAATATTGTAGTCGAGATGATGATCTATGACTTCTATGTCAACAATTATAATTTTCCCACTAAGTATAATGGGGTAGCTATCAAGGTATCCTTTTGGGAGGAAGGTGTGGCCATCGAAATATTTTAGGGAATTCGATGGCATAGACAAAGTAGGAGAACCCAAAGCGAGGTAGCACACAATTGACATTACCCAAGTCAAAGCACCTTTGTCTATGACAGTGTGATGGATTTGTCTCCATTTCGACACAACTTGAACCTAGAAAGCAAGCTAGTGTTAAAGGCGAGGTTTTCATTTTTCCATGTTAAATATGGATAGCATATAATCATGGGGGTCAATTCCACCAATGGTTGAATGTAGGGCTTTCCTTTGTGTTGGGCATGTTTGCAACGCTTCAAGTGCATACATAGCTAAAATTTCTTACGCCAAGTATTCTACAATTTTGTAGTTTTTGGCATCACATGCATAGGTTTTATGAGTCGTGCGTTGAAGGGTCATTTTCGGGGGATGAATGATAGGGTCAACAATAGGCCTTTTGATATGAATATTATTAGGTGGCGGTGGATTCGAACTTGAACCAGGTTTGTGAACCTTGGTGATTGTATTTCTATATATTTTAGCTCAGGTTTGGAGTTAAATGGTCTCCATGCCATAAATGGTAGATGATCCTTCACCGAAAGGATGAGTACCACCATTGACCCGAGGGTTGTGGTGGGTTTGAAACCATGTGTTTTTGCTGCTATAGATTAGGAAAGGGATTGTGAAGGACAAAAGTTGTCCTTCTAGATTCCTTTTGCATGATGAAATCTATGCATTCCTGCAGCGGAGGACATTTATATGTCAAGTGGTTCTCCACACAAATTTTGCAAGGTAATCTCATAGGTTTATCCTTTCCTTTATCGTTTTTAGTATTGTTTCTCTGATTGGAAATATTTTGAGTGTTGGGATACTCTTCATAAGGAATGGTATTTTTCTTATTCTTCTTATTCTTGCCGCTAGGTTTTTGTGTAGACTGCATAGAGTGTACCTCAATGGTAGGAAGAGAAACTGATTGGGTAGGGTATATGGCAGCTAAATATGCCTGGGAAGCTTGCTCACTAAGCTATTTTACAACTACACCGAAAGTTGTACCAATGAGTCCTTCAGCATGCGCTCTGGGTAACTGAGTAGCAGGAGGATTCAGGTTGCCATGGGCATGGGGGAATAAATCATACAGTGTGCCAGATTGTGAATAGATGAGATCTAGATGCTATGCACAGCGGATGGATTGGTCTTCCCTGACTGCACCAGACAAGAAAACATATTTAGCAAGGGGTGGCAAGAGTGACTTACAAAACCATTTCAATAGTATATGATCTAGGGTTGGCGCTTTGACTAACCTCCACCTATGTCTCCATTCATGAATGTGATCAGAGATGTGGGTGGTGGTGTCTTGGTGCAACGAGATTAAGAGTTACATTCAAGTTTGTATCAGATAGGTAGCTGAAATTTCTTCAGAAATTCCAATTCTAAGGCACCAAAATTATTGACTGCAACTCGTGGTAAATCTATGTACCATTTGGCAACGTTTCCTGTGAGAGTGCGAGGGAAAATTCTGAGCTGGACACTATCGTCCACCATGGAATTAGAAACATACCATAGATGAAAGGTGGTGATATGTGTAGCTAGATCCTCCCCTTATTTCCCTTCGAAATTAGGGATGTCAAATGAAATATTATGCGCCTCAAGAGGCTAATGCGGGTTATGATTGATAGGATCATTGGACAATTTATATAGATCGAGGATGTCTAAAGCTACCATGAATGGAAATTGTGTGGTTTCCCCTTAGTCTAACCAAGGAGGTGTTGGTTGACCATTTGAACTGTAGGGTCCTCCCATCAAAGTGTTTCCAACAAGATAGGACTCTATTGATAAACTTTATAGCTAGTGGAGGTGTAAGGGTGTAGGGTTGTTGTCCATAGGGGATATTGTATTAGTGGAAAAATGGTTGGTTTCCCCAAGGGTAATAGTTTCCCCCCTGCCCCAATTGGTTTTAGGTAATATGTGATAGATTTAGCTTGTGGCATAATACTATTCACATAATTGACCATTGGCATATACCCTACACCATAAGGTTGGCCACTAAAACAAATGACATTAACAATCAATGGACCTTCTTGTCCCACAAAATGTAGGGGTACCCAAGTATCCCCTGGCATGTAAGTGTTGGTAAAACTCCCCCCTGGCATAGTAACCAAGGGGTTTGAACTCAAAAATAGATTCTAATTGAAAGGGTTGTTGAAGGGAACCAAAGTAGCCTCGCTAGTAGGAGCGAAAGTTAGGGTTCGAGGAGCAGACACGATAGGCACCAATATCGAAGGGTTCATAATTCCACTCGCAGTTGTTGTGACCAATTAGCTAGGATCAAGAATATGTTAGGTACTAGGTTTGCTAATCAATTGTGTAGAAATGACAACTGGCGGGGAAGATGGTGGTGGAACCGAGTTGGCCACCAACAGCACCGACCTAACGGTCATTGGTTCTGAAGTGGATGTGGGTGCAGCTGAAGACATGGCTAGTACTAGTGCTACTTGAATCAACAATGGCCCCAATGGGTTAGTGAGAGGAGGATTATAAGGAGGTACAGCTCCTTGAGTGAAATGGTCCTCAGGCAACTCCATAGTGTAAGGAGCAATGTGAAAATCAGGGGTCAACATTGGAGACTACTCTTCTGAAGAAGGCACTGGGTCACTAAGAGTCGACTCCTCCCCTAGTCCCAATGGAGGGAGACCTTGTTGTTTCCTAGAAAGACGACGAGGGTCGAAGGACACCAGGATGACCAGTTAATTTTATGAAAATTTTATGGTGATGTACTATTAAGTCTTAGTGATAGTAGAACCACACATGTAAAAAAATAGAACTCTTAAGTCAATAAATCAAGTAGCCAGAGGGGTTAGACCCTATATGAGTACTACTGTTTACTGGAGATGAAACCCAGTATCATAATAGCATACAGAGAGAGTTGGTCAAATGTACAGTTACGATTACTCTTGAGCTTCACCTTAACCTCAAACGATGGGTGCAAGCACTCTCGTGAAGATGAGTACCCTCCCAATGAATGAAGATAGAGTAGTTCTGCTTGTGTCAGGTAGCAGGGCAGCCCACCCCAATCACCTTGTGTATGTCCCTAGAATTATGGAAACTAAAGATACCTTAAATCACAGACACTATCACGGGGGTTAGGGTCATAGACAACACACTATATGGGTAGAACACCTAGATCCCCAATCTAGTTTCGACATCCCTGAGGGGAACACCAATATATAGAATGCCCATTGTTATGCAATCGAAGGCAGAATACCTTCTCACACACCCTAGTGTTTTCTTGCGCTTAACTTCGGTAGTAGTGGAGTGCTCCCAATAGTATGAGTGCAACAGGATTTTCACTCTTTAATGACACTAGTCTCCAATTTTGTGATATTGGTCGGTTTCCTCACTCTGCCTATCCCAAGATCCTAGCCTGAACTAATGTTGGTGTAAGCTCAGAAAAATAGTTATTTGGTTGATTTTATTAGTGTTTAATCTTAGTGTAATTGCTTATAAGTCTCCGTAGGGGGTTTTAACGTATGAAATTTTATGAGACTCTGACTTAAACCATGCAAAAAATGCTTTTGATATTCAATTCAATGAAAGATATTATTTCTATAGGGAGAAATCTTTCACACATCCATGTAGCAGCAAACATCCAAATAATTCAATTCAACCTAAAAATGTTCAAACATTTATATATCCTCACTAATAGCTATTTAACCCAAAAAATTTAGAATGAAATGAGCTATGTTTAGAAAACTACAACAACAAAAAAATCCTTTTGAAAAAGTAAAATAAAACTAATGTTAACTTTTCAAATAAGAAAAACTAAAATGCTAGCAGGAAACCAAGCACAGAGATCCAAAACACAAGATCCAAACTGAGAGCTAGCAACTCAGCAGCCAGGGAAATCACGACAGGGGTGAAACAACAAGTTTTTGGCTAGGTAACACGGGCTAGAAAGGGCTACAGAGCGTTAATAGCAGGACTAACGCATTTCTCCCAAGCATCAATAGTGCTATAATGCTCTATAAAACACAAAGGGGGTGCGTTACTGAGGAAAATTTTGCAAATAATGGCCAGGTAAGGTCTGTTCTGAACACTGTGAGCTATTGAGATGGTCACTGAGCACATGAAATGATTAGAAAGTATGTGAGTAGAATAGGAAGAGACAGAGGGAAAGAACTAAAGGCTCAGAAACAAAAAATATGGGAACTAAGGATTACTCCCCAGTGGAGCTGCCAATTCTGCTTAGGGGTAAAACACACAGGTGGTAGCTAGAGTAAATCCCTCTCAGGCCTTCTCGGGACCCAAGGCAGATAGTCAGATTAGCTGCATTATTCACAAAGAAACTACATACATGATCATACTAATGCTTAATTGACGGAGTGAGAT
This sequence comes from Pinus albicaulis, assembly GCA_034641835.2. Taxonomy (NCBI): domain Eukaryota; kingdom Viridiplantae; phylum Streptophyta; class Pinopsida; order Pinales; family Pinaceae; genus Pinus; species Pinus albicaulis. Next base: position 854,869,909 of record CM076584.1, read on the forward strand.
ATTGAAGGATTACCTCTTTGTAGACGGAAAATCTGTTGGAGAGCGTTAGGCAGTGTGGCGGAAGTCCTCCTCACCAGCTCCAAGTCTAGATCTTGTAAACAAATTATGCATCCAATGAGTGTTTCCACTCGAAAATTGAGTAACCCATAGGGAGATAAGTTGAAAATACGAGTTGAAAAATATTTGTTTACTTTTTCCCTCTAAAATTTGATGATGTAATCTAATTTATTTTATTATCTCCACTATTATTTTATAATTTCCTTAGGAGACCCATTTTAGACCTTAAAATTCCCCTAATGAGGATCCAAGGATCGATAGAGCCATTCGAGACTATGGATATCATCGAAATCATGTGTGGAACCACAGGCGGAAAGAGAGGAAAGCAACTCATCAGGGTATATGCCCTTAGAAGACTGGTGCTGACACTTACATAAGAGTCAGGAACTCCCCCTATTAAGGGAACCGTGCATCTAGGTTATGCGGAATAATCATGGGTGCAAAAGGATATTTGGTCCATTGTAACTATCTTCCCATCCAATGGAAAAAGAATGTGTCGAAAAACCAAAGAGACAATGGCAATCATCATGTAAGACCAACTGTGACCCAAAAAAATATTGTAGTCGAGATGATGATCTATGACTTCTATGTCCACAGTTATCGTTTTCATACTAAGTATAATGGGGTAGCTATCAAGGTATCCTTTTGGGATGAAGGTGTGGCCATCGAAATATTTTATGGAATTCGATGGCGTAGAAAAAGTAGGAGAACCCAAAGTGAGGTAGCACACAGTTGAAATTACGCAGGTCAAAGCACCTTTGTCTATGACAGTGCAATGGATTTGTCTCCATTTTAACACAACTTGAACCTGGAAAGAAAGCTAGTGTTAAAGGCGAGGTTTTCATTTTTCCATGTTAAATACGGATAGCATAGAATCATGGGGGTCAATTCCACCAATGGCTGAAAGCAGGGCTTTCCTTTGTTTTGGGAATGTTTGCAACACTTCAAGTGCAGACATAGCTAAAATTTCTTATGCCAAGTATTATACAATTTTGTAGTTTTGGGCATCACATGCAGAGGTTTTATGAGTCATGCGTTGAAGGCTCCCTTAGGGGGGATGAATGATAGGGTCAGCAATAGGCCTTTTGATATGAAGATTGTTAGGTGGTGGTGGATTCGAACTTGAACCAGGTTTGTGAACCTCGGTGATTGTATTTCCATATATTTTAGCTCAGGTTTGGAGTTAAATGGTATCCATGCCATAAATTGTAGATAATCCTTCACCGGAAGGATGAGTACCACCATTGACCCAAGGGTTATGGTGGGTTTGAAACCATGTGTTGTTGCTGCTACAGATTAGGAAAGGGATTGTGAAGGACAACAATTGTCCTTCTAGATTCCTTTTGCATGATGAAATCTATGCATTCTTGCAGCGGAGGACATTTATATGTTAAGTGGTCCTCCACAAATTTTGCAAGGTAATCTCATAGGTTTCTCTGATTGGCAATATTTTGAGTGTTAGGATGCTCTTCATAAGGAGTAGTCTTTTTCTTATTCTTCTTATTCTTGTTGCTAGGTTCTTTTGTAGACTGCATAGAGTGTACCTTAGTGGTAGGAAGAGCAACCGATTGGGTAGGGGCGATGGCAGCTAAAGATGCCTGGGAAGCTTGCTCGATAAGCTTTTTTGCAACTACACCGGAAGTTGTACCAATGAGTCTGTCAGCATGCGCTTTGGGTAACTGAGTAACAGGAGGATTTGGGTTGCTACGGGCATGGGGGAATAACTCATACAGTGTGCCAGATTGTGAGTATATGAGATCTAGATGCTATGCACAGCGGATGGATTGGTCTTCCTTGACTGCACAAGACAAGAAAACATATTTAGAAAGGGGTGGCAAGAATGACTTACAAAACCATTTCGATAGTATATGATCTAGGGTTGGTGCTTTGACTAACCTCCACCTATGTCTCCATTCATGAATGTGATCAGAGATGTGGGTGGTGGTGTCTTTGTGCAGCGAGTTTAAGATTTCCATTCCAATTTCGTATCAAATAGGTAGCTGAAAGTTCTTCAGAAATTCCATTTCTAAGGCACCAAAAGTATTGACTGCAGCTCATGGTAACTCGATGTACCATTTGGCAATGTTTCCTATGAGAGTGTGGGGGGAAATTCTGAGCCGGACACTATAGTCCACCATGGAATTAGTAACATACCATAGATGAAAGGTGGTGATATGTGTAGCTAGATCCTCCTCGTGTTTCCCTTCGAACTTATGGATGTTAGATGAAATCTTATGCGGCACAGGAGGCTAATGTAGGTTATGATTGATAGGATCATTGGACAATTTATATATATTGAGGATGTCTAAAGCTGCCATGAATGGAGATTGTGTGGTTTCCCTTGAGTCTAACCAAGGAGGTGTTGGTTGACCATTTGAACTGTAGGGTCCGCCCATCAAAGTGTTTCCAACGGGAAAGGACTCTGTTGATAAAACTTTATAGCTAGTGGAGGTGTAGGGGTGTAAGGTTGTTTTCCATAGGGGATATTGTATTAGGGGAAAAATGGTTGGTTTTCATAAGGGTAATAGCTTCCCCCTTACCCCAACTAGTTTTGGGTAATAGACGTGATAGATTTATTTTATGGCATACTACTATTCACATAATTGACCATTGGCATAGACCCTACGCCATTAGGTTGGCCACTAAAACGAATGGCATTAACAATCAATGGAACTTCTTGTCCCACGGAATTTAGGGGTACCCAAGTACCCCCTGGCATGTAAGTGTTGGTAACACTGCCCCCTAGCTTAGTAGCCAAGGGGTTTGAACTCAACAATGGATTCCAATCGAAAGGGTTGTTGAAGGGAACCAAAGTAGCCCCGCTAGTGGGAGCGAAAGTCGGGGTTCGAGGAGCACACACAATAGGTGCTGATACCGAAGGTTTCAGAATACCACTCACAGTTGTTGTGAACAATTAGCTAGGATTGGAAATATGTTGGCTACTAGGTTTTCTAATCAATTGTGTACACTGACAACTGGCGGGGAAAATGGTGGTGGAACCAAGTTGGCCACCAACAGCATTGACCTAATGGTGACCGTTTGTGAAGTGGATGTGGGTGTAGCTTAAGACATGGCTAGTACTAGTGCTACCTAAATCAGCAATGGCCCCAATAGGTTAGTGAGAGGAGGATTATAAGGAGGGACGACTCCTTGAGTGAAAGGGTCCTTAGGCAACTCCATAGTGTAAGGAGAAATGTGAAAATTAGGGGTCAACATTGGAGACTGCTCTTCTGAAGAAGGAACTGGGTCACTAAGATTCGACTCCTCCCCTAGTCTTAATGGAGGGAGACCTTGTTGTTGCCTAGAAAGACGACGAGGCTCTAAGGACACCATAATGACCAGTTAATTTTATCAAAATTTTATGGTGATTTATTACTAAGTCTTAGTGATAGTAGAACCACACACGTAAAAAAAATAACTCTAAAATCAATCAATCAAGCAGCTAGAGGGGTTAGACCCTATATGATTACTACCATTTATTGGAGATGAAACCCAGTATCACAATAACATACAAATAGAGTTGGTCAAATTTATAGTTATGGTTACTCTTGAGCTTTTCCGGAACCTCAAACGATGGGTGCAAGCACTCTCATGAGGATGAATACCCTCCCAATGAATGAAGATAGAGTAGTTACGCCTGTGTCAGGTACCAAGGCAACCCACCCCATTCACCTTGTATACGTCACTAGAATTATGGAAACTAAAGATACCTTAAATCACAGACACTAACAGGGGGGTCAGGGTCGTAGACAACACGCTATATGGGTAGAATACCTAGATCCCCAATCTAGTTTCGACATCCCCGAGGGGAGCACCAATATACAGAATGCCCATTATTATGAGATCGAAGGCAGAATACCTTCTGACACACCCTAGTGTTTTCTTGCGCTTAACTCCGGTAGTAGTAGAGTGCTCCCAATAGTATGAGTGCAACAGGATTTTCACTCTTTAATGACACTAGTCTCCAATTTTGCGATATTGGTCATTTTTCTGACTCTGCCTATCCCAAGATCCTAGCTTGAACTAATGTTGGTGTAAGCCTAGAAAAATAGTTATTTGATTGATTTTATTAGTGCTTAATCTTAGTGTACTTTCTTATAAGTCTCCGGAGGGGGATTTAACGTATGAAATTTTATGAGACTCTGACTCAAACCATGCAAAAAATCTTTTTGATATTCAATTCGATGAAAGAGATTATTTATATAGAGATAAATCTTTCATACATCCATGCAGTAGAAAACATCCAAAAATTCAACTCAACCTAAAAATATTTAGACATCTATATATCCTCACTAATAGCTATTTAACCCAAAAAATTCAGAATGAAATGAGCTATGTTTAGAAAACTACAAAAAAAAAATTTCCTTTTCAAAAAGTAAAATGCAACTAATGCTAACTTTTAAAATAAGAAAAACTAAGATTCTAGCAGGCAACCAAGCATAGAGATCCAAAACATAGGAGCCAAACTGTGAGCTAGCAACTCAGTAGTCAAGGAAATCATGACAGGGGTGAAATAACAAGTTTTTGGCTAGGTAACGCAGGCTAGCAAGGGCTACAGAGTGTTAATAGTAGTACTAACGCATTTCTTCCAAGCATCAGCAGTGATATAATTCTCTAGAATACACAGAGGAGGTGCGTTACTGAGGGAAATTTTGCAAATAATGGCCAGGTAAGGTCTGTTCTGAACACTGTGAGCTATTGAGATGGTCGTAGAGCACATGAAATGATTAGAAAGGATGTGAGTGGAATAGGAAGAGATAGAGGGAAAGAAATAAAGGCTTGGAAACAAAAAATATGGGAACTAAGGATTAGTCCCCAGTGGAGACGCCAATTCTGCTTAGGGGTAGAACACACAGGTGGTAGCTAGAGTAAATCCCTCTCGGGCCTTCTCGGGACCCAAGGCAGACAGTCAGATTAGCTACATTATTCACAAAGAGACTACATACATGATCATACTAATGCTTAATTGACGGAGTGAGATATTGAAGGATTACCTCTTTGTAGACGGAAAATATGTTGGAGAGCACTAGGCAATGTGGTGGAAGTCCTCCTCACCAACTCCAAGTCTGGATCTAGCAAACAAACAAAGAACAAGTGTAATATTAAAAGTTGTATCACTATAAGAAAATAAAAAATTATATAATAAACATTTAACTATGTATATCTAAGTCACTTATATCATGATTCATAAATAAATAAAAAATAGATGCATTAAAAAACATCAAGTGGAAAAAATAGATGCAGTTCTATTAATAAGAGAAGAACACTTATTTCATTAATATTAGAACTATTTTATTACAATGACATCACTATAATTGATTATTTTTGTTATTTTGAAATTCTAGATCTAGTATTTAATTCTAGATTTAATGAAATATGTGTTGAAGGAATATTACAACCATTATTCTGGCCAAGCTTCCCTCAGTCTTTCGACTCCTCTCTCTCTCTCCCCTCAATATCTGTGTGTAATGATAATTAGGCCAAGAGTTCCCAATGGACCTTGCCAATCATGAAGGCTCACACTCAAAAAAAAAGTTACGCTCTGTACACGATCAACCTTTCAACCTTTGACAATGAGCCCCAACCTCCAATTTATAAGAATCCAGGAGGACAAATCTTGCCAATCTTCTCCATCAGTTCAAATAGGGAAAAATCATGATGTTTCCTTTTTTTTCCTATATTTTTCCCTCTTTTGATACTCATTTGGTTTTATTAATGTATAATCAGAGGCCTACACCGGAGGTTGTTTCTTTTTGGACTGAATCTGTTAGCCCCCCTATGAAATTTTGACAAGCAAATAGGGGGCTAAATTGTTGTTGAGTCTTCAAGGAATGCGTTTCCGATGAAAACACAGTCTCCTTGAAGCCTCCATGTGCCTTTTAGCCTTTGAATATATCCCTTCTGCTGATTCCCCTTTCAAAAGCCTCTCTGCTATGAAGAAATTCCCAAAGGCCCCCTTTTTCCCTCTTATTTCATTCCCCAAAGCCCTTGTTTTCTCTCCCCTTTATTCCCCCTTCTTCCCCATTTACCCTCCAAATCCCCTCAAAGTCCCCTTAGAAATTCTACCCTTACCCTTTGTTAACCTTTCTCCCCTTTTCTTCCTCTATCGTTTCCCTTAAACCCCTTAAAATCCATTTGGATGGGTTAAAAACCCACTTTCCGACCATGTAATAGGGCTTAGCCCCTTTCCCGCCGGCCCCTTAACCACTTCCCCACATATGCCCGTCACCCAAGACCAAGCGCTTAAGTCCCGGGCCCAATCGAAATCGGAAGATCGGCGGGAGGCAAATTCCTTTGTAATACTCTAAAACCCCGATGCGATTGTTTTATTATGTTAAGTCCCGCGATCTGTCCCGCACCGTTGATCTGTTTCGATCGAACAGCTGAGCGCTAATCGCAGGCCCCCTGCCCATCGCAATCGAAACATGTTAAGTCCGCCCCCCGATTGAAACCTTCCGATTTGATCACGGCCATCCATATGTTTCACGATCCAACGGTCCCATGACTGATCGCACTGCCCCTTCGATGGTCTTCCCCACCGTTGATCTATCCCCGCGATCCAACGGCTGTTGCTCAATCGCAACCCCCGTCTGATCGCAATAACAACACTCATTGCGCACCTCCCGATTGCGATGCTCTGATTTAATCCTGATCGCCCATTCTCTCACAGATCCGACGGTCATCGCAGCTTCCGATCATAAGCCTTCCCTGCTGTCTGCCGATTCAATCCTGACCGTCGATCCGTCCCGTAGATCAATGGCCAGTGCTCAATTGCAAGCCCATGCCCGATCGCAATCGCAAACCCCAGTTGTGCCGCCCCGATTGCGATTCCCCGATTGCATCGTAGCCGTTGATCTCCCCGCGATCCAACGGTCATTGCTCCATCGCACCTACCCCTCCGATTGTTGTCCCCACTGTTGATCTGTCAGTTGATAGGACGGTCAGCGCTCAATCGCATCCTGACCTCTGGTCGTCAATCGCAGGTTCTTCTCTCCATCCTCCGATTAAATCATAGCCGTCTGTTCCTCCTCCAGATCGACGGCCAGCGCTTAATCGCTTCCCCCGTCCGATCGCAATCGCAACACTCATTGTGCACCTCCCGATTGTGATGCTCTGATTCAATCCTGGCCGTCCGTCTGTTGCATGATCCAACGGCCATCGTCTTCCCTTTTCCGCTGATCGCGAGTCCTCTCTCTTTCTTCCGATTCAATCTGGACCGTCCTTTTCTCCGCAGATCAACGGTCCAGCATTAATCGCAACTGCTTCCGCCTCCCCCCCGATTACATCTGGGCCATTCATCCTTCTCCGAGCTAACGGTCAGGATATAATCGCCCTACGCCTCCGCTGGGTCCCACTCTTTCATTTGTCCCCGTCGCATTTCATGTGTCTTGTTTGTTTTTGTTAGTTCCATATATGGTTACGCCGGATCAATCTCCGCCGTTGATCTTCGTCTCCGAGCCAGGATCCAACGGTCCGCGCTGCATGATCATACCAAACCCTTTTGTTCGCGCATTCCACCACTTCACCACATTTTCATCATTCATTTACATAATACCTTTGCTTTCGCCACCGCCGCACCACCATTCAGCTCACCCTGCGTCCGTTGCTCCGTCCACCGTTTCTTCACAGATTGGTCGTGTTGCAGAGTTTCTAGAGGAAAAGGACCGCCTCTGTTCAATGTACTGCCTTAATGGTTAGCGGCGTAGTCAGGATCAAATCCAATGAACCAGTACCATCAGGAAAGTCAAGGAATGGGGCTGTCAGGACTTACATTAAAGGAAAGCGGAGTTCAAACGCCAAAATCTTGCCGGCGCCATTAAAAGCTCGAGCTAACCCGACAGAGGCAGTCATGAAACAGCGAAGATTTTCAGTATAGAGCAGGGGGATTAATGCACGGCAACAAAGATATTGACCCCTGAAATAGAGGTTTAAAGAGGCAAAGCATCATTTTGAAGAACCCGAGGATCGATTCTGGAGGTCCTGAACATCAATAAGAGGTAATACCAAGGTCTTCATTATCAGCAGAATTTTTTTCCATAAAGGACAGGTCCCCCATACAGTATTTATTATGCGCCGTGTCCCTGAAGGAGTTCTCCGTCCCAGCTATAGTTCAGAGCAATATAACATCCATGAGGCAGACCTCCAAGCAAGTTCTTTCATTCTGTTCAAATCACCTGAAGTACTACAGCCCAAAGGACAGATCGTATCCGGAGCAGATTTTTCTTTCACGAGGAAGGTGACAATGATTAAATATGCAGTGTATCAAATAGAATGGGCCTCGGCCCTGCATTCATTTTTGTGTTTAAATATAACATTTAAAGATTCACCTACCTCCTCAGTCGGTCCTCTGTGTCTCTTCTGCTATAAAGCACAGAGGGATATCATTGTAAAGGTTGTTGATGCATTATCAGTGAATTGCAAGCCTTTTTGTCCCGAGCCAAGTTTCCTATGCGGTAGTGGTATGATAGGCCGAGGAATAGGATGTATTCAGGCTGAATGTAAAAGATTTGGGTAGTGATGTACCTGATTGGTGTCGTGTTTAACATGATAAGCAGTTTTCATTGGATCCTGATCTACAGCAGTTGGTGATGTTCTTCTTATCTCTGTGTTTATTTCCATTTCATTTCATGTTCTTCTGACTGACATCTGAATGCATGATATAAGATTTACCCTTGTTAGGTACCTTATATCACAGCTCTCTCAGTCTTTAATGTTTTCTGCTCATTGTGTGTCTGAATATTGTTTTTAATTAACTAAACTAGTGTAGTGGATGATTATTACCTGCTCTCTGATGTGCAAGTTAATAGAATCAGTGTTCGGATGTCTTTGTTAAGATTTAATTGAAGAGGTTAGGAACATTGGGAGGTGTAAAGCCTGTCGCTGCCTCTTCATAACCTGCCCTTCCAATACAAACCTTTTCAAGACCCCTGGTGTTGCCTATGGTTTTGTCCAAGCAGGCATGGAGTTAAATGACCTCTGGCCTGATCTATAGACGGAATCAGACGGTTTTCCATCCTTCATTCTCATCCCTTAGTGTTCCATCCCACCAATCAGTCTTTGAGATCCAAATTGCTCTAGATGACTAGCCCAATTGAAGCTTACACATTGAACATAAGTAAATCCTTTCTGGACTCCATTGCCCAATGGCCTTGATGTTCCCTGAGTTATCTATCTTTGTCTAGCTTCCTTCTTTACCCATCCTTGTCTTATGATGAAACCTTCCTTCCTGATTCTCAACAACCAAACTCAAACAATAAAACGAACGACCTTGAGCCTATAACTAGTCTAAAATCACAATTGAGAACCTTACAGACATATATCCTTTGATAATCAGAGAGAGATCCCTCTCTGGACCTAGGAGGGCTAGATCCTAAGGTCTGAAAGTGGTTCTATGTTGTCCCAGGTTTTGGTCTCTGTCAACCTGGCCAAAACATGGGAACCCCAACATAATGGTGACTCCACTGGGGAATTCTGAGTGCTCCTCATTTCAAACAACCTCAGAAACTTAGAACTCTGGCTAGGTTGACGGTAAGTCGCACCTTTGACGGTGAGCACTGTGGTGGACAGTGTACCCTAGAATCATCCTAAACCCTCCGCCTGGCGACTCCATTGTTCCTGAACATTAAAGACTCCACTGGTGATCAGTAGGCCTGCTGATTATCTTGGTTTCACATCAGACTCCACTGGGAGACCAGTCCCAAGCATAATGAAGACTCCACAGGGAGGCCAGCTCCCAAGACAACATTAACCACAGTAGAAATAACGAGTAGGGCTAAGCTGCTTGGCTTATAAATAGCACTCTGGCTCACAGAACCATTCATAAAAGAGCTTTCCCTGATCCAAACCCGCCTGAAACAGTTGATAATCCTGAGAAAATCCTTAAAAGAACACCTGTGAGTAGGAGATTAACTATTTCTAGCAACATTCATAGAGCCAATTCTGCACCAAAAGATCTTGCAGCTATATTAGACCCTTTCTTCGACCCAGACCTCCAAAACAGATTACCTAGAACTAGGTCATTCAGTGTTTCAGACTAGCCAGACACTAGGGACAGTGAAACCCCTCCCTCCACACCACCTGATCTCCACTTTCTCCAAAACTCGGGGCTTTCCCACCCTAGATCTGCTCAACAGACTTCTGCTGGTCCTACCATCCCTGTCATCCAACTACCAGCTACTCAAGCCAACCCTATACCTCATCAGAACATCATCATGGCAGCCTGGTATGCACCTCTAGTTTTACCTCAGCCTCTACTGCCCTTACTAGGTGATTATCAATCAAAAATCCCATACTTCCCTGCTAAAGAGCCTACAACTGCACAACAACATGTAGATAAAATGGAAGACTCTTTCGACTATATGGAAATTGATGATGAAACAATCAAAATGAGAATTTTTGCGCAGAGCCTGGGGGGAGAGGTTAAAAAGTGGTTTAAAAACCTACCTGCTGGTAGTATCCAAGATCTCCCTGCTTTATACCAGACTTTCATTAACAAATGGGAAACTAGAGCAAACCCTCGCCAGCTTCTAGCAGAATACGTCCCTTAAGAGGAACGCAGGAGAGAGTGTTCACAATTACACCACTAGATTCAATAGCATTTACAATGCTCTTCCCCCACACATGAAACCTCCACAAGGTATGGCCCTGGCCAAGTATCCTGATGGATTTGATGCTGACATGGCCTATGAGCTTAGAGATAAAGAATACACCACATTGGAGGATATGCAGAAAGGGGCAGTCAACATAGAGGCAAACTTAATTGAGAAAAGAGCCAAGCTGAGAGCTGAAAAGAGAGTAACATACAAGGATGACACTATAGCCTCCACTTCCGATCCTAATATTGACAGATTGTCTAAGAATCTGGATAAGCTATGCCAAGTGGTCGAAAATATGGTTATCACTTAGAACAGGAACCAAAATCAAAACCAAAACCAGAACTTTAGAAGAAACAACAACACTCCCAACAGGCAGAAAGAGTCAGATCAGCAAGTCATTCCCCCTTTCCAAAACTTTCTCTATGAGGATGAGGGAATCATAGAAGAGTCTGAGGGGAATGTGATAAACATGTTCGAGACAGAGGACTCAATTCTAAAATGTGACTCAGAGGATGATCGACCCTCATCTTCATATTGGGATGAGGAAAGATTAGAAACCGAAGAGTACAGACTTGGGTACCAAGATGCCATGTTACAGGTCAGAGAACAATATGAGCTCAGGAGTAAAAATAACCAAGACACGTCCAAACCTAAAACTCCGGAGGTAACCATCAAAAAGAGGCCTGAAAAATCTTCTAAAGCAACCGCTGTAAACGATAAATCAACAGCTGAGGGTTTTGAGAAAAACCAACAGAAAGGCAACCAAGACAACGAAAAACGAATTCAACCAACCAGCAGCACTAGCACCTCAATTAGTGCTCCTGATAAAGTTGTTTCTACACATGTACATAATGAAAAAACACAAACCGATTCAGCTACTAAGGTAGTTGCAAATAAGACAGATTTGAACAGTCCCAAAAGCCAATCCATTTTCAATTTAGCAAGTGAGCTTGCAAAAATAAAAATCCCTGTACCATTATCTGAGCTGGCCTCTCAGGATGTATATAAGGGCCAGATTTTGAAGGCATTAAATCTGAGTATAAATAATGACACTGTAAATTTGAGCGATGATCAGCCTGCCCTCTTATTCGGTCCCAAGATTGAGGGGAAATTTCAGGAAGGGGTAGTTCCACCTTTTTATATCAGTCTTAAGATTCATGACAAGATCCTCCATAATGCCATGCATGACTCCGGTGCATCACACAATCTAATGCCTAAAGTAGTCATGGAGAAGCTAGGCCTAGAAATTACCAGACCTTACAAAGACTTATACTCTTTTGACTCTAGTAGAGTAAAATGTCTTGGCCTGATCAAAGACTTATGCGTGAGCCTAACTCAGATTCCTGTGAAATGTATGGTCATGGATGTAGTGGTGGCAGACGTGCCACCCAAGTATGGCATGTTATTATCTAGATCATGGGGAGCCAAGCTGCAAGGCACCATGCAGATGGATGGTTCATATGCCACTATCCCTATATTTGGCCAATCAAGAAGACTGTATAGAGAGTTCCAAATGAAATTCCTAGTCAGTAGCCCCGAGAAACCTGAAAATTCACCATTATACTCTGTGCATACTGATCTTGACTCCTTCATTTTTTGTAATGATGAATCCTTAGAAGAGCTAGAGTCCCAGAGTAGGCATACGAATGAGAACACCGAGCCTATGGACCTCCACATAATGGCCACTCTGGAAGAATATGATCAGGAAAACCATGGGCAACGCACTGAAAACAAAGAGGAAGTCAACAATGAAGCCTGTAGAATCTGTGGTGGACCTCTCACTCCAAGTGAAACAGAAACAGAACAAGAACAACCGGCCAACCACCTCCCTGACATCCATGGCCTCTATGAACAACAGGACAACTTACAATCCAGTACAGACCTCCCAACTCAACCTAATGGCGAACCCAGCTGTAAGGGAGAAAGTGAAGTGGAAGTAAACAAAGAACCCCTGTGGGAAATGAACTTTGATGGGTCCTGTACTAGACAAAGCGCTGGAGCGGGAGTGTGGCTGCGTAACACCAAAAATGACCACACGGAGAACCACACTGTCAACCTGCATTTCAAATGCACGAACAACATTGCAGAATATGAGGCTCTAATCTTGGGTTTAAATCTGTTGAAAAAATTAGGAGCCCATAGGATAGTCGTGAGAGGAGACTCTGAGTTAGTAATCAAACAGATGAATGGTGAGTATTCGGCAAAACACCCCAGGCTTAGGGCATATAGGAACGATACTCTAGATTTGGTGAAAACATTCATTGAATATGATTTAGTATTCATTCCTAGGGGTCAAAACGCTATTGAAAATGGACTAGCCTGCCTAGCCAGCTCATATCCTAAGGCCCCAGTCAACCAACAGATCATCATTCAAACCAAATTCATGCCTGCAGTGCCAGACAATGAAAAATACTGGCAGGTATTTGAAGGAGACAAACAGATTGAAGATTTCCTGATGGGCAGAAATGAGTTTGAATTTTCTGATTCAGACTCAAAGTCTGATGACAACTGCCCAAGTGAGGATTCCCCAGACGAACTAGAAACACCTTGTAGTATAGAAATAAATTCTTTTTCTGAAGAAACTGGAGTTTCAGCCATAAAACGTGAAAACGCAGATAGAGAAGAAATGGAGGTGCTGCAAGCCAAAGACAAGAACATACCAAGAGGCTTAGCACCCTTAGAGGATCTCTTTGATTTTGATGATGTTGCAAAGAAGCCCACAATGGAACATGCAGAATCAGATGTAGAAGAATGTAACATAGGCACTGAAGACAAACCCAAAATGATAAAACTGGCTAAGTCCATACCTGCAGACATGAAGAAAGGATACATTGACTTGTTTAAGGAATTCATTGATGTGTTTGCATGGAGCTATGAAGACTTAAAGGCCTATGACACCAACATTATACAACATAAGATACCATTGAAGGAAAATCAGAAACCTTTCAGACAAAAACTCTGTAGAATTAATCCAAAACAATTGCCTGCAGTAGAAAAGGAAATTAAGAAGATGTATGATGCAGGCATTATAGTCCCTGTAAGTTTTTCTGATTGGGTGTCGAACTTAGTGGCTGTAAGGAAGAAAACAGGGGAGATTAGACTGTGCATAGACTTCAGAAACCTCAATAGAGCCTCCCTGAAAGATAACTACCCCTTGCCTAGAATGGAACATATCTTACAGAAGGTAGTGGGCTCTAAAATAATCTCCCTGCTTGATGGTTTTTCAGGATACAACCAGGTTCTGGTACTCCCAAAAGATCAACTCAAAACAGCTTTTACCACTCCATGGGGCACCTTCATGTATGTGAAAATGCCTTTTGGATTGATGAATGCTGGAGCTACCTTCCAGAGAGCAATGGATATTGCTTTCTCAGATGAGATTGGACAATTTATAGTTATTTACTTGGATGACTTAACTGTATTTTCTAAAATAGAAGAAGAACAATTAAAACATCTGAGAAAAGTTTTTGAAAAATGTAGAAGGTACGGTCTGTCCCTAAATCCTAAGAAGACTGTTTTTGGGCTGCAAGAAGGTAAGCTCCTTGGCCACATTATATCTGAGAAAGGGATTAGGATAGACCCCCAGAGAGTTGAGGGAATACTTCAAATTTCACATCCAAGAAACATCAAGGAGCTACAGTCCTTCATTGGGAAGATCAATTTCCTTAGAAGATTTATTCCCAATCTTGCCGAGCATCTTAGGAAAATGACTGAAATTCTAAAGAAAGATGCAGGAATCAAGTGGACTGTTGAAGCCAAAAAATATTTTGAGTCAGTAAAGCTCGCACTCACCCAAGCCCCTGTCCTTATCAGCCCTGACTTCTCAAAATATTTTCTGATCTTTTCATTTGCCTCCCCACACACAATAGCTGCAGTTTTGCTGCAGAAAAATTCGGAAGGTAAGGAACAGCCTATAGCCTTCTTCAGTAAAGCCTTGAGAGATGCACCCTTAAAGTACAACATCATGGAAAAGCAGGCCTATGCGCTGATTAAGGCCTTAAAAGACTTTAGGGTGTACATTCTGCATTCCCACACCATTGCCTATGTGCCAAATATAGTGATCAAGGATATCTTGTCCCAAGACCCAGATGGAAAAAGGGGCAAATGGATTGCTACAATTTTAGAATATGACATTGAAATCAAACCCACCAAGCTGATCAAAGGTCAAGGCCTGGCCCAATTGATGGCTGAATCTAATTTACAGGCCCTTGATATTAACATGATGAATACCCTGGATGAGCAGGAAGAATTGCCCCATCCAACTGTGGAGGAGAAGTTTCAGAACTCTCCTTGGTATGCTGATATCCTTTACGTGCTCACACACCTCAATGCCCCTCCGGAACTGTCCAAAACAAAGGCCAGATTCATAAAACTCAAAGCTAGAAATTATTGCATTATGAATGAGAGTCTATATTGGAAAAATCCAAATGGTCTTTTGCTGAAATGTTTGCCTGAAACTGAAGCTGAAAAAATCAAACTTGAATTTCATGCTGGGGAATGTGGAGGTCACCTGAGTTGGAAAACCACTGCAAACAAGATACTCAGGGCTGGTTACTATTGGCCCACACTCTTCAGTGATGTGCATAAAATGGTCCTTACTTGTTACAAATGCCAAATCTTTGAGGGCAAAAGAAAGCTCCTTCCCCTCCCCCTGCAACCTATCACCATAGAAGGACCCTTCATGCAATGGGGCTTAGACTTCATTGGAGAAATCCACCCCTCTTCTTCTGGGCAACACAAATGGATCCTGACTGCTACTGATTACTTCACTAAGTGGATTGAAGCCATACCCACTAGGAATTCCACTGATTCAGTCATCATTAGGTTCCTAGAGGACTTTATCTTATCTCGGTTTGGCTGCCCAAGGAAAATAATCACTGACAATGCTGCTGCTTTCGGGTCCAAAAGAATGACTGATTTCTGTCACAGGTACGGAATTGCACTTGGGCATTCAACTGCCTATTACCCCCAGGGTAATGGCTTAGCTGAATCATCAAATAAAAGCCTGGTCACAATCATTAAGAAGCTGCTGGAAGAAAATAAAAGGTCTTGGCATAAAAAGTTGATACATGCCTTGTGGGCAGATAGGCTCACTACAAAGAAATCTATTGGCACATCACCCTTCCAGCTGGTTTATGGGACAGAAGCAGTTTTTCCTACTAGCCTTGGGATACCAGTGGTAAAGCTTATTCAAGAAATCCAATCAGAAGAAGACAGCATGATAAGGAGAATTAATGAAACAATTCATCTTCAGCAAACAAGGGAGTAGGTTTATAACAGAGTTGTCAAAGTGCAGGAAAACATGAAGAGACAGTTTGACAAAAGAGCCAAAGCAGTAAATTTTGAGGTTGGGGACAAGCTCCTGAAGTGGGATTCAAGAAGAGAGGATAAAGGCAAACATAGCAAATTCGACAGCTTGTGGCAAGGTCCATTCATCATTCAGGCCACTGTGGGTCCTAATGCATTTTTCTTACAAGAACTTGATGGTACAGAGCTGTTTGGGGGTCCTGTCAATGGCAGGATGCTCAAACACTATTTCTGCTAATTCTCCATTTCCAGTTTCATTTCCATTGTATATACCATTGCAAATTTTCATTTTCAGAAAAAGAGAGAAGAAATCGTCCCAAAAAAAAGAAGAAGAATGAAAAGAGAGGTTCAGACACGCTCAAAATATGAACCTTTGAGGCAAAAGGATTGGCTCTAATAAACTCAAAATCTGAGCCAAAGGGAAGAAGAATAGATCGTCCTTACGAGCTCAAAATATGGATCAGCAAAGAAAGAACATCCAGCTCTAATATGCCCAAAACCAGAGCTGGAACAAAGGAAAGAAGTGACTCAAATATGCTCAAAACCTGAGTCACAAGAGAGAAAGAAGGATGTGTCACAGTTGCAGAATTCCATGCCTTCTCAGTTTTGTTTTCTTCAAGTTTCTGCCCAGCAAGTCAGACAGTCTAATCCTGGCTTGGCTGTGTTTAAATTTCCTGTCTTAGAATGTAGGTGAAGAAACCTGTTGGACAGTTTAATCCCAACGGGTAGTAGTTTAGGTAGAGAATCATATGAGGCCAACAGTCTAATCTGGCCTCATGGAGCAATAAGGGTAGAATTAGAATAGGTTTGTTTTTGTTTTGCAAAATAAAATGTGAAGGCTCTGCTAGTTCAGATGCACCCAAGGGAAAATTGTTAGAACTCTAGTTTGGGTAGGTAGATTGGTTGGGAAAGTGTTTCTGCTGATTTGTGTATCTAATATATTGTGGCAGCTAATCTAAAGAAAGAAGAAAGATGGCTTATAGCAGCAGGCATTTGGCCTACACCAAGAGATCAATTCCTGAATTCTTGACTCCTTCAAGAAGAAGCCATCCCCATGTGGAGCCACTGTTAGCCCCCCTATGAAATTTTGACAAGCAAATAGGGGGCTAAATTGTTGTTGAGTCTTCAAGGAATGCGTTTCCGATGAAAAACAGTCTCCTTGAAGCCTCCATGTGCCTTTTGGCCTTTGAATATATCCCTTCTGTTGATTCCCCTTTCAAAAGCCTCTCTGCTATAAAGAAATGCCCAAAGGCCCCCTTTTTCCCTCTTATTTCATTCCCCAAAGCCCTCGTTTTCTCTCCCCTTTATTCCCCCTTCTTTCCCCATTTACCCTCCAAATCCCCTCAAAATCCCCTTAGAAATTCTACCCTTAGCCTTTGTTAACCTTTCTCCCCTTTTCTTCCTCTATCGTTTCCCTTAAACCCCTTAAAATCCATTTGAATGGGTTAAAAACCCACTTTCCGACGATGTAATAGGGCTTAGCCACTTTCCCGCCGGCCCCTTAACCACTTCCCCACATATGCCCGTCACCTAAGACCAAGCGCTTAAGTCCCGGGGCCAATCGCAATCGGAAGATCGGCGGGAGGCAAATTCCTTTGTAATACTCTAAAACCCCGATGCGATCGTTTTATTACGTTAAGTCCCGCGATCTGTTCCGCACCATTGATCTGTTTCGATCGAACGGCTGAGCGCTAATCGCAGGCCCCCTGCCCATCGCAATCGGAACATGTTAAGTCCGCCCCCCGATTGAAACCTTCCGATTTGATCACGACCATCCATATGTTTCACGATCCAACAGTCCCGCGCTGATCGCACTGCCCCTCCGATGGTCTTCCCCACCGTTGATCTATCCACGCGATCCAACGGTTGTCGCTCAATCA
Organism: Pinus albicaulis; assembly: GCA_034641835.2. Classification (NCBI taxonomy): domain Eukaryota; kingdom Viridiplantae; phylum Streptophyta; class Pinopsida; order Pinales; family Pinaceae; genus Pinus; species Pinus albicaulis. The sequence goes on from CM076584.1 coordinate 854,887,748, forward strand.
CAACCCCCGTCCGATCGCAATCGCAACACTCATTGCGCACCTCCCGATTGCGATGCTCCGATTTAATCCTGACCGCCCATTCTCTCACAGATCCGACGGTCATCGCAGCTTCCGATCATAAGCTTTCCCTGCTGTCTGCCGATTCAATCTTGACCGTCAATCCATCCCGCAGATCAACGGCCAGCGCTCAATCGCAAGCCCATGCCCGATCGCAATCACAAACCCCAGTTGTGCCGCCCCGATTGCGATTCCCCGATTGCATCGTAGCCATTGATCTCCCCGCGATCCAACGGTCATCGCTCCATCGCACCTACCCCTCCGATTTTTGTCACCACCATTGATCTGTCAGTTGATCGGATGGTCAGCGCTCAATCGCATCCCGACTTTCGATCGTCAATCACAGGTTCTTCTCTCTGTCCTCCGATTAAATCATAGCCATCCGTTCCTCCTCCAGATCGACGACCAACGCTTAATCGCTTCCCCCGTCCGATCGCCATCGCAACACTCATTGTGCACCTCCCGATTGCGATGCTCTGATTTAATCCTGGCCGTCCGTCTGTTGCATGATCCAACGGCCATCGCTCTTCCCTTTTCCGCTGATCGCGAGTCCTCTCTCTGTCTTCCGATTCAATCTGGACCGTCCTTTTCTCCGCAGATCAACGGTCCAGCATTAATCGCAACTGCTTCCGCCTCCCCCCCCGATTACATCTGGGCCATTCATCCTTCTCCGAGCTAACGGTCAGGATATAATCACCCTCTGCCTCCGCTGGGTCCCACTCTTTCATTCGTCCCCATCGCATTTCATGTGTTTTGTTTGTTTTTGTTAGTTCCATATATGGTTACGCCGGATCAATCTCCGCCGTTGATCTTCGTCTCCGAGCCAAGATCCAACGGTCCGCGCTGCATGATCATACCGAATCCTGTTATTCGCGCATTCCACCACTTCACCGCACTTTCATCGTTCGTTTACATAATACCTTTGCTTCCGCCACTGCCGCACCACCATTCAGCTCACCCTGCGTCCGTTGTTCCGTCCACCGTTTCTTCACAGATTGGCCGTGTTGCAGAGTTTCTAGAGGAAAAGGACCGCCTCTGTTCAATGTACTGCCTTAATGGTTAGCGACGCAGTCAGGATAAAATCCAATGAACCAGTGCCATCAGGAAAGTCAAGGAATGGGGCTGTCAGGACTTACATTAAAGGAAAGTGGAGTTCAAACGCCAAAATCTTGTCGGCGCCATTAAAAGCTCGAGCTAACCCGACAGAGGCAGTCATGAAACAGCAAAGATTTTCAGTACAGAGCAGGGGGATTAATGCGCGGCAACAAAGATCTTGAGCCCTAAAATAGAGGTTTAAAGAGGCAAAGCATCATTTTGAAGACCCCGAGGATCGATTCTGGAGGTCCTGAACATCAATAAGAGGTAATACCAAGGTTTTCATTATCAGCAGAATGTTTTTCCATAAAGGACAGGTCTCCCATACAGTATTTATTATGCGCCGTGTCCCTGAAGGAGCTTTCGGTCCCAGCTATTGTCCAAAGCAATCTAACATCCATGAGGCAGACCTCCCAACAAGTTCTTTCATTTTGTTCAAATCACCTGAAGTACTACAGCCCAAAGGACAGATCGTATCCGGAGCAGATCTTTCTTTCACGAGGAAGGTGACAATGATTAAATATGCAGTGTATCAAACAGGATGGGCCTCGGCCCTGCATTCATTATTGTGTTTAAATGTAACATTTAAAGATTCACCTTCCTCCTCAGTCGGTCCTCTATGTCTCTTCTGCTATAAAGCACAGAGGGATATCATTGTAAGGGTTGTTGTTGAATATTAAGTGAACTGCAAGAATTTTGTCCCGAGCCAAGTTTGCTGTGCGGTAGTGGTATGATGGTGAGGGAATACATAGGATGTATTCGAAATTTGAATGTAAAGATTTGGGCAGTGATGTACCTGACTGGTGTTGTGTTTAACATGATAATCAGTTTTCATTGGATCCTGATCTACATCAGTTGGTGATCTTTTCCTTATCTCTGTGTTTATTTCCATTTCATTCCATGTTCTTCTGACTGACATCTGAATGCATGATATAAGATTTACCCTTTTTAGGTACCTTATATCCCAGCTCTCTCAGTATTTAATGTTTTCTGCTCATATGTGTGTCTGAATATTGTTTTTAATCGACTAAACTAGTGTAGTGGATGATTATTTCCTGCTCTCTGATGTGCAAGTTGATAGAATCAGTATTCAGATGTCTTTGTTAAGATTTAATTGAATAGGTTAGGAACATTGGGAGGTGTAAAGCCTGTCGCTGCCTCTTCATAACCTGCCCTTCCAATACAAACCTTTTCAAGACCCCTGGTGTTGCCTATGGTTTTGTCCAAGCAGGCCTGGAGTTAAATGACCTCTGGCCTGATCTATAGACGGACTCAGACGGTTTTCCATCCTTCATTCTCATCCCTTAGTGTTCCATCCCACCAATCAGTCTTTGAGATCCAAATTGCTCTAGATGACTAGCCCAATTGAAGCTTACACATTGAACATAAGTAAATCCTTTCTTGACTCCATTGCCCAATGGCCTTGATGTTCCTTGAGTTATCTATCTTTGTCTAGCTTCCTTCTTTACCCATCCTTGTCTTATGATGAAACCTTCCTTCCTGATTCTTAACAACCAAACTCAAACAATCAAACAAACGACCTTGAGCCTATAACTAGCCTAAAATCACAATTGAGAACCTTACAGACACATATCCTTTGATAATCATAGAGAGATCCCTCTCTGGACCTAGGAGGGCTAGATCCTAAGGTCTGAAAGTGGTTCTATGTTGTCTCATCTTTTGGTCTCTGTCAACCTGGCCAAAACATGGGAACCCCAACAGAATCCTTTGAGAAAAAGCAAGAAATTTAAATCAGTTACTACGGGATTTGTCCCTTTTTCTTCATGAAACATGGGTAGCATTGACTCTTAAGAAAGACAGTGTGTTAAACTCAAAATTAATGCTCCCTTTGAAAGTTTTGGATGCATTATAACTTGATCTAGTTGTGTCTAGGGTGTATTACCTTGGTAAAATAAACCCTTTTCTAGGTCATTTTCTTGCTTCCATGTTTCCTTCTCCTCTGAGCTAATGAGGGGAACATTTGTCCTGTAGCATAAATCTGAAGATTTTTCTAGGTAGACCTGTGTGTCCTCTATGCATACCAGCCTTAAAACTAAGAAAATATCTCCTGGAATGCCTTCAAAAATCCATTTTCCCAACCTTACTCCAGAAGCACAGACAAACAGACAAAAAAAATGGCAGAAGCATGAAAAAGAGGATATTTATTAATTTTTTCTCCAAAAATGGAGGGTTTCATCAAAATATGAGACCATATCTAGAAATGATATGTCAAAATCCATCCAAACATATGAAAAATTCCTCATTTGGAGGCTCTGAGGAAAAACGTCGCGTCACTGCGTGATGCTTCTACAAAGGTTAATTTTCCAAATTTTCCAAAAACCCACAAAAAATACCCAAAATGTACAAAACTTGCTGAATTTTGGTCCATGACATCCTTGGATGAGAAACTAAATAGATATGGATGCCTCATGTATCAAATCAAATTTATCTTTCACCTTTAGCTTAATTAGGGTTTTTTAAATCTTTTTCCTCAAGTTCTTCACCCTCATTTTGGCGATTTGGTTCCTAGTGAAATAGTGTCTCACGATATGCCTCTAGAGGTTATTATCCCTTTCTTCCTTCTTCAAAAGATTCTCAATATGCACATTTAACCTGTTAAGCCATATATCTTTGTCTTGCTCAATTTTAGCAGCGATCAACTCATCAAATTTCAGCTGACCTAATGGAGGGGATGGCTCTCTTTCTTGTTATTTTTTTCAGGTTAACCCTCTTGTTCTTGGCCTCCTTGGATTTGTTTCAACCTCTATGTATTCCAAATTATCAAAATATACCACTTATATTCCCTTACCTTTGTCTACCTCAAGATTTTCCTTTGTTTTTCTTTGGAGCAACGGTTTCACCTTCAATTGCATGCTTTCTTGTTGTACAAAGGTAATCATGAAATTTTCCCTTGAGAGGTTGTACTTAAACTCTATTATCTCTAATTCCTTTTCCCTTATTATCTCATAAGCTGAATTTCCTTTCACCTGATCTACCATTTCAACCTCCATAGGTGCTTGTTCCTCATGCTGCTACAATGGTGACTTGTCCTCATGCAAATATGGATGCTCCATGGTCTCTCTCTTCTTAGCTGTAGTTTCAAGTGCAAGCACACGTTTAGTGATCAGAAGAGAAAAATCCATCCTCTTACCTTTCTCATATGCTTGAGTTATTTCAATCCTAGGCTCCTTTGGAACCTCTAGTTTTCTAGTTTAAGAACCAACCTCCTTTGGCTGTGATGATGTTGTTGGTATGTTATGAATTATGGGTCAACTAGTAGTAGGCACAGATGCAACTGTCTCCATCAAAGTTTCCGAAGACATATTGATTGCTAAGAGCTAACAAAAAATAATAAGCTTGACGAAACCATGGTGGAACAAATTAGTGTGCTGATTGTTGGTGGTCTTGTGATTTGGCAGATTGGCATGCCAAGTGACAAGGCAACATGAAAACCAAGCTTTAGAGCTCTAGGATTTATCCCTCCTAGTCTCAAAGAGGGATCTCTCAATATGTTTATAAGGATGTGTCTTGAAAGTTTTAGTAGTTGATTTTAGGCTAGTTATGAAGTGCAGGGTTGTTTGTTTTGTTTGGTTGGAAAAATGTGTTTCATGCAGTATAGATAGAGCATGGGAATCTACAAGCCATTGGGCAATGGAGTCATGTGAAAGTCCAAATAGTTATGATTGAGAAGGAAGGGAAACCAAATGGAAAATCTAACTTGGTCAAGGATCTGTCTAATAATATAGGTGAAATGGGATGAACATTAAGGACTAAGAGTGAAAAGTAAACTAAACCCTTTCAAAATGGCTTAAAAGATTCGGGGAATGCCCTATTTTCTCTAGTAAGCTCACTGCTTTGGAATTATTTAACATAAACACTCAAAGAAGAGGAGAAATGCAGACTAAACCCTCTCAGAATGACTTAAAGGATTCGGGGAACGCCCTATTTCCTCCAGTAAGCTCACTGTTTTGGACTTAATCAACATAAATACTCAAGGAAAAGGAGAAATGTAGACTAAAACCCTCTTAATGAATTATAGGATTCGTGGAACACCCTATTTCCTCCTATGAGTTCACCGTTGAGAGCTTAATCAACAAAGACATACAATTGCATTCAAAGAAGAGGGAACGCCTTAGACATCTAGGATTGCAATTATAGGGAACTTTAACACAATAATTACAATAATGAACAAAGGGTATGATTGGAACACGCCTCTCTGTAAAAATGCAAGCATTAATAATTAAAGGGATATTTCAGACACAACATTCAGTGGCAAAGAAAGAGGGAACGACTAAAAAGTCTTTAGCACAACTAAATTAACCATTTCTGAAATAAAACAAACTAAATATTAAAGAGATCTATTTAGACTACCCTATCATTTTCAGCATCATAAAACATATAAACAATGAAGGATAAACATGTCAGAGGTGCTTCTGAGATACATTTCTCTGCCTAAAATTTTTATCCTACTATAAGTGAAAGCATAATGGAACAAAGTGATAAATGGGAAACAAAATTAACAATAAGATATTACTTCACCCAAACCAGGCTCAAGGATCCAAAGGTCTAGCCTCCTTCATGAAAAAAAAAAAGAGACTTCCACACTCCTTCAGAACACCAATGCTTCTTCAAAGCAGCAATCTATGTATTACTTTTGAAATCACCAAATGCCAACCTTTTACAATGAGACTTCAAAGAGTCTTTATAGAGAAAATGGGAAAAGTAGGTGAAGAAGGTTTTAATGGTAATTAGAGATAGGAGAGGGCATTCAAATGCTCCATCCTATGTCATAAACATAACATTAAATTCTAGACAGCTTGTTGAGACCATTTTGATATGAAAAAAATCACCCAGAGGGTGTCCTTGAGAGGAAAAACCATCTGGAGTGGTACTGTTATCTTCTTGGTGTGAGTTAAGTGAGATAATGGGCTATGAGGACTCCCATACTTCTAAATAACTACTTCTGACAGTTTGTAGCAGTTTCTTTGGTGTAATAACTACTTGGCAGGCTTGTGTGTGTGGAGATGGGCTATGTCTATGTCAGTCTCTGTTCCTTTGTACTTCAACCTGTTTTATCTCTGTTTATGTTTTAACTTTGCTGATTGCTCGAACTGCTTTTGTACTGATGCCCTCAAAGGTTTTATTAATATTCTATGCCTTGTCTTCTGCCACTGAATATGTGATCCTCATCTTTCTGAATGTTCTGTGTACAGGTGGAGGGTTTCATTGAGCTGGAGGGTCACTGAGGGTTCATGGATCTGATCCATTGATTGATATGACCTCGCCCTTTGCTTTGTTTCCCTTTGACATTGATTCTTGCCCCTGAGATAATTATCGGAGCCTCTATGTCACCTCTAGTGACTGTGGAGAAAATTCATGCTTCGTTGGCCGTGAAAACCTACAAACACACGATAAACTTGTTATGAAAACCTACGGCCTTGGTTTAGATTGCTTGCAGAGTTTCTAGGGGTGGAGGAGCAGTGAGGAAAAACGTGATTGCAGCAGAAAATTGGGAAGAAAAACCTGGCAGAGCAGCTAACCAGGTGCAGTGAGGGTTTGGGTGCGATGAGGAACGTGGGCCATTAGATCAGGACGATCTATGGTGGAGATCTCTCGATGAGCGTAGCAGGAGAGAGATGGGAAGAAAATGCATTAAGATCATGATATAATATGGGCCATGTGATCTCAAGGATTTATGGCTAGGATTAAATCAGGAGTGACATTGTGGAGGGCGATGGTTTGGCGGAAAACGAGAAATGGTTTTCGCATAGCAAAATGGGGGGAGGCAGTTTTGAGCGAATGGAATGCGATTCCATACACTGGGTGACACGTGGATTCTTAAAACTGCCTATTTCGAAAAATTTTGAAATTCTAATCCTCGGACATAAAAAATTCGTGATATGGAGTGTCAATTTTCAGATGATGGGCAACAGATCCGATGGTGCGGATCGCGCACGACGGATGAAGAGCTCCGAGGGTGGAAAGGTAGGTAGGGTCCACGATGACATATGCAAATGTGTCGCATAACAGGTGTGTTTTCGGGAGTGTTTGGATGGTTGGGGTAGATCCTAGCCATTGGATCTATAGAATGGACGGTGGGGATAAAGCAGGGGGATATACAGTAATAAGAAGATGGATAGCAGGATGGGAAGAGGGTCGTTGATCACCGTTAGATCTACGGGATCAACGGCAGAGGTTGCATCGGGGGTAAAACGTTGGGTGAAAAACTTATAAATAAAAGGGCGCATTCGCAGAGAAATATGAGGAGAGGAGGGCTTAGGGATAAGCACTCGGGTGTGGTCCCATGGAGGGAAAGAACTAGGGCTAGCTGATGACTTAAGCCCTCGGGGGCTTAATACCTTTATAGAGCGGAAGACTATTTTTAGGCCAAAAATAGGGATTTCAAGGCCAAATGAGGGTTTCGATAGATGAAAATGAAGGGATTTAAACCAAATAAACATGATATATAAGGTTTAAATGGGGTTAAGATAATTTAGAGGTGAAATTAAGGGGTTTAGTGGGGTTTTTGAAGGATACAAGGATGAAAAATGGAGATTTTGTGGGAGTGAAATGGAGAGGTAAATGGTGGTAAATGGAGCATTATGAGCAGTTTTCTCTTGGTAATGAGCAGGTTCTAAAGGGCTTATAGTGAAACAGTAGTGAAGATTAATTCAAAGGACAAAGAATCATCATAAGACTTCAAAGATGACGGATTTTCAAAGGAAATATATCTCTTGAAGGCTTGAAAACAAATTTAGCCACCATCGGGTGTATCAGAATTTATAGGTGGCTAACATTGGCTCCACTTGGGGAGGACAACTTTCCCTTTAGGTGTCCAAAACCTCAGTAATCTCTGTATTTAATAGACCAGTGCCTTATCCTTTGGGCAAAATTCTTCATTTGACAACTCTTCATTGTCCTACAGTAATAAATCCATTTGAACAACACTTCTACCTACCCCAAACTATTTTCCTAGCATTATTTTCTTCTTTGAGTGCACTTGGACTGGCAAACCCTTTTTCCAACATTCTATTTTGCAAACAGAAAAATAAACCTATCTAATGCTACCCTTATTTCTCCATGAGTTCAGATTAAGCAGTTGAACTCATAAGTTTCTCTACCTGACTATTATCTGTCAGGATTAGACTGTCTGACATATTTTCATTCTCTATATTCTAAGACAGAAATTGAAGCACAACCAAACCAGGATTAGACTGTCTAGTTTGTTGTGGGTCCATGGCATAAATACAAGCTGCACATGAACTAAAAATTTGCAGAAAATTGACACAAAATTGTGAGGGCTTGAAATTATGGAAATTTAAAGCATCCCTCCTTCCTTTTGTGACTCGGATTTTGAGCTTTTTAGAGTCACCCTTTTTCTTCATTTCAACTCTGGTTTCGATCTTGTTAGAGTTGTTTTCTCCTTTTTGGTTGGTTCAAGTTTTGAGCATTTTATAACCAGTTCTCTTCTTTTCTTTGGCTCAAGTTTTGAGAGAATTAGAGCCATATTTTCTTATGATTCTAGGTTCGGATTTTCAGCATGTTTGAACCTTTATTTCTTCCATCCTAATTTGTTCCACTAATAAGCCAAGATTAAACAGTTTGGCAGATCTTCTTCACTATCCTATCAGCAGTATATTGAAATCTGCTCAATCATGATTAGGCTGTATGATTGGATAGTAGTGCTCTTTAAATTAGTGGCATTGGATCTTGCACACTTTCATATTTTCCTTTCTTTTGGTATGGGGCTATACCTTTCTTGTTTTATTTCTACCCTCTTTTCTATTTTTCTATTGTTTTTGTATTTTTTCAATTTTTATTTCAAAGCAGAAACAAAAATCTAACTAGATGCTCAAAGGCTGAGCTTTAGTGATTTCCTATCTATCCTACCCTAACCTGAAATATTTACATGTCTAGCTGACAAACTCTCTTTTCCAATACATCCAGTCAATCAGATGGTTCCATGACTAGTCTTTGCTCATCCCTTTGAGCAGGAAGGATAAACAAGGCCACTCCCATTCCTTTTGTTTCTTAGCAGTAGTGCTAAATGATCTTCTTACCTTTGGTAATATACTGCTCCTAACAACCTTTATCCCTTCCTCAAATATCTTCAAGAAATGAGTATAGGGATCTTGAAACAATGCCCGGTTATGAATATTTGGAAGATAGGTTTCAACTAGGATTTCCTTTTCCACTGGATCAAAGAAAAGATTCTTTTGAGAAAGAAAATCTTCCTCATCTTCATCATTTTCTGAACTAGAGGACTCATCATATTTGGAAGTTCTATCCTCTTGAAGCTCTGAGATATTATGATTGGGTGGTGTGAGCTCTATGAAAAGGTCACTATATTCTTGAGCAGGGGTATGTTCCATTGCTTCCTCTTTTTCAAGAGAAGGCTCCTTGGTTTCAACCTGCTCAAAAATTTCTTCATCGTTTTCCTCCTCAACCTTTGAGATGAAAGAATGTTGATTCCCAATCACATGAAAACTATTACTGATGATCTGAGATAAAGTAGATTGAAGATTCAATGAATCTTCACCTACTACTAGACTTTTATAACTTTCCTGATCAATATCATAAATAGCTTGCATGGGCTCATTACTTTCTTGAAGTTGATGGCACTGATCTTCCTTCCACAAATATACTAATGATGGCCCTGCAAGATCAATTTCTGTTTGGAGGACACCATCATCAGATAGATAAAAATTAGGAAAATCATTAAAGCAAGTAATTCTACCAATTAAAAATACTGGATTATCAGTAGGTCTTTCTTTATGCTGATTTGCAAGGGAGATTTCTAAATCTGTACAACAAAGCTCAGTGGGTGAATGGTCAAGATTTTTTATTTTACAATAAGTTTCAGATGCTGGTTGTCTATTGATGATTTGATCTATTTATTCTTCTGTCAAAGGGGGAGATGCTCTTGTGTTTCTTTCAACAAAAGTGCAACAACTCTCTGTTTCTTTTGAAGACTGAGTTTGAGGCTGGATGTCTTCTTGGGCCTCAGCTACAAGGGATAATAAATCAGTGTTCAGGTTTTCAGGGATATCTTGAGGGATGTTTTTTATTTCTTGACTGATTTCTTCCTCAACTGATCTGTCTAGGTTCTTGTGATAGTCAAGATGCATGTGAAATTCTTGAATGGTTATTGAGAGATCCTCAGGATGCATATCAACCAGATCCTCATCAATGTCTAACAGGTATTGTAAGATGTTCTGAGATTGATCACAAAAATCCCATGATAAGGATGGAGATTTTTCTTTATAATTCTTGTAAAATACTTGGTGCATGTATTTTAAAGAAAACAAGCTCTTAGGTTCTAACCATTCACACCAATTCCTTGCATTACCTTCTAATGTTGCCATGAACATTTTCATAAGATAGTCGTGATGCCATTCAACTTTTAACCTCCACATATGTATATGAAACTTGATGAGATGTAACAAGGGGTCATCAACATTTTCATCCTGAAATATAGGTAGGTCTTTCAACCAATTTATTTCAGTTATTTTGTGTGGGAATCCAGGGATATGATCCCTACTCATTGGGGCATATCTTCGTTGTATCCTTGGAATCATGCTTGTAAATCAGAAAAGAGGTCATTGTGCCTATTCAACCAGTTCAGAGTCTTCTGCCAGTGGAGTCATTAGGCCTTTTGGGATTGTGGAGTCACCAGGTGGAATATTTTGAACTTTTTTGTCCACCATCACCATGATTGGATCTACTTAATGCTTTCCCAGGGGAGTTTACAAGGACTGGTAAGATAATAGGCCTACTAGAGGCCAGTGGAGTCGTCAGGTGGAAATTTTAGCTCCTTTGGAGGTAAAATGTTCTATGGTCCACCACCATGTTTATTATGAAGCCAATCTGAATTTTTTTTGGGTTTTCTAAGTTTTATGTGGTTATCTAAGGACTTACTGAGTCTAAAATATTTTTCTAGACTATTATGTACTTAATAGGTCCCACCGTGATCACCATTATGTTGATGGTCCTGTGAATTGGTAGATTGGCATGCCAAGTGACAAGGCAACATGCAAACCAAGCTTTAGAGCTCTAGGATCTAGCCCTCCTAGTCTCAGAGAGGGATCTCTCAATATGTTTATAAGGATGTGTCTTGAAAGTTTTAGTAGTTTCTTTTAGGCTAGTTATGAAGTGCAGGGTTGTTTGTTTTTTTGGTTGGACAAATGTGTTTCATGCAGTATAGATAGAGCATGGGAATCTACAAGCCATTGGGCAATGGAGTCATGTGAAAGTCCAAATAGTTCTGATTGAGAAGGAAGGGAAACCAAAGGGAAAATATAACTTGGTCAAGGATATGTCGAATAATATAGGTGAAATGGGATGAACATTAAGGACTAAGAGTGAAAAGTAAACTAAACCCTTTCACAATGGCTTAAAAGATTCGGGGAACACCCTATTTCCTCCATTAAGCTCACTGATTTGGATTTATTTAACATAAACACTCAAAGACGAGAATAAATGCAGACTAAACCCTCTCACCATGACTTAAAGGATTTAGGGAACGCACTATTTCCTCCAGTAAGCTCACTATTTTGGACTTAATCAACATAAATACTCAAGGAAAAGGATAAATGCAGACTAAAACCCTCTTAATGAATTATAGGATTCGGGGAATGCCCTATTTCCTCCTATGAGTTTACCATTGAGATCTTAATCAACAAATACATACAATTGCGTTAAAAGAAGAGGGAACGCCTTAGAAATCTAGGATTGAAATTATAGGGACCTTTAACACAATAATTACAATAATGAACAAAGGGTATGATTGAAACAAGCCTCTTTGTCAAACTGCAAGAATTAATAATTAAAGGGAGATTTCAGACACAAAATTTAGTGGAAAAGAAAGAGGGAACGCCTAAAAAGTCTTTAGCACAACTCAATTAACCATTTCTGAAATAACACAAACTGAATATTCAAGAGAGCTATTTAGACTACCCTGTCATTTTCAGCAGCAGAAAACATATAAAAAGTGAAGGATAAACAGGTCAGAGGTGCCTCTGAGATACATTTCTTTGCCTAAACTTTTTATCCTACTGTAAGTCAAATCATAATGGAAAAAATTGATAAACGAGAAACAAAATTAACAATAAGAGATTACTTCACCCAAACCAGGCTTAGGGATCCAAAGGTCCAGCCTCCTTCATCAACAAAAAAAACAGATACTTCCACACTCCTTTAGAACACCAATGCTTCTTCAAAGTAGCAATCTATGTATTACTTTTGAAATCACCAAATGCCAACCTTTTACAATGAGACTTCAAAGAGTCTTTATAGAGAAAATGGGAAAAGGTAGGTGAAGAAGGTTTTAATGATCATCAGAGATAGGAGAGGGCATTTGAATGCTCCATCCTATGTCAGAAACATAACATTAAATTATACACAGGATTAATAACTTTGTAGCTTGTTGAGACCATTTTGGTATGACAAAAATCACCCACATGGTGTCCTTGAGAGGAAAAACCATCTGGAGTGGTACTGTTATCTTCTTGGTGTGAGTTAAGTGAGAGAATGGGCTATGAGGACTCCCATACTTATAGATAACTACTTCTGACAATTTGTAGCAGTTTCTTTGGTGTAATAACTACTTGGCAGGCTTGTGTGCGTGGAGATGGGCTATGTTTGTGTCAGTCAACTTCTACACCAATAACTACTTTGTTCCTTTGTACTTCAACCTGTTTTAGCTCTATTTATGTTTTAACTTTGCTGATTGCTCGAATTGATTCTGTATTGATTCCCTCAAAGGTTTTATTAATCTTCTATGCCTTGTCTTCTACCACTGAATATGTGATCCTCATCTTTCTGAGTGTTCTGTGTACAAGTGGAGGGTTTCGCTAAGCTGGAGGGTCACTGAGGGTTCATGGATCTAATCCACTAATTGATATGACCTCACCCTTTTCTTTGTTTCCCTTTGACGTTGATTCTTTCCCCTGAGATAATTATCGGAGCCTCTATGTCACCTCTAGTGATTGTGGAGAAAATTCATGCTTCGTCGTCCATGAAAATATACAAACACATGATAAAATTGTTATGAAAACCCGCAGCATTGGTTTAGATTGCTTGCAGAGGTTCTGGGGGTGGAGGAGAAGTGAGGAAAAATGTGATTGCAGTGGAAAATCAGGAAGAAAACCCTAGCAAAGCAACTAACCAGGTGCAGTGAGGGTTTGGGTGCGATGAGGAACGTGGGCCGTTAGATCGGGATGATCTACGGTGGATATCTCTCGATGGGCGTAGCGAGAGAGAGATGGGAAGAAAATGCATTAAGATCGTGATATAATATGGGCCGTGAGATCTCAGGGATTCATGGCTAGGATTAAATCGGGAGCGACGTCGTGGAGGGCAGTGGTGTGGCAGAAAACTGGAAATGGTTTTTTCATAGAAAAATGGGGGGAGGCTTTTTTGAGCAAATGGAACGCAATTCCATACACCGAGCAACACGTGGATTCTTAAAACCACCTATTTTGCAATATTTTGAAACGCTAATCCTTGGATATAAAAAAATTTGCAATATGGAGTGTCAGCCATTGAATGATGGGTGGTATATCCGATGGTGTGGATCGTGCGCGACGGATGAAGAGCTGCGAGCGCAGAAAGGTAGGTGGGGTCCACAATGACATATGCAAATGTGTCGCATAACAGGTGTGTTGTTGGGAGTGTTTGGATGGTCAGGGTAGATCCTGGTCGTTGGATCTATAGAATGGATGGTGGGGATAAATCAGGGGGATATACATTAATAGGAGGATGGATGGCAGGATGGGAGGAGGGTCATTGATCACCGTTAGATCTAAGGGATCAATGGCGGAGGTTGCATCGGGGGTAAAACGTTGGGTGAAAATTTTATAAAGAATTAGGCACATTCGCAGAGAAATATGAGGAGAAGAGGGCTTAGGGATAAGTGCTCAGGTGTGGTCCCATGGAGGGAAAGAATCGTTGCTAGCCAGTGACTTAAGCCCTCAGGGGCCTAAAACCTTTATAGAGCGGAAGATTGTTTTTAGGCCAAAAATAGGGATTTCAAGGCCAAATGAGGGTTCTAATAGATGAAAATGAAGGGATTTAAACCAAATAAAAGGGATATATAAGGGTTAAATGGGGTTAAGATAATTTAGAGGTGAAATGAAGGGGTTTTGTGGGGTTTTTAAAGGAAACAAGGATGAAAAATGGAGATTTTGTGGGAGTGAAATGGAGAGGTAAATGGTGGGAAATGGAGCATTATGAGCAGTTTTCTCTTGGTAATGAGCAGGTTCTAAAGGGATTGTAGTGAAACAACAGTGAAGATTAATTCAAAGGACAAATAATCATCATAAGACTTCAAAGATGATGGATTTTCAAAGGAAATATATCTCTTGAGGGCTTGAAAACAAATTTAGCCACCATTAGGTGTATCATAATTTATAGGTGGCTAACACTGATATTTTCCTTTACTCTACACCTATTGAGTCATTTTGACCAAACGCCTGAATAGATAATTAGGAAAATGTAGTGGTTTAGTGGAAGTGAAGTGCATCAATAGCCTTATATGGTGAAGAGATCCATAAATAGACCTATTTAGAGGGGTTAATAGTCACCTGTTTGCCTTCTTAGATCTCTTTTTCTTGTTGTTGAACGGGGTCTCCTAACAAACTACAGAACTAGTCCGTTTTGGTTAATTTGGATTATATTTAATATAGCACAGGGATTTTGGGGTGGGTCAAAGCCCCAAACACATTGTAATGGCTCAAAGGGGTAAACTAGGGGTCCGAAAACCATGGGTTGCGGACCATAGGAAAGTTGGAGCTAGATCGTTATAAATAGAGATGTATTTTGTATCGAAAATGATAGGAATTGATGAGATATTGATGTGATCTGTTGCTTAAGCAGTCTATTTGGGTTTTGGGGAATAGACTCCTGCTGTCTATGTGCATGGAGATCCTAGTCCAGCTGTGTACGGACCCTGCTGCTGTGTAAGCAGGTTGGGAAGGGAATTGTAAGGAAAGGTTGATGAATGAATGAATGCGAAGAAATGTTAGAGATCTGAATATGTGATTTCTGTTATGTGAATTGCTGATAAATGTTGTGTTATTTATTTTCTGTCTTTAAGATGCGAAAGATCTGTGTACTATGCTCTTGGATCTAGATCTGCTATTCTCTACTTGTGTACTACTGTGTTGATGATATAATAAGCCTATAACTATAGATCTAGTGCATGTGGATGTGAATAGGAACATATCTAACCCTACACAGGATAGGGTAATCTGGGAATTACAAAAACAAGACGCAGCCCTACTTGCCTTACCCATCCTTTCTCAGGGTGTGAAAACCTAGTTCTAGCACCCACCCATACTACTTTGGGTGAGACTGTGACCTGCGAAAGCAGGTCACTGCTAAAAGGGCTAGTAGTATAGGGGTTTGTTGGAAAACCTTGCACATCGAACCTGGGTTAGGACCCCTCAAGCCAACAAATGGTTCCATTGTTGGGACCGGAAGAAGTTTGAGAAAGGAATCAGTTAATTAAAAGAGAATACTAGAAGCCTGAAAGAAAGGATATCGAGGACTAGTTCGAGAGGCAGATCTAGGAATTCGCATTAAAAGAAAATCACAGCAAGAAATTAACAAAAAAAAGGTGGAAAAATAGGTACATCCTGACTGAAAGCTACAAAATATTCTTTGTAACTTTTGCGATCAAACTTCAAGAGTGGCTGGTGAGACTGATGGAATTTCAGAAGTGCTGGAAGGACAAGAGGGTCACTTTATGGACCCTCGAATTGCTCGAACAACTTGAAAATCTGATAATACTATTACATGCACGGTGGATCACTCGGTGGATAGTGTGCTGAGAGGATTCGTAACGGAATTTTCCTTTGATCAGTTTGTATCATACTCTGAAGTTGAATGACGATTTTTCAAGGGATTCCAAGGCAAGTTCCTAAGGACATTACCATTTCTGATCAAGAAATTACTATGTGAAAAGATCATTCTGTGTAGTCATATGGACTGAATGACCTCAGATCTAGACAGGAGCACAACCCTCAGTGGTAAATACTATCGAACCAATCTTGACAGAGGGAGGTCCGCCTACAATCCTTTTTAGGAACCCGCTACGAATGACCCCTTGGCTATATCGCCACCTCAGATGCGTAAAGGTAAGAATTCATCTGAACCACCACCCTTCCTTGATAGTGATATGGCTGCGCATTTGAAACTACCTACCTTCAAGGGGGTGGGAGAAGAGGATATGGATCGATTTCGGTTTATGGAAAACTCTGTCTGGACTATGCAAAATGTAGCGACACAATCAAGAGGGCACAACTACCTTTAGCATTCAAAGACAAAGCTCTGGACTAATATATGTGATACATTTCCCAGAATGGGACCGCTTCCATTAAAGATATCAAAAATGCTCTGAAGCAACAATTTCGAAAACCAAAATATTATTCCCAGCTGGTAGCGAAGGTAAAGGACTTCAAACAAGGTGTGTCTGAGTCAGTATGGGAGGCTGATCAACAGCTAAAGAAAGCAATTAGGGACGGAGGGTTTGAGTATGATGATAGACAACATACGGAGTGGTTCATCGCCATGTTTTTACCTCACCTGCATACGCTGATGGGACAACATACCTTTGAATCGCAAGAGAAAGATGTGGAAGTCGCTATGAAATTAGAGGCTGCACCCCGGGACGATACATCCGCAGGAGTACAACAAATCTAGGAACAACTTGGGGCTATGCATATAGAGATACAGAACCTATGAAAAGAGTGAGGAAAGGACATCTATGAAAATCTTTGGTGCATGTGTTGCCGGGCATCTGGCCATACGAAGGATCAGTGCCCTCTGTTGGCTGACTATATGCAAGCAGGAGGGCCTAGTCTGATACGACTCGGAGTAAGTAGGGAACCTTTCCTATTACAACCTAGATCAAGCAGATCTGCCTTGTGGTGTGATGATTGTCGGGTAGCAAGCCTACATGATACAAACCATTTCCCTCGGTTGGGTGTGTACATCCCATAAATCAAACAAAAATGGTGTCACTTCTGTCGATCATTGGGACATGATGAGTAGAACTGTCGAATGTATGACTTAATGATGGATCGGGGGAACTTATATCATATGTAATCGGACCCTGCATCACCAAAACTGGTTCCGCACTTTGGAGGATCACTGGCCCAAGGTAGAGGAGGTCAGGGAGGTAGCGCAGGCCGACGACCAGGCCAGCTAATCTATTATAACTGTGGGGAAATAGGCCACTTTTCCATAGAATGCCCTAATCCCACCAGGACGACGTGTAAATATTGTAGAAAGCTCAACCATGAGGTGGAAGAATGCCCAACTTTAATAGCCAAGATGTAGGATAGGCAGCCTACCCCTGCGTAGAACGTACAGAGGGTTAAAACTGAGCAACAGGAGGTGGATCCAAGTGTAAAATTCATGACACGTAGTTGGTTGGACACCCAGGGAAGCAAAGAAGGGCTTGCCTTTCAGAAAGAAGTTCCTTGTAAGGAAAAATCACCATTGGAAGCCCCCACGCAGCCTCAGATCGAAGAAGGAGTTGAGCCCTTTTTAAAGGCATGTCTGAAGTTGCTAAGAAATATGCAGGTTGTAGGAAATCTCCTAGCATTACTGAATACCTACACAGCTCGGCCCATCTTGATCCCTGATACCAAGGATGTACACAAATTTTACAGCTATAAGAAACACACTGGGAGAGAAATGCAGTTAACTGCATAGATCAGAGACTATGAAATGGATCAAGTTATCTTAGATTTGGGATCAGATGCCAACGTCTTACCAAAAAAAACATGGAAATGAATGGGAGAGCCTAAGTTGGAATGGTCAACTATCCAGCTACGAATGTAAAATCAAAAAAATATCATCCCTCTGGGTAGGTTACCCAAAGTCATGGTAGACATCACAGGTATGCGGGCCCTAGCTGATTTTGAAATAATATAAATAGTAGAAGATGTGGACCCTTACCCTGCACTCCTTGGATTGGACTGGGCAATAGACATGGGAGGTGTCATCAATCTCAAGAAACACAACATGTTATTTTAAAACAAAGGTATGCGTGTCATAGTACCACTAGACCTAGCAGAAGGTGTGCGGTACACAGAGGCAGCTTATGAAAAGGAGGAATTGGGTCACATTTATAAGATAACTACGCAGGACGAAGACCTGGTTAACCCCACATATGAGGGAATGCTCTGTTGGGAAAAGGAAAATGAATGTATTTCTGACTCCGATGAAGAGCTAGAGAATTGGAAATGTCATTTGCATGAGGTTTCAGCACTGCGAAGCCTTCGGACCATCAGGAATTTCCATTGCATTTCAACCACCGAAAGAACCTCACCTTGACAAAAGGACGCAGGCGAGGACTAGCAGCCTGATGAACCAAAGCATCCTATGGACCGAAGGCCAGAAGCATTACAGCTAACGCTATATGAAACACCTACACACGGGCTGGTATTTTTCACTCACGGGAAATACTGGAGTAGGGTGATCCTGCGCATAGGGACCCCTGTGGCCAGATGGGCTTCAAAGTCAGTTGACCTACAGGGACACCTACTGTGGAGTAACACTCAAGAGTGTGATCGAACCTCGCTTGAACAGAATTACCGGGGTACCACATCCCTTAGCACACATAGGATTATAGACCCATCTGAGCATTAACAAACATCCCAAGTAATAAGTGACACCAGGACGTATGACACAGCTAGGAACATCCTGCCCGCAAGTGAAATAAAGGCTTCGACAAGACTGCTATCCAATTTGCAGGATCACCTTGCCTCGACCCTCGCTCCAGATATGCACACGACATACAGGTGTCGTCTATGGTCTGAAAACTCATGGAAATGACTTAGGGCACGAATTATAACCATCGGCATGTCCCTATTTCATAAGAAAAGACCCCCACAAGTACGAAAAATAGGCGGCAGGATGTCAATACAACTATTAATGAATAGAATGGTCCGTAGAAGTGAGGGTACGTGCCATGAATGAACTCCATCACCAATTAATAACTCTATAGGGGGCGCAGAGGGTTGGAAAGCTTCACACTAGGCTATTTATTTCTCCTACAATGTGCTCCTATTATCAGCCTATTGTTTTTTCGCAATCAACAACATTATCTGGCGCGAATGTTGCCTGGTGGCTGAGATGGACCCTACTGAACTTGTTGAGAGTAGTCAGAGATGTGAGCGCTTGCCTTCCAGAGAAATAATTGGCTACCTTCACACCCAAGATATGGCCACGGCTTCATGCACAAGATATGGTGTGCTGGTATCCTGCTCTTCCACTCGAAGTGTTATAGTTAGGTCACTGGTGATCTTACACCAAGAAGGAATGTTGCGGTATAGGGACATGCTGCGATGGCTCCACGAACTCAGATTACCACCTAGTAGAGGCAATGTATGCTCGCTCCCAGGCATTTCCCTGATTCCCCCTCCTGATCCAACAATTAGGGATGTCCTATTAGATTTGGCATTGCTATCATGCACGACGCTCAAAGAATTAAGCTCCAGAGTAATGAAAGAGGTTTTCCACCATGCCCAGGACACATGACAACAGTCAGAAATGTCCCCACACACGCGGTCCCAGCGGGTTGCATGGGTCACAAAAGAAACTAAGGATATGCAGGAGATGCTTACACAGGGTGCACAATTGTTTGACTCGGCCACACAGCTCTAGCTAATGATTCAGAACCATCCTCTACTTTAGTAGGCTCGGGAAGACCTCCAGCACATGGAAGCTGCCCTCGACCAAGTCAAAGACCCCGTTCAGCGTGACGATGTGATGGACATAGTGATGGACTGTCGCCACACCTTGGATATCATCAGGGACCGATTGAAATCATGGGGCGCCACCGCCCTCCAGATAGCTTAGGATGTTCAGACTGCCATTAAGCGCCTCCGCCATCTATTAGAACAAGTCTTCGCGCTCCCGGATGGCCCTGATTCACTAGTACTTTTCAACATTGCACAGTGACTTACGGCTCAAATTCAGGAGGAAATCCCTCCACTTGTCTGCGCTCTGGATACCTTGCAAGGGAAAATCGATGACGCACCAGTGCAGTGACTCGGGACGAGTCACTATATTGTGTTGGGGGACTGTTGGAATGGGGTCTCTTAACAAGCTGCGAAACTTGTCCTTTTTGGTTAATTTGGATTATATTTAATATGGCGCAGGGGTTTTGGGGTGGGTCAAAGCCCCGAACACATTGTAATGGGTCAAAGGGGTAAACTAGGGGTCCAATAACCATGGGTTGCAGACCATAGGAAAGTCGGAGCTAGATTGTTATAAATAGAGATGTATTTTGTATCGAAAAGGATAGGAATTGATGAGATATTGATGTTATATGTTTCTTAATTGGTCTATTTGGGTTTTGGGGACTAGACTCCTGCTAGCTGTGTGCGTGGAGATCCTAGACCAGCTGTGTGCGGACCCTGCTGCTGTGTGCGTAGGTTCGAAAGGGAATTGTAAGGAAAGGTTGATGAATGAATGAATGCGAAGAACTATTAGAGATTTGAATCTGTGAGTTCTGTTATGTGAGTTGTTGATAAATGCTGTGTTATGTATTTTCTGTCTTTAAGCTGCAAAAGATCTGTGTACTGTGCTCTTGGATCTAGATCTGCTATGCTATGTTTGTGGACTACTGTGTTGATGATATAATAATCCTATAACTATAGATTTAGTGCACGTGGATGTGAATAGGAACATATTTAACCCTGCACAGGACAAGGTAATATGGGAATTATAGAAACAGGACGTAGCCCTGCTTGCCTTACCCATCCTTCTCAGGGTGCAGAAACCTAGTTCCAGCACCCATCCATACTACTTCGGGTGAGACTTTGACCTGCGAAAGTAGGTCACTGCTGAAAGGGCCAGTAGTATAGGGGTTTGTTGGAAAACCTTTCACACCAAACCTAGGTCACGACCCCTCAAGCCAACACTTGCATTTTTATTATTATTTAGGTTTATGATGCTACTATAAGTGGTGATTAAGGCTAACATACTCTGAGTGCCTAATATAAGGTTGAGTGAAGAAAATCATGATTTATTAAGAATTTTTATAAATATTTTATCACAAAGACTTGGAGGAGACAGCAAGGAGAAATTATAGGAGGATTTCCCACCCTCAAAGGCAGTCTAATGATCCCAAATATTCTCTCCAGCAATTCGAATTCTACAAGTAGCCAAAGGATCCCCAAGGATTCTCTCCAGCAATTTGAATTCCAAAGGTAGTCGAGAAAATCAAAGAGGAGAGCACTCAATCTTGGTTTACTTGGAGTCCAGTGGACTTAATCACCATTTTATAGGGAGTTGTTGGTAGCTTCCCTATAGAATAAATAGAGTAGAGCTAGAGCTAGGAAGAGTTAGTCTATCCTAGTCTCGATTCCATTCAGAATTATTTTTGTGAACTACTGAAGCTTTTTGTTTTATTTAGGGATCGAAAATTTTAGAGATGTATGTAATTATTATTTTATGAAATGAGCAAACTGATTTCATTTGATTGATTTAAGTTCAAAGTGCTAAGGTTGTGGGTTAGGGCCCAATCCATGTTCCTCAACTTCTCTGTTGTTATTATCTTTTCCTTTTCTATTGTTTAGCTATTTTTTCCCCTCTCATTTAAGTTAGATCTGATTCTGATAAGTTTCATTACTATTTATTTTTTGTGCTTCTATAGTTTTAATTGCTTATGCATAGTGAAATAGAGGAAAAACTCCAAAAATGTTGTCAAGTCTCCCCCCTCTCATCTCTTTCAATAGAGTTCGAGTAGGGGTAGACCTTCCCACAGGCCAAAATTTCTTTTTGTTCGAGTTTGGGGAAGAATTTTTATTACCAAGTGCAAGCCTTTCCTTCACTATTTCATCCCACATTTCCATCTGTTCATGTACATGAATTAGCAGGTGTGCTTCGCTGCTGAGCACTACTCTTACACTTCCATTTCCCTCCTTTACTTCTCACCTTAGCGCTACACTTATCTTCTTTCGAACACCCGTAAACTCTTCAACCTTACTTCTTTTTTTTTCTATGTTCATGGCTGCCTTACCCTTTTTATGAAAAACACGTAAGAAACCATACAAAACCACTGAAAACCCAACCTCTGCCTTTTCTCCTCAAGACTCCCACCACCATATGTCGCAATTTGCAATCCCAACATTTAACGATTACCTTAACACTTATCACCCATTCCTTATGATTTTGATATTACGAAATCACAAATCACACTTTGCACTAGTTACCTTCTACTATTAACACTCACCGCTCATTCTTGGCGATTGTGAAATCACAAATCGTAACTCTTAGATTTTTCCATCGCCACGTCATCCCCATCGCACATCGCATCCCGCAAAACATACCACATCACAAATCAGATCCCACAGAACTTACCACATTACAAATATCATCTTGTAGAACTTATCACATCGCAAGTCGCTGCCTGCAACCTTTACCGCACTGCAAATCGCATTTCGCACATTTTAGTTTATTCTCGTTAATCCTTACCGCTATCCTTTTAAACTTGAAATATTGTGATTCATGACCCGCCACATCACTCTTCTCACTTCGCACTGTGCACCATTTATTTTATTCTCGTTAATACTTACCATTATCCTTGTAAACTTGCAATATTGTGATTCACAACCTGCCACATCACTCTTTGCACTTCGCACTCTGCACCATTTATTTCATTTCGTTAAGACCTTACTGCCATACATTTAAACTTGTGAAGTTTCGATTGTGACATCGCACTTCACAAATTTTGTTTTCCATCACATTATGCCATATTATTTATGAGTTCTTATTGCTCTAAAGTCATTTCTTGCGTTATAATAAGGTTTCCTAAGGGTTTAACCCCCTTTGTCCACTCTAGATCCATTTCTCACACTATCATAAATTTTTCTAAGGGTTTAGCCCCCTCTTTCCACTTCCAAACCTTATTTCATGTGTTAAACCCCCCATTAGCCCTCTTAGCCCTTTTTCTTCCCTCTAAGCTGCAAATTAATTCTTTTTAGTTAAAATTAAGGCATGGATAGGAGTAGGGTAGATAGATCATAGGATAGGTAGAGTGAATTTAGTCATTTGTCCAAGTTAAGTTTGGTTTAGAATTAATTTCCTTTCTGCTATCTTTTTTCTGCAAATTAAATTAATCTCATTCTTGGCATTCCTTCCAGTAATTTAGGTCAGTTTCCTTTCTTTAATTTCCTTCCAACAATTTACTTTCCAGTTGGTCTCATAATTTAAGAAATAGCACCCTTTCGTGAAGTAGAAGAGGATGACATGAACATAATGCATATGTTGTGTATATAGCACTATCACCTCAAAGTTTGTATGAACCTCGGGTTGATAAAGTAAAGTAGGATAGCCCTTAGGAGTTGCAGCATTCTTGGTGCAATATCAGGGCTCACCATATGGTACTGGTAAAATCTTGAGAATATCCCTTCACATGTAAAATACTTCATAATTAACTTCATTAAAGGGGAATACTTATCAAGTGAATGTTGAGATTCAAAAAGAAGATCCTAGTGAAAATTAAGCACCTACACTAGGATGGAGCCTCAGGCTATTTCTAGGTGGACGTCTATTTATAGATGCATGAGAAAATTCTATTTATAGATTCATGTCTATTTATAGATGTATGTGCAAGTTCTATTTATATATTATATGCATATTTATAGATGCATGTCAACTATTATCCCTTAATATTAGTTGGACAATAAACAATAATCTATTCTTAATGAGCACCTGGAAATAGTTTACTGAAGTGAAAAATTAGTTAGATAAATGAATTTTGAGTTAAGAGGCTGGTTGGTGGGACATGTAAGTGGAATTAGTTGTAACTGAGTGATTCGAAGTTGTAACAGAGTTGGAAGTGCAGTTATGAAAGTTGTAAAGTAGCTTAACTCATTCAAGTGAGTTAAACTAGTTGTGCTAGTTGTAATTGAAAATACACTAGTGAGAGATCAAGTGAATTAATTATCAATTAATTCACAATAAGTGCTCTCACATGCAACTGAAGATTTAATACTATTAATTGCATGCATGTCAGATCCAGTGGAGACCTAGTTGAGTTCTAGGTGAAAGGGAAGATAACTATGAGTTGTGACATTATCCGGTTGCACACATGCAACCGCACACACATTGGATGTGCCCATCAGGATTGTACAATCAAGGCAAGCAATATTGCATTCATTCAGGGATTTCTATCAGTTGGGATTGCCCATTGGAGGCAGGCTATCTACAGACAGTAAATTGGCTAAGGAACTTACCAATTTTTGTATAACAGTGTGAGATAGTTAGCTCATGTACTGAGAGTGCTTGGATTAGAAATTTGTATGTAATTGATTCATGATCCATGATATAATACACAATAGAAGATAGTGGGGTTTTTAGCTATATGCTTTCCTTGGGTAAATTATCTTTGTTTGTGATTGATCTTTCTTCATCATATTGTGATTAGCAATTGTGTTTCAAATTCTGAAAATATTTTGTAGAAGCTATTATGTATTTAACAATAGCATATTATTATTAGATCAAGAGAATCCAAGAAATACATGTATTTTGTATTAAATTATGCATGGTATCGGAGCAGAGGAGATTGCAATAGTGAAGCAGGAGTTGAGTTTGTTGATGAAAATAATTTGAATTTGCAGAAAGAATTCCTTAGTGCTACAACTGATTCAAGATCGAAATGGATTTCAATGAATTGAGGTTAGAGTATGCACTCGAGGGAAGCTTGAACTACATTTCTTGGAAGGACAGGATGGAAGGCTGCTTCCTTAGATGCTGTCAATCTTGATGCATGGCAAAAGAAAGTGGAAAATGTGAGGAGGATTATATTGGAGGGAGTACGAGACCACATTGTCTCAAGCCTCCATGGGAAAGCCACACCATATGTTATGTGGAAGGCTTTGACGGATCTATTCCAAAGCAGCAATGACCATAGGAAATTGACGCTAAAAGATAAACTTAGGAAGATCAAGATGGAAAAGGGTGACAACATTCCAAAGTATCTCACGAAGTTTGTCCAATGTCGAGATGAACGGGGGAGTGTGGGAATAATTGTTGCTGATGATGATTTTTTGAGCTTGTCTCTCTTGGGACTTCCTAAGAGTTTGCACAGTTATGAATACTCTATCAATGGATAGGAAAAATTTCCAAATTGGGAAAGACTGTGGTCAGATATGGTGAAGGAGGAGTTCAGGCGGAACACCAGAGATGGATCTTTATCAAAGCATGATGATGAAGAAGATTTTTCTTTGGCTGCCAAGGAAAATAAGGGAAGGGGGAATAAATTCCAGTCTAAATCTCAGTCTAAAGGCAAGAAGTTGGATATGTCCAAGGTGAAGTGTTTTCACTGTCAAAAACATGGGAATCTTGATACTAACCATTCGCAAAAGAAGAAGAACAAGAAGGATGCTCGAGTTATAGCTAGTGAGGCCCTTACCTCACAATTTGAGCTTGAATTCTCTTTAA
The DNA here is from genome assembly GCA_034641835.2 of Pinus albicaulis. Lineage (NCBI taxonomy): Eukaryota > Viridiplantae > Streptophyta > Pinopsida > Pinales > Pinaceae > Pinus > Pinus albicaulis. The sequence continues at coordinate 854,913,362 of CM076584.1, forward strand.
TCTTATGCATGGTGTCAAGTGAATTGGGATCTATGTGGTATTTGGATAGTGGCACTTCCTTTCACATGACGGGAGATAAGGAACTTTTTAGTGACTTGGAGGGGAAAGATCTCCAAATGCATATAGAGATGGACGATGATGGATGGTACAGTGCGACTGGCATTGGTACCATTACCTTTCAAATGGATTTAGGTAAATCATTTCAATTGAAAGATGTTATGCATTTTCTAGGTCTAAAGAAAAATTTGGTCTCAGTCACAATGTTGGAGGACAAAGGCTGTGATGTTGTTTTTGGCGATAGAAAATATTTCCTGTGACACAAAAAAATGAGTCAAGTGAAGAGGATAGGGATTAGAGTTAATAATCTCTACAATTTGGAGGTATGGTTCTGATTTCATGATGGGAAAGGCGGAAAAAGTGGTGAGCCGGGAAGAAGGCGAATTATGGCACAGTCGATTGGGCCATCTTCATCATGGAGCCTTGAAATTCATGCAGAAAATATCTATTGGACTTCCAATGGGAACACTTGCTCAATTGGATTAGTGCAATGGTTACACCATGGGGAAGTATGTAAAGTCCACCTTTCATGATAAGGAGAACCTTGCTTTAGGGATCCTTGAGAGAGTTCACACAAACATGTGTGGACCGTTCTTGTTTGCTTCAACAACAAAAAATAAGTAATATTTTATTTTTGTATGACTTTTCTCATAAATGCTAGATCTTATTCAAGGCGGAAGAAGGATCAAACATTCTCAAAGTTGTGTGATTTTAAGGCATTGGTGGAGAAAGAGTCGTGGAAGTAAGTGAAGGCTCTTAGGAGAAATAATGGTGGAGAATACATCTCTAATGAATTCAAGAACTTATGCAGCAAAGAAGGAATTTGAAGAGAACTCATAGAACCTCATAACCCACAGCAAAATGGGGTCGCAAAGAGGAAGAACACAATGATCATGGGTTCAACAAGAGTGATGTTACATGATCAGGGCCTATCAATGCATTTGTGAGCGGAAGCATACAACATTGTAGTTTATGTGAAAAATCGTTGTCCTCATAGAGTACTTGGAATGATTACACCTGAAGAAGCTTTCATTAGTAAGAAACTGGATGTTCCACACTTTAAGCTTTTTGGCTCATATTTTTATGTGTAGGTGACCAAGGACGCCAGGAAGAAGTTGGAGCCGACTGTTGAAGTTGAGATTTTTGTGGGGTACATAGAAACATCCCATAACTATCATGTGTATTTTCCAAAGAGTAGAATGACTATGGTGCGACGAGATATAAAATTCGATGAGGGAAAATCCATGAAATTGTCGCTTGAGAGGGAGTTGGACTTTCATGTGGAGGAGGAACTTCTAGTTCCCAAAGATGATTCTCTATATGTGGATCGGCCACATAAGGCGGTTCATGGAATGCAGGAGTCCACTCATGTAGAGTCAACCATCAGAACTGGAAGAAGGCGTACTACAGAAGTTGATAGGTTGAGACTTGATGCTGTACAGAATATAGGATCCCCTACTTCATAGTGCAGACAAAGAAAGTCTCCTAACTGATTTACTGGATACATGGCTCTCATGAGAAAATTTATTGTGACTAAACCATCTTCCTTTCAGGAAGCAGTACAGGAGCCCACATGGGTAGATGCAATGGTGGAGGAGTATGACTCCATTGTAAAAAACAGTGCTTGGGAAATTTTTCCAAGGCCGATTGATAAATTAGTGGTAAGTTCGAGATGGATCTACAAGGTAAAGCAAGCTCCAGATGGGAGTGTTGAGAAATACAAGGCCAGATTTGTGGCCTGGGGCTTCTCACAGATCGAGGGGATAGATTATGAAGAGACCTTTTCACCTTTTGCAAGGTATTCTTCCATAAGAACCATCCTTGCTCTCTCAACACAAATGGGCTAGCACATTCATCAGATGGAAGTGAAGACCATGTTTCTCAATGGGATCATTAAGGAAGATGTGTACATAGAGAAACCTAAAGGTTTCAAGATCTTCAACAGTGATTCGCATGTGTGCCGACTCAAAAGAGCATTGTATGGGTTGAAGCAAGCACCCCATGCTTGGTACACTTGAATAGATAGCTATTTTACTAGACTGGGCTTCACGAAAAGTGAAGCAGATGTAAACCTATACCAAATTGTGGTGGATGGTAAGATTTTAATCATTGTTATTTATGTTGATGATTTAATATTGACTAATGATGAGTAGCTGATACACTCATGGAAGGAGGCTCTTGCAATGGAGTTCGAGATGAAGGATATGGGCCTCCTTCATTATTTCCTTGGATTGGAAATATGGCAGCAAGATGGTGAAATTTTTGTGTCTCAAGGAAAGTATTCAAGGGAGATATTGGGTAAGTTTCACATGGAGGGATGCAAACCCATGAATACTCCTCTTCCAGGAAACTGGAGGAAAGAGGATGCTACTTCTGCAGAGGTAGTGGATGTAACTATCTATCGACAATTAGTGGGTTCGCTAATGTATCTAGTGAACATGAGACTGGACATTTTCTATGTGGTTAACCAACTAATTCAAGCTATGGTTAATCCTACCAAGCTCTTTTGGAAGGTAGGAAAGCATGTCCTGAGATACATGAGGGACACATCACAGTATGTTTTATGGTACAGATAAATGGATGAGGTGAAGTTGCATGGCTTCACAGATGCAGATTGGGCAGGCAACCCATCGGACAGAAAGAGCACATTATGGGGGATATTTATTACTAGATTTACAGTTGTTTCATGGTACAACAAGAAGCAGAGATCCGTGGCACCCAGTTTAGTGGAATTGGAATACATGGTAGCGATTCAAGCTGCATGTGAGGGTATCTAGATGAGAAATATCTTGGTTGGCTTATTTGGTTCTCATTTAGATCCGACAGTGATTCATTATGATAATCAGATTTGTATTAAACTCTCGATTAGTCATGTGTTTCATGATATATCTAAGCATATAGATATCTGGTACCATAATCTCAAAGGTTGTGTGTAAAGGAGGATCATTTTGCTTCAGTGCATTCCTACGAAAGATCAGGATGCAGATATTCTCACGAAGGCGCTCACTAGGAGAAAATTAGAACATCATAGAGACAATATCGGGGTGAAGGATAATCCCTTTTTTGTTGAGAGGAAGTTTTGAGATTAAACAAGAAGATCCTAGTGAAATCACATACACTAGGATGGAGCCTCTGGCTATTTTTAGGTCGATTTCTATTTATAGATCCATGAGAAAATTATATTTATAGATGCATTTCTATTTATAGATGTATGTGAAAGTTCTATTTATAGATTGCATGTCTATTTATAGATGCATGTTGAATATTATTATCCCTTAATATCAGTTGGACAATAAACAATAATATATTCTCAGTGAACACTTGGAAATGGTTAACTGAAGTGGAAAATTAGTTAGCCAAAGGAATTTCGAGTTAATAGGTTGGTTGGTGGGACATGCAAGTGGACTTAGTTGTAACTGAGTGATTCGAAGTTGTGACAGAGTTAGAAGTGTAGTTATGAAAGTTGTAAAGTATTTTAACTCAATTAAGTGAGTTAAACTCAGTTATGCTAGTTGTAACTAAAGATAAACTACTGAGAGATCAATTGAAATAATTATTAATTAATTTACAATCAGTGGTCTCACATGCAATTGAATATTTACTACTATTAACTGCATGCATGTCAGATCCAGTGGAGTCCTAGTTGATTTCTAGGTGAAAGGGTATATAATTATCAGTTGTCACATTATCCAGTTGCACACATGCGACCAAACACACATTGGATGTGCCCATGAGGAAATAAAAGTCAAGGGAAGCAAGATTGCATTCATTCAGTGATTACTATCAGCTGGGATTGCGCAGTGGAGGAAAGTTGTCTGGAGATAGTAAATTGGCTAAGGAACTTGCTAATTTTTGTATGACAGTGTGAGACAGTTAGCTCATGTATTGAGAGCTCTTGGATTAGAGCTTTGTATGTAATTGTTTCATGATACATGATATAATCCATAATAGAAGATAGTGGGATTTTTATCTATATGCTTTCCCCGAGTAAATTATATGTGTTATGTGTGATTGATATTTCTTCATGATAGTGTGATTGGCGACGATTTTACAAATTCCGCAAAGATTTTGTAGAAGCGATTTTGTATTTAACAATAGAATATTATTGTTAGATCGGGAGAATCCAAAAAATACATGTATTTTGTATTAAATTTCTACAGTAAATGTCTGAAAGGAAATATGTGTTCAAGATCATATTTTCAATGAGGTTTTAAGAACATTTTTTTTCTCAATGTCCAAGTCCATCCCTTCGAACCATATTTCTCCATGGTTCGGAGAAATCTTGTTGCACTTCATTTCTCCACATCTTGGCTCAAGGCCAAATCCACTCCCTTCAGTCACTGCGTTATTTCTGCTGAAGTATAATGTAGTGTTTCATCCTTCTAATTATAACGTAGAGGATGCTCCAAATAAATCCTTCTAAGTGGGTTAAACAGATCTCCCACACTTAGATGTCCTTAAAAAGTTCCCGGTGAAGGGACTGCAACAATACTTGAGCAAGGATTGAATACAAAGAATTATTTTAATGAGCCACGACACATAAATATGCAAATATCTGATCAATGTATAATATAGCATCAAGAGAGTACAATTATTTTAGGAATCACTCAATCAAGCTAAGCAATGAAAGCCTTGATAAGACATGTACATCAAATGTGACAAAATACTACTACATGAATATGCCCTAGCTATGACTGCGCAGTTTATATGGAGACACTACAACATAAAAAATGAAAATGTAATAATATGAAAATTTCAGCTCAATAAATGAGGAGGAGCAAGCTCTCAACCCCTGAAAACACTAATACAACAATAATACACAATCCTTAGAAGGATTGGCTGCAATACATGTAAAAATGGAAAATCTGCAGAAATGTTGGAGTTGCTGGGTAGCAGCTGCAACTCTGAAAATAATTGGAGATGGCTAAAGATGATGTGAAATATGAAATAAACCTCCTCCAACAAATATCTCAAGTGATAGGCTAATCCTATCCCTGAAGATCTCTTCCTCCAAGATGATGGTGCAACCCCTCACTGCAAGTGTGCACTGAAATAATGCAGTATGGAGAAGGGACTCTGTAGTCTATGATGGGAGATGCTTGGCCTTGATGCCAAGATATGCAATTCAGGTCTGACACCTTCCTTCTAACCTTTCTGAGGAATAGATACTCCCTCCTCTGAAATATGAGATAAGGAATGGTGTTGTGGAACCCCTCCGCTGCAACACCCAGCAACACTACATTATACTTCAGCAGAAATAACGCAGTGACTGAAAGGAGTGGCTTTGGCCTTGAGAAAATATGTCGAGAAATGAAGTGCATTCCTTCAAGAGGCATCTCAGGAAGGAGAGGAAATCCTAAACATGAATCCCTCGTGCTAAGCAACACTGCAAATCAACTAAACACCCGGAGACTGCAAATAGTCTAATCAGACAATGATCATAAACTCCAAATATGTCTCACTATGGCTGCCTTATCCTCCTTTTATACAAGTGAATTTCTCTTTGCCTTGGACCCCACACATTAGGGTTTCTTCCAAAAATAATATCCCTCCCTCTCAAACTACATTGTCTTCTCATGCAAGCTACACCTCTTAGGCAGTGCTGTTGACTTGGGCAAACTTGACCTTGTCCTCATGAATTTTCCCCTTTTCACATTGGAGGGTGCAAAATTAAGCTACTCCATTGATTCCTTTCACACTATGAGGAATTTTATTCCTACTCATGGGCCTTTTACCCATTTTATTCACCTCCTAAGTGAAATCAACAAAATTTAATATTCAAATTTGCTGCATGCAAATTTTGGAATATTACAGTCCTCCCCTCTCAAAGATTGCTTGTCCTCAAGCAAGTGCAAGGATAGACTGAATTCTCGTCTCCTCTCTCGGTAGCATCCCTATATGATGATCTCCTCCAAAGAAAGTGATGCTATCTCATCAATCAATCCTCCACATTGTTCCTCCTCAGCATGTAAGTTAGCTATCATGTAAAGGTGAAATACTCAAGAGGGTAGCAAAGTGATGTCTAGAGGTCCCTGTGAGGAATGGGATCTGAAATGTAATGGGAACTATTTCTCCCATATGGATCCTCCATCCCCAAGCTATTAGCCATTCAAAATGAGTCACCTCCCAACTAGGCAACTCCTAAAAACTGTTCTCCACCTTTGGCTCCGGCAAAGTAGGTGGGATGAAAATATGCACATGGTAGGAAATGTAGCCTACCCCACGCTATCCATCTCTCCACTTAAAATAAGTGTAGAGTTTTGGCTGATCTCAGGCTGTAATAAATTTTCCCTAAAGTGGCAAGATGAGGACTAGATCTCCAAAGACCTCTCCTCTAATGCTGCAAATCATGTTGGCCCAAACCATTCCATATATGATGAGTTGGAAGTCATCATCATATGGCATCAAATCCATCATATGGCTCACCTCATAAGGAAACAAATGTGTTGTTAAGGTGACCATACCATATCCCATGCTCCCCTTAGAACATATAGTGCAAAAAGTGTGAGGAATTTCTCCCTCAAAGGACACATTCACCCAATGTGTCTCTCTCCCAAGCATGCTCTTCATAAATAAATAAACAATAGAACCATAGGGAGCAAAAATGAGAATCATATTTGCTACCATATGCAACAAATGAAAAGGAAAATGGTCCCTCAAGTGCAACCAACGCATCTTGACCCTCAACTGTAATAGAGACTGATAAAATGAGTGGCTTTTCAACCACTTGCCTGCTGCTCCAATCTCCTCATAAGTATGGAGGAAGTGAATAATTCCAGGTGTAAAATGAGCATGTCCTCCATAATATCTCTCTTCCCCAAGTCCTCCTAGGGAATGGCCATCAATCATGCTTATGGCCTCATCTAAACCATGTGGTCTAGAAAAAATAATGCTCCTCCTTGGAGCATTATCCTGCACATGTATGGTTAAGGGACATATACATACATCATATAAATGCTCATGTAAACAAAAATGAATACCCTTACCATACTCTCTGCTCATACAAATGGAGTGACTCATAAATGAGTCTCCTCTCATCTTCAAAGAGAAAAGAGGTGGTGAAGCTAACTCTCCTGAAGAGTCATGTAACTCCTCCATCTGCATCTAGTCCATGCATCTACTAATATGCTGATATATCTCCTCCTCAAAGCCCATCCAAAAATACCCCTCCATGATGGTGTGGTATGCTCTCATAGAACAAGTGCGGCTGAAAAGGAAATCCTCATGAGCTGCATGTAGCAACTCCACCTTGAGCTTGGAAGCTCTAGGAAAGAATATCCTACCATGATAGTAGATGACCTCTTCTCTAATTGAGTATCCCTCCTCATGCAACTGGCCATCCAAGATCATGCAAGTAAAAATATCCTTGGAATACTCCACCAACAGCTAGGAGTTCCAATATGGATCTATCCTCCATAGTGATAGCGTTGATGATCTATCATGAAGAGCACTTGTCATATGGTCACCAACTTCTTTGACATCTCCCATGCCAAAGATGCAATTTGGAAGGTTTTTTTCCTTCCTCTGATGCTTCTGCCACAGTGCAGAATCTGAAATGGAAGTGGGTACTAATGATGTTGAGAGAATGCTCCCTCTCTCCTTGAGTATACCCAAGACTCCCAGCAATGTATCAAGCTCTCCCAAGGTTCCCACTCTTCTCAAATCACTGAGTGGTGCCTCAACTGATGAAGCATCCATCCTCCTCTACTAATCAAGTGGTCTCCTTGACAAAATTTCTCCATGCAGTGAGACATCATCATGAAGAGATGACTGAATATAAGAATGGAAAAGATTCTCCATGCTTCCATTACGCAATTCAATCACCTTCTTAGGTGCATCACCCTCTATAAATGAATAGGGATGTGTACTCCTCATCTCATGATGCTGGGTCTTCTCCCTACCTCCTCCTTGTGTCTCCATGGTTCCACACCTCTGCAACAATGGCACATGAGTTGTGCCTTGATCTCCACACATGAGATCCTGGGGACTTCCTTGCAAAGATGTAAGCATCCCTCTATTTGGAGCAAGAGCTCCTCCTTCTTCTGCATGAGGCGCTAGATGATCTCTAAACATGACAGTGCTATTGCCCTCAATCTCTGCAATATGAGTGGGAAACCCTCCAATAATTGGATCCCTTTCTGAAAAAAGAGATCTCCATGCTCCTTTGCTCAAAGGTGTAATATGGAAGTTCCTCTTCTCGAAAATTATGGCAAGTTTTCAACCTTCCCCATGGTTTTTTGAAATGGTACTGCATTCTTATGCAAGGAGTTTGTTTGATTTTTCTTGTTTTGCCCCACCATGTGTGTCTCATGAATCCTTCTATCAAATATTTCCACTAATGCCTTAGTGAAATTTGCATAAGATGAAATGTTTACATTTCTCAAAGGAAAGGATTCAAAAATCCACCAGGCAAAATCCTTACCTCTCAAATGAAATGCTGCAAATTTGATGGCTTCATATTTAAGAATGTGATGCTACTGAAAAAAGATATCTATCTCTTCCACCCAAGCTTTGGCTAAACATGTAGGTGAACCTTCAAAGATAGATAGAAGAAATCTATCCTGCTGCTCTCTTCCTTTCACCTTCATCTTTCAAAACTCTGAAAAACTGAGATGATTTCGAAATTTATAAGTTTGAGACTCATACTCTTTTAAGAAATCACTAAGGGTTTCCCTCCTAGCAACCTCTTCTCCTCTTTCCATCTCTCTTCCGAAAATCCTGGGCATGTGACTGCACTGTGCATTAGGATGTGTAACTGCTTGCTCACACTCCTCATGTAATAATCTAGAGTTTGCTTTTGAATCAAACCCTCTTGGAGATTCTTCATACATCTCCCTCCGGATCTTATTGAAATACCCATGAATGTTATGTGCAGATTTAGGAAGAATCTTTGTAATCTTATCCCCCTTTTCTTTTTCTCCTCCAAAATATGGAGTCTTTTTCCTACTTATTTCTTTGTCTCCTTCTCGATGAGAATAGGAAGTGCAGGGTTATTCCTCTTCTTTCTGCTTATCCTCTTTGGGGAGGTTCTTCATGGATCTGAAATATGATGAGATAAAACCCATCCTCTTCAATATTCTTATCTTCTTGGGCCGAGACTCACAGGCTGAGCCAAGAAAGCAGCTTTGATACCACTGTAATATCCCAAATTCAGAATAGCTAGCAAGGCATTTCTGGAAAACGCATTTTCCAGTAATGGCTACTACAAGATTTGAAACCAGGACCTATATCCCTTAGAAAAATGTGTCTAAGTTCCAAATCCAAGAGGAGGCTCAAAAAAAATCCTTCTAAGTGGGTTAAATAGATCTACCACACTTAGATGTCCTCAAAAAGTTCCCAGTGAAGGTACTGCAACAATACTTGAGCAAGGATTGAATTCACAACATTATTTGAATGAGCCATGACACATGAAGATGTAAATAGCTGATAAATGTATAATATAGCAGCAAGAGAGTAAAATTCTTTGAGGAATCACTCACTCAGCTAGGCAATGAAAGCCTTGATAAGACATGTACATCAAATGTGACAGAATACTGCTACATGAATATGCCCTAGCTATGACTGCGCAGTTTATATGGAGACACTGCAACATACAAAATGAAAATTTAATAATATAATAATGTCAGCTCAATAAATGAGGAGGAGCAATCTCTCAACCGCTGAAAACACCAATACAACAATAATACACAATCCTTAGAAGGATTGGCTACAATACATGTACAAATGACATATCTACAGAAATGCCAGAGTTGTTGGGTAGCAGCTGCAACTATGCAAATAAATAGAGATGGATGGAGATGATGTGCAATATGAAATAAACCTCCTCCAACATATCTCTCAAGTGATAGGCTGATCCTATCCCTGAAGATCTCTTCCTCCAAGATGATGATGCAACCCCTCACTGCATGTGTGCACTGAAATAACGTAGTATGGAGAAGGTACTGTGTTGTCTATGATGGGATATGCTTGGTCTTGATGCCAAGATATTCAATTCAGCTCTGAAACCTTACTTCTAACCTTTTCGAGGAATAGAGATTCCCTCCTCTAGAAGATGAGACAAGCAATGGTGTTGTAGAACCTCTCCACTACAACACCCAACAACACTACATTATACTTCAACAGAAATAACGCAGTGACTGAAAGGAGTGGCTTTGGCCTTGAGCCAAGATGTGGAGAAATGAAGTGAAATCTTTCAAGAGGCCTCTCAAGAAGGAGAGGAAATCCTAAACAAGAATCTCTCATGATAAGTAGCATTACAACTCAACTAAACAACCGGAGACTGCAAATAGTCTAATCAGACAATGATCATAAACTCCAAAGATGTCTCACTATGGCTGCCTCATCCTCCTTTTGTACAAGTGAATGTCTCTTTTCCCTAGACCCCACACATTAGGATTTCTTTCAAAAATAATATTCCTCCCTCTCAAACTATGTTGTCTTCTTATGCAAGCTACACCTCTTAGGCAGCGCTGTTGACTTGGTCAAACTTGACCTTGTCCTCATGCATTTGCCCCTTTTCACATTGGAAGGTGAAAAATTAAGCTGCTCCATTGATCCCTTTCACACTATGAGGGATTTTATTCCTACTCATGGGCCTTTTACCCATTTTATTCACCTCCTAAGTGAAATCAGAAAAATTTCATATTCCAATTTGCTGTATGCAAATTTTGGAATATTGCATATGTGTTCAGGATCATCTTTTCAATGAGGTTTTAAGAAAATTTTGTTTCTCAATGTCCAATTCCATCCCTTCGAACCAGATTTCTCCATGGTTCGGTATACTTGTTTCTGAGGTGATAGAATCTATTGATATGTTTAATTCATTACTTACTATGATATCCTTATCTCTCTTGAAGCTAGTAGCGAAAAGGCTTGTCAATTGAGCATGACAACCTGCCTCCTGGATTCTCTCACAAGACCTCAAAATACCATTGTTTTTAAAACATGTCTTAACATAAGGAGTATAATTTATCTCTTTCAAGTTGGATGGATTAAATATGGAATGCTAACCTCCCTTATGAACCCTCTTCTCACACTCCATGATTTCTTTCAACAAGAAAAACCCTAACTTGATGTAGTCAAAAGGGAAGGTGGAAAATTAGGAAAATAGGGGATAGTGGTAGAGTGGTTTTATGGACAGAAATGAAGTGGAAATGGGTTAGGAAAAAATCTATAAAAATTTGGAGATAGGGAAAAGAGGGAAAAAAGGTTAAAACGCATAGTTTTTCTAGTTTCTCTGCAAAAGCGTAGTGAAAACTAGGTTTTGAGTCAAAATGGTAGCAAGGGGGGATATGAATGATATGTAGTGACTTGGTAAGGTATATGAGTGTTGAGTGAAATTTTTTAGGTGATAAAACTAGGGTTTTTCCAACTGAATCAAGACAAACATCAATGAAACCAAAAATGTAGTTGAAACCCCTAGAATATGGAATACACGCTTTGTTGAAAAAATTCACTGGAAATATAGTTGAGGAGAATTTACTTACTAGATTGGAAGCGTTTGAAACTTGTGAAATGCTGAGTTTAACCTTCTCATTTCTCCTTTGGCTTTATTTTTTCATTTTCTAACTCCCATGATGGTGACAATGGTGATGACATGACTCCCATGTAGATTTTGATAACATGAAGAAATGATGACACCTCAAATGTAATCCTAGACCATGACCGAGATAATGGTATATTAAGTGATTCATGACCACAGACACTAAAATGAAGACTTGACCGAGATGAGTGTTGATGACTACGAGTGAATGTTGGGAGCAATGCTAACCTAGACAACAACCAATGATAACATTTTATTTGAAAACTTATTTGAAACTATAAAATTTGACCTACGACCATATCAACTAATACTAAAATAGTACATTTGATCACTGGTGACTGAAAGAAACTAATATTGGCTCTAGTTGCGGATGGAAACTACTTTAGGAGGTGTCAAGAACACCATAGACCTGGTGCCTCATCCATTGGGCAATGGAGTAAAAATAAAATAAAACATTAGATGCTCAAATGACTAAATGAAACAAAAAATGACTTTGACTCAAAAAATTGACTACTAAATGAACTTACTTATGGCAACAGATCATCGAGATCTTAGGGCCTTCGCCTTAGGCTTCAAATCCTGATGATAACCACCCACCTACTGAATATATATATATATATATATATATATATATATATATATATATATATATATAATCATGCAATATGATCCCTCGAGTGTAACCAATCCAGAAAATGGCTACTTACTTGAATCACGATCACACTTTCCTCAAGTAGGAAAAAGTAACAAAATATAGGAAACTCAAAGTCTCCACTAAACATGTGTTCATGATCCATAAATACAAGAAGATTCATCTTCCTAGATGGCTGCAAAAAACTGACCAAAGGATCATGAAGAACATACAAAATAAGCCTTTCTGGATGATTTAAAATAGGAAAACAAACCTCCTTCCAATTTTTTTTTTCTATGTGTTGAAACTAATAAACTTCATCAATGAATGTTGCAACATTGACCTTCATTACTGGCTATAAAAAAACTGGCAATAAGATCTTAAAAATCATGTGAAAGGCCTTTAAAATTTTCACCCAGAACTTCATGATAATTATAAAAATGAATGAGTGCATCTTGGTTAACTAAATATTCCTTCATATAATTTCCAAAACAAGACTCTGAATGTTCATGAAAGGTTTAAATAGAAGCAATCATATCATTATGCACAAACAAAGATTTTTGATCATTCAAATCTGCAACGAGACATTTTGGGACAAAATATAGTGTAACAAAAAGTTGTTTGTCATTTTTTGTAAGCACATCCTCATGATAGCCTTCAATTATAATATCTATATCATGTGTATCAGGACTATTCTTTTGTAGATCAAACAAATTTGTTTTATTCTCATTAGATAATTCATTTTGTAAAATATCATCTTGATTTTTATGATGGAAAACAATCTCTGAAACCTATTCCTCTTGCAACTGTGGAATATTATTTACATGAATTAGTTCACTAATTGCACATTGATCAAAAAAAAATTGAGAATCTGGCTACAAATATTCACTTGTCTCTGGAGAAAGGACATTGATATCTACATTGAGTTCTTGATTGATTTCATCTTCAGCTAAAAGAGAAATTGTTGATGGTTGTAAGTTTTCTACATGTTGTAAATCCTATTGATCATCATGACAACTAACCTAAGAAGAGAATTCATAAATCTTCTCTAACATATCCTCATCATAATTAAATTATTGATCCTCATCAATACTTTCAGGACAATGAATGACACACTCAAAATGATCACAAAAATTTTGCACTAGCAACAAAGATGGATAATACTCTTTATAATTTTCAAAGGAAACTGAATGAAAATCCTTTAAAGAACTTATACTAGCTAGTATTAACCAATAGTACCATGTTCTTGCTTTTTCTCCCCGAGTAGCCATAAATAACTTCATTAAGCAATCCTCGGAAAACTTAACTTTAGGTTTACGTACATGCATATGAAACTTAATCAAGTGCAAAGAAACATCATCTTTGTTTTCACCTTTCAACATGGGAAGAGAAGATAACCAATCAACATGAGGCATAGGATTTTGAAAGCCAGGGATATGAGGTCGATCCATAGGAGCATACCTAGCATTCCTTATTGTGGTTGAACCCATATTGAAAACATTGAAGTCACCAAGAACTTATTGAATCTACTGATCTTTCAATATTGGAGTCCCCATGAAAAATATGAACTTTTGGATTCTTCGACACTGGAGTCACCAGGTGAACAATGCACATCCTTATTGTGCTTGACCACTGTTCACCATCTAAAATAAGAGCTAATATTTGTCATTCTATCTTGGGAAAGATTTAACCTTTGTAATATCCCAAAAGGGAGAATGCAGTAATACTAAAACACAATAGATGAATAACAACAAAGAAAAAAATTAATATAAATAAAACATTAGATTGTACAGAGAAGCTAAGCCATTTTACTATATGGAGGTGGAATAAATAGTACAACAGTGCTCAAAATATGAGACACTCAAGGCCAATATATAGCATAGAATGAGCCTGAAATGATCCCGCAAGAGGGACTACATAATTGTTGAGTTGCTGGAAGGAAAAATGCGTTGTCCCTGTTGCAACTGTTGGGACTACAACTGTCAGAAAAATAGAAATGTATATCTAGGAAGTTTGGGAGCTCTGATGATGCTGAAACTTTAGATCTGGGATCTATGATCGATACCCAAGATAACCTAGAAAGGATTTTCCAGATCTACGAGTTTAGGAAAATCACCCTCTTAGGACTTGCACTATGTAGCTGTTGGGTATGCAGAACTGTTGCTTTAACTGAAGATATGATGGCTGCAATGGTGTGTAATTAGCTCTATGCAAGAAGGGTTGATCCCTTCACTAGATCCTTGGGCTAAAAGCTCAAGATCTAGCTCATCCAATCTCATCCACTGAAAATAGTTGTTTATCACTCAATAGCTTCAAAAAAATGTGTTGTTAGAGAAGGAGGCTCAATAGTCTATTGCTAGATATGTCAAATCAGCTCTGGAATGATGGAAACAATGAATACAATGTGAGGAGATGATCCCTCATGATATTTCCAGCTAAAATGCTGAAAAACCTCCTTTGTCCAATAGATCTACAAGACTGAACCGCGCAATCCTTGATGGGATTACTGCTGCATGGAGGTAAAACATAATGGCTTGAATGTCAGATATAGATCTACTACTCCTGGAAGACTGAATGTTAAGAACAAAGTGAAGGATGAATCCTCCACTTGTTTCCTAGCTGGAATGCTAGAAACAACCTCCTCAAGATGTCACCAATGCTTGATGAGGAATGTATCTCAATAGAAACCTTCCCATAGTAGGAACTGGAAGTCCCCCGTGGGTAAGGGTGGGATTTCTGCTCAGAAACACCATGTGATAAAAATAATTGCAGACTTAGCTAAACATCATAAGCATGCATATAAATGTCCTAAGACAAATCCAGATCTAAACAGATCAGAGATAATAATCCAAGTCTAAAATCTTCCTTGTATTGTGCCTTCACCTTCCTTATATTGATTGTGAGTCTTTCATAGCCTAGGCCCACCTCATAACTGTGTTGTACATGTGGACATAAGTCTCCATGATTGAATGCATTGTCTCTCCATGTACTCCATCATGTCTACATGTGATGATCACCCTCTCCATCATGTGTGCATTAAATTCACTACTTCCTCCATCAGGTGTGCGTTATATGCACTACTTCCTCCACTAACTTATCATAAGTTCTCTATGATCTTACTTTGAGTGCACTATGATCTTATTTGACCTCTTCCAATATCCTCATGATTTTACATTTAAGATCCATGATCTCCACTCTTCCTTCATTTAAGAAGCTGCTCCACTACTCCATGATTTAGATCTAGATCTAAAATATCCACATACATACATCAAAAGTGTATTTTATTCATATATGGGGTTTGTGGGTCCCTCCACCCTCTTATTTACTTAACTAATTAAGTTTATTAAGAAATCTAATATTCCAATAAATAGATTAAACTTTTGGAATATTACACTCCTCCCTGCCAAAATGTTGCTTGACCCCAAGCAACTGCCAAAGTAGATGCTAGAGCAATTTGTCCCCCTCCAAATGACATCCACACAAGGAATGTCTTTTCATTTGTTTTAATGATTCATGCAAGCCCAACACCCAAGTTTCCTCTCTATAATTTCTAGAGTGACCTCTAACTGTGTAGCTAGATGTCCCTCCTCAATCATGAAGCTTCAAGTGACAACCATAAGTTGTCCAACATCCTCCACAATACATGATATACATAAAGATAGATGTTTCCTTCCACTAAAGGAAAGCTCCAACTCACAAATTATACCTCCATCCCATGCTACATGAAGTAAAAAGAGGCTCTTCATACCTCCATCCTTAGCCCTGTTGGCTTTGTTGTATCCAAGCATCATCCAAACATTGTGAAAAAGGAAGAAGTAGAGACATATGGGTAGACAAATATTTCAGACCATATTCTCCCGATAGTAACCACCGCAACAATTCTCCTTGCTGCCACACCACACCATCAAAATACCAAGTGGGTTGGCCATATTCCCTCAAGAGAATCCACCACAGCAATGCATCTTGCTGCCCCACCACATCATCATCAAACCAAGTATGGTTTCCATACTCTCCAAGTAAGAGCCATCATAGGAATGCCTCTTGCTGCCATCCTTCATCATTTTCATGCAAAATAGGGGAGTATGTAGGACCAAAGTCCCCCAGTAGAAGCCAAATCAATAATATCTCTTGCTACGTCTTCACATCAGGTGAATCATGGAGCAACAAAAACATACTAAATGACATATGGAATCTCATATTAGCCTAATACAAACAAACTCCATCATTACACAACATGAAAGTATTATTCCATATTACAAACAATACAAAACACATAAACATGGGAGATGTTATTTGATGACTAAACTCTCTCAAGGAGAACCAAGATAAACATGCATTCTTCTGTTGCATTCTGTCATTTATACACAAGACATGAGTAAAATAATTATGAGCCATTGGGTAGTAACCATACTCACCCAAGATAAGCCAGCATAGCCATGCCTCCTTCTTCATTACATTAGTGTTGTACAAGGCATGGATCATGAAAATATGTGTTGTTGGGTAGTAACCATACTCACCCAAGAGAAACCAGTGCAACCATGCTTCTTGCTGGCATCCGTCATAGTTCTACAAGTGGCTTTGCAACCCCTTGCTCCACATCAACAAGCATTCATCCCAATGTGGATGATGGATATCATTTTGCAAAAACCTAGTATCCTCACATTGTAGGACACCAACCTCCTCAAACTGTTGAATAAATTTGCACTCCATGATATTTTGAGGTGCACCTCCAATGAGATCTCTCCATGAGATCCTCTTCTCATTAATGGCCCTCTAAAACCAATAAGGTTCAGGGTCTATTGTAGGTATAAGTTTCTCTTTGAGCTGTGAGATTCTCATTGAGAAATATTCATCTTGAAAGGGGAAAACATTACCCATCTCAATATGTCTACCATATATCATCTTTACCTCCATTGTTTCATGAGTGAAGCTTCATTCCAAGAATAATGGGGCTCTCTCATTATCAATATTTCTAAGTGATAGAGTTGTAGATCTGCATGGTGATACATGTGATGTCTCATGGATAGGCAGAATGTTGAACTCATTGTCAGCCATTGTACACATGATCATGTTCATCCCATCTTATAAAACTCCAAATTTCAACTCAAAGGGTTGAATGTAGCTCAAAAATGATGGACTGGGATAGCTCTTCATCTCTTCCTTGATCAAATCAAGGGTCCTCTGTGCAGTGATATGTTGCTGCTTCAAATCAGCATGTTTCTCTAACCCTTGGTTATGCATTAGCCCTGATGGCATGTCCCCACAAGTTTAAATAAAAGTTACTAAACCAATATGAGATATAAATGAATGCAAACCTTGGATTATCTGATACTCAGAAACATCTTGCAATATCACACGAGTTTCCTCCTCCGATGCAATGATCTCTCCAACTGTTGGTAAGAGTGATGGATTCTCCTCTATCAATGTACCAGTGATGTAGTCTTCCTCCTCTTCCTCATGCATCTCCTAAATCATGCATGGGACTCTATGTGTCAAGCGATTAAGAATATCTTGCAAAGATGAAAGTGTCTCTCCTCCAGATAAAAGTAATTTTGCAGCTGGTGGTGAATGTAGTGACCCTTTGTCCAAAGTGACAAGAATTACATCCTCCTTTAAATTCTCAGGAAATGTCTCTTTGAGAGATGTTTCTAGTTTTATTCTATCAAACTTCCTCCTTAACCTTTGAAACAAATCTGAATATTAAGTCACCTTTGCATGCTCCACGTGACCAAACCACCAATCATTGGATTCGCCTTGAAGATGAATTTTTTCAATATGAACAACCTCTCTTTTAGCTACAGGATGTAGCCTAAATAATGCATATAAATCTTTCCTCCAAGCCTTTGCAGTGCTTGAGAAAGATCCATCAAATGTAGGCAAATAGAATCTCTTATGCCTCTTTCTTCCGTTGTTGTTGTAGGATATTCTTTCTTCTTTGAATTTGAAGAATTGTTGGAGAGTTATATTCTCCCTGAATGCTCTAGATTTTTCCTTGTATTCTTCTAGATATAGACTGAGAGTCTCATGAGTCTCAGGTTCCATATTTCTTCTTTCTTCATCTCTATACCATTCACCTTCTTCAAAGAAAGTGGTTATATTATATCTTTGAGGAGATCTATGCTTCTCCGATCTTCTTTTTTTGTTGATAGGAAGTTTTGGGACTTTCCTCATCCAATATTATTCTTAGATCCTTCCTTTTCCTTTCTCTCTTCATTTCACTGACCTCCTTGGAGAGATCTTGCAAATATCTAAATAGAAGAGTGGAAAAACTACAATCCTCCTTCATGATAAATCTCTTCTATCGGCTTCTTATTTTGATGTAAAAGATGAAGTGTCCACAAGATGAGCCAAAGATCATGCTCCGATACCAGTGTAATATCCCAAAAGGGAGAATGTAGTAATACTAAAACACAATAGATGAATAGAAGCAAAGAAAATAATTAATCTAAATACAACATCAGAATGTACAGAGAAGCTGATTCATTTTATTATATGGAGGTGGAATAAATAGTACAATAGTGCTCAAAATATGAGACACTCAAGCCAAATACATAGGCTAGAATGATCCTGAAATGATCCCGCAAGAGGGACTTCATAACTGCTAAGCTGCTAGAAGGAAAACTGCATTGTCCCTACTACAACTGTTGGGACTACAACTGCCAGAAAAATAGAAATGTATATCTAGGCATTTTTGGAGCTCTGGTGATGCTGAAAATTTAGATTCAAGCTCTATGATGGATAACCAAGATAACCCAGAAAGGATTTTCTAGATCTATGATTTTAGGAAAATCACCCTCTTAGGGCTTGCACTATGTACCTACTGGGTATGTAGATATGTTGCATGAACTGAATATATGATGGATGCAATGGTGTGTAATCAGCTCTATGCAAGAAGGGTTGATCCCTTCACTAGATCCTTGGGCTAAAATCTCAATATCTAGCTCCTCCAATCTCCTCCACTCAAAATAGTTTATGATCACTCAAAATCTTGAGAAAGTTGTGTTGTTAAAGAGGGAGGCTCAATAGCCTACTTCTAGATATGTCAAATCATCTCTAGAATGATGGAAACAATTAATACAATGTGAGGAGATGATCCCTCATAGGATTTCCAGCTAAAATGTTGAAAACTCCCTTCCTCCAATAGATATACAAGATTGAACTTCACAATACTTGAGGGGATTACTGTTGCATGGAGGTAAAACACAATGGCATGAATGATGGATATATATATATGCTTATCCTAGAAGACAAAATGTGAAGAACAAATTGAAATATGAATCCTTCACTCATTTCCTAGCTGGAATACTAGAAACAACCTCCTGAAGATGGCACCAATGCCTAATGAGGAATCTAGCTCAATAGAAACCTTCCCAGAGTAGGCACTTGAAGTCCCCCATGGGTAAGGGTGGGATTTCCGCTCAGAAACACCTTGTGCTAAATAACACTATAGACTTAGCTAAACATCATAAGCGTGCATAGAAATTTCCTAAGACAAATCCAGATATAAACAAATCAAAGATAATAATCCAAGTCTAAAATTTGTCTTCTATTGTGCCTTCACCTTCCTTATATAGATTGTGAGACTTCCATAGCCTAGGCCCACCTCATAACTGCATTTTACATGTGGACATAAGTCTCCATGATTGATTGTGTTGTCTCTCCATTCCCTCCATCATGTCTACATGTGATGATCACCCTCTCCATCATGTGTGCATTAAATGCACTACTTCCTCCATCATGTGTGCATTAGATGCACTACTTCCTCCACTAACTTATCATAAGTGATTTATGATCTTACTTTGAATGCACTATGATCTTAGTTTAACTCTTCCAATATCCTCATGATTTTACATTTAAGATCCATGATCTCCACTCTCCCTTCATTGAAGAAGATTCTCCACTACTCCATGATTTAGATCTAGATCTAAAATATCCACATCCATACATAAAAAGTGGATTTTATTCATATATGGGGTTTGTGCATCCCTCCACCCTCTTATTTACTTAAAAAAATAAGTTTATTAAGAACTCTAATATTCCAATAAATAGATGAAAATTTTGGAATATTACAACCTTCGCTTCCCGGCAACGGCGAGAATAATGTTATCACTCTCTCTGTTTTCCAAGGTTAAGAATGGGGACTGAAGGAGGTAAACTCAAACCCATATTTATATTTAGTAGCTAGCCCTACCAAACCAAAGAGGTCTCTCTCAATGTCACTTTTACATTCAATTAGGTGACTGGAGATGTAATGAGCTTAGGCTAGATATTAGCTCATTGAATTAGGGTTTTGTTTTGAATTTTTCTAGATAGAATGTTAGTTAAGGAAATAAGTCTAAGTTTTAGGTTTGATTTCAAAGGTAAAAATAAAGAGATGAAGATGATGCCAAGTACGTTAATTAGAAACATACTTAAATTTTCATTGTGGTATAGGGCTTGAAAAGAGAGAAAATAAGAATGAGCAAATTACATGAATTCATTCATGAGAAGAGGTAAAACAAATTTATGAAAAATCTTATAAAACAAAGCAAAAAAAGAAAGAATTTTGTTTGTAGACTCATAATATCATCATGTAGAAGCCTAAATGTGATGTAAATAAAGCATAAACATTCAATTTTATGGTGTTACTGAGAAAAAACAATGTTAATAATCATACCACTGGAGTCCCAAAATTATAGATGCAACATATCTTTGATTTCATTGAAAACAATTGTACATAAGCTCCATAACCGCAATATCAACTATTCCACCTCTAAAATGACTTGAGTTGGACTACATATATAAAATAGAAGATATTACACCTCATTGGGTCGAAACCTCCTCTGAAATACATCATAAATGAACCCTATGAGTATTTACCTAGAATCTAGGGAAGTTAGAAACAATCCCCCCAAATTTAGCGAATAACTAGGAGTGTATGTCTCCTTGATTAATTACATGATTCCTAAATAATGAGAAGAAAAAAAAAATCTCTTCTCCAAAATACACCTCATAGGACATCTACAACCTCGAAATTTGGACCATTCTGGCTTGACACATGTCTAGAAAGAATCCAAGACAGAAGTGTCGCACTAGTTAGCAGAAGCATCGGGCCACTTTGAGGGAAATTTTGGCTAACGTTAAGGCATACTCCTACAAATATGAATATTAGGATAGCTAGCCTTGAGTTTCCTCTATCCATCCCAACCTTGAAACTGATAAAATACCTCCTGCAAGGCCTTCAAAAATCCATTTTCCCAACCTTACTCTAGAAGCGTCATCCACAAGCAGAAATAGTGGTAGAAGCATGAAAAAGAGGATTTTTTTTAGTTTTTCTCCAAAAATGGAGGGTTTCATCAAAATATGAGACCATATCTAGAAATTAGATGTCAAAATCCATCCAAACATATAAAAATTTCTCATTTGGAGGCTCAAATGAAAAGGCAGCACGACGCTTCTACAAAGGCCAATTTTCCAGATTTTCCAAGAAATCACAAAAAAATACCCAAAATGTCCAAAACTTGTTGAATTTTTGTCCATGACATCCTTGGATGATAAAATAAGCAAATAGAGATGACTCAGCTAGAAAATCCAAGTTATCTTTCTCCTTTAGCTTAAGTAGGGTTTCTTTAAGATTTTTCCTCAAATTCTTCACCCTGACTTTGGCGATTTGGTTCCTAGTGAAATAGTGTCTCACCATATGCCTCTAGAGGTTATTACTCCTTTATAACTTCTTCAAAATATTCTCAAGATGCACATTTACCCTATCAAGCCATAGCCCTTTGTATTGCTCAATTTCAGTAGCGATCAACTCATCAAAGGTTTGCTGACCTAATGGAGGAGATGACTCTCTTTGTTGTTCTTTTTTCCTATTTAACCTTATTTTTCTTGGCCTCCTTGGCTTTGTTTCAACCTCTATGTCTTACAACTAATCAAAAATTTCCACTTCTTTTCCCTTACCTTTTTTTGCCTTAATATTTTCCTTTCGTTTTCTTTCGAGCAATTGTTTCACCTTCAATTGCATGTTTTCTTGCTATACAAAGGTACTCATGAAACTTTCCCTTGAGAGGATGTCCTTCAACTCTGATATATCTGCATCATTTTCCCTTATTATCTCCTCAATAGACTTGTCTTTCACCTACTCTACCATGTAAACCTCCATAGGCACTTTTTCCTCATGCTACTGCAATGGTGACTCATCCTCATGCAAAGATGGATGCTCCATGGTTTCTCTTTTCTCGGCTATAGTTTCAAGTGCAAGCACACCTTTAGTGATCATAGGAGAAAAAACCATCCTCTTACCTTTCTCATAGGTTTGAGTTATTTTACCCTAGCTGCCTTTGGAACCTCTGGTTGCCTACTTTAAGAACCAAACTCCTTTGGATGTGCTGATGTTGATGGTATGTTTTTAATGATGGGTGGACTAGTAGTAGGAACATATGCAACTCTCTTCGTGAAATTTTCCCAAGACATATTGATTGTTGAGAGCTGATGCAAAACAATAAGCTTGACCAAAATATGGTGCAGAAAATTAGTCTGATGATCTTTGCCTTTACTCTGCACCTTTTCAGTCATTTTGACCAAACTTCTGAATATATAATTAGGAAAATTAAGTGGTTTAGTGGCAGTGAAGTGCATCAATAGACTTATATGGTATTGGTAAAATCTTGAGAAAATCCCTTACCATGTAAAATAATTCATAATTAGCTTCATCAAAGGGGCATGATCAGCAAGTAAATGTCTGAAAGGAAAGATGTGTTCAATAGCATCTTTGCAATGAGGTTTTAAGAACATTTTGTAGTTCTCAATGTCCAAGTCCATACCTTCAAACCATATTTCTCCATGGTTTGGGATACCTATTTCCGGGGTGATAAAATTTGCTAATATGGCGAATTCAATACCTCTTATGATAGCCTTATCTCTCTTGAAATTGGTAGCAAAAAGGCTTGTCAATTGAGCATGACAGCCTACCTCCTGGATTCTCTCACAAAACCTCAAACAATCATTTTTTTCAAAACATATATTAACATAAGGAGAAGCATTGATATCCTTCCAATTGGATGGATCAAAACTGGAATGATAACCTCCCTTATGGACCCTTTTCTCACCTTCCATGATGTTTTTCAACAAGGAAAACACTAACTTGATGTACTGGATAGCGAAGGTGGAAAATTAGGAAAATAGGGATAGTGGTAGAGTGGTTTTAGGGACAAAAATGAAGTGGAAATGAGTTAGGGAAAAATACCGAAATTTTTGGGGAGATATGGTGGTGAATTACCTACAAAATGCAAGTGAAATTTTTGGAAATGGATATGGAAAAGAGGGAAAAAAAGGTTAAAATGAAAAGTTTGATGAACCCTTAGCTAAACTGAGAGGGGGGGGGGGGGTGAATTAGTTTAGTACATTCATGGACATTTAAAAATATTTTCTTTAAACTTATTTACACCTCTATTTCATAATAAACTTAATACATAATGAATCAACAAACTTAATATATGGGAAGCAAGTGATAAGAAGATTAAACACAATACATCAACACATAATCATCATGCACATAGACTATAGATATAAGTGGAAACCCATAAGGGAGAAAACCACTTCTTATTATTGTTTTGATGCAAAGGAAAGCTCCAACTCCCTCTCACAACTAATTTTCTATAGGCTCCAACCTACATGAGGCTACTACCTCAATTTCTGCAAGATACAACTTGCAAGGAAGCTCAAACTCCCATCTATTTTCTACATGCTACAACCCACAGGAGGCTCTTAACTCAACCAGCTACAATTGGAAATCTATCAAGCTACAACTTGATATGAAAGCTCCAACTCCCTCACACTACAATAAAATCATATGCTGATTTACCTGGATATTAGCTCTGTTTTACTGTTTCTTCACTACTGCATTTTCAGCCTTCATATCTGCTTCATATCAGCTCTGGATGTGCACAACATCTCTATATGCTCACTCTCATTCTTCCACTTTCTAACCTCTCTATGCACATTACAATAACATCATTTATAGAGATAACTTCATGGTTGTTTACATTCTATATGCGAATATGAAGTGAACAGGCATGACTCTTTGCCTTCCACCCACTCATTTCCTCACTCGGCATATTTAGGATGTTACAACAATATATACATTTATTTAAGTATCAAATGGAGTTTTGATTCACCTTGGAGACTTTCCTTTGCATCACAAACAATATAAAATATATCAATAAATTTACATTCATACAAAATATTTCAACTCAACCCTTTCAGCTTCTTAGCTTCGTTGTGCATTTTTCCTCTTCTTCTTGTTGTCCCTTTGTCTTTTATGTTTCTGCTGTTATATTCTAACTGTGTTGCATAACCGCATTTTTTCCCGACTTGACCCATGCTGTTGCGTTTCTAATAGTTCCATCATATATCATTTTTTGAGACTCTGCCTAGCTACCTTCCTTCTCTTTCCTGCAACACTCAACCTTCTTCTTTTCTCAACACCCAACTCTGACTGGAGGTCTTTCTGAGCCCGACTCACCCCATGGTGCATGTCTTCTTATTACCACAATTTGAAGCTCTTTCCTTTGCCCTTTTTCCTGTGTCTGATCACTTACCTGAGTCTCCTTTAGGTGCGTTTAGACATTTTTTCACTTCAACAGGCGTAATACTGGACTTGAAATATATTCTATTTCCTTTGAATAATGCATCACACCCACTTTCCATCGCATTTCAACATTCAGGTGATCTCCATTATAAGGCTCCTTTTCTCTCTAATGCGATCTAATAATGGAAAACCTCATACTCCCAGACTTGAAATATATCAATATTTACCTTTGAGAGGTATTGCGTCCGGACCCATTTTGCATTTCACACATCGGCGTTTCATAGGTTTTACATTATAATCATCTCTTCCATTCTCCAACGTGATTTCTTAACAAAAGGGAATTACATCCAGATTGAAATCCTTTGAATTTAACCTTTGAAACTACATCGCATCTAGGCTCTTTATCACATGTCGCAAGATTTAGTTCATAGCAATAACAAGTTTCCTCTTATCATATGCGATATGTGATCATATCGCATCGCAACTTAAAATATTTAACTTGCGATGAATTAACATATAAATATAAGAATCGTTGATAGAGATGTGCATATGTGGGCCATGACACCTTGCCACATCGCTACCACATCACTGCCATGTCACTGCCACATCATTGCCATGTCACTGCCATGTCATCCCCACATCACTACCACATCATCGCCACATCACTACCACGTCATTGCCATGTCACTGCCATGTCATCTCCCACACTTAGCATTTCATAATTTTTGTGTCTTATCGCAAATCAGATGTTTTAACTCATCGTCAATCGGCCTGAAAACCTTATCGCACGTCACGGAGTTTAACCCATCGCAAATCGACATTTCGCACATTTACCTCTATGTCATTAACAATTATACCATATCGCATGCGATGTGCAATATGCGTGTGGACCTCTGCCTGACACGTGTCTCCTTATCACATCACAACTTAAACAATATAACTTGCAATGTCTTAACATGTAAATATAAAAGTCACTGATTTCAATGTGCGCCAGACTTCTTCTGGCCAATGCGATGTAATCCAATGCATCTATTATCTCGTTGTAATTTATGCGACTTGATCAGGACTGTCCATTCCTCCTACACACTGATACCTGTCAATGGAATTGTGTCTTCAATAAATCCTTGTTCTTCCATACATTGATCTATAGCAAAGTTCATAGGATCTTCTCTCACTTATTCGTATTCATACAAACCCGGTTTGCCGACTTGAACCACGTGTTTAGGACTTTCTCCATTTTTTGAATGTGCTCATCACTTTTCTTAGCACGTTCATCACTCTTCCCACTCGTGCATGACTCGACTGAGAACATTCAAGACTTGATTCAATACATTCATGACTTGACCCAAGCTTCTTTCCTTTGTTGCCTTTGTTGCCTTTCCTCTTTGATAAAGATTCTAATGCTACTCTTTTCCTTTTTACTGATCCTCTCTACTCCTTTTCCTTAATAATAATTATGGTGTTGATCCATGCCTCTTTGTTTCTCCTTTGCCTCCAATGCTGCTCCTTTTCCTCTCTTTTATGTTTCTCTACTTTTTCCTTCTTTGCCTTATTATTCCTTTATACTCCAGTTGATCCTGATCTGGTGCTGCTCCTTTCTGCTCCTTTTCCATCAATCAAATTATTTTCAACAGTCTCCCCCTTTGGTATTGATGGCAACACTTCCTCCCCCTTTCATTCTAAGAAGTGTCTATCTTCCTCTGCTTGCTTTTCCTCCCCCTTTGACATCAATGGCAAGGTGTTATAATTGTTTTTAGTATAGATTCCATCATTGCATTACTTCTCTCTGAGTTGTGTATGAGCATTCTTCATTATTTTCTTTTTTTTATGAAATGAATATACACACTCCATATATTCATTACACACTTGATGAATCCTTTTGTATTTGAATGAATACACCCAATCCACCATTGTATTACTACTTCCTGATTGTTTTTTATCAACCATGAATGTTTCTTTATGTTACACATAAGCATTTATTTATATTTACTTCAAAATTACAAGAGCATTATGAATGCATTGCATAATTCATATGATATATGAGCATTGTTGGGGTAACACTTTGAAAATCATTGAGATTGCATGAGTATACACAACAAACTGATGCTATCATAACTCATTAGAATTATGGAAGGTATGCTACCATGCAATGCTATGCTCATTTGTCCCTTACTGCTTGAAAAAAATATGTGCACTGGTGAAATATCAACAATTACTTTCTTTCCATGCTTTGATAACATAACTTGACATTTTCCTTGATGTACTTCTGCCATACCAACAGCCTGATGTATGTTGTAATACTCTAATATTGGGGAACTGTACCATAGCACTAGTCCAAAAATAACAATTAGTATTCTACCGAGAGGAATACTACACCAAATACCAATTGATGAATATTTATAATGATATATACTGATAATTCCATTTTTTTTTAGATACAAAACTTAGAATCTCCATAGTATTCATTTTTTAGTCTACGTTTCAAGTCTAAATCAAGACTCATATTTAGGACAAACTTGCAAAGAAAATAAAGGATTAGGTTGAATAAATAGAGGAAAAAGATGATGGGAAAAAAAGAGCCTACCAATTTCTAAATTTTTATAAAAGGTTATTTATTTGATTAATTAGTTATATATACTTTTGTTTTTTTTTATCTAATTGTATTTCTAATTAGATTAATACCATTTTTCTTATTCATCCCTTTTTAAAAGAATTTTGTTACATTATTAACACTTGCAGTGAGACACACAATGTCATTATCCTCTTAGTTTCCAAGTTCATGACTGATGTCCCCTTTACCACCATGGCTTCTTGTTGCTTTCTCTTCTTCCATTAACCTGTTGGCTATTGAATGCTTCAGGTGTCCTTCTTCCTCTATAGTTCTCTGCCATAGTAATTGTCCTTTCCCTTCCTGACATTTTATTTGTTCTTATTCCAAGCAGCTCTTCTTTGACAACTTGTAATGGGCTACTCTCCCCCTAAGAATTTTCTTCTTGTCTAACCCTGGTTGAATGTTTGTTCCTGATATTGAAACCTCTATTGGTGCATTTTTTTTATCATATCAAAGAGTATCATCTGTAGACACTATCCCCAGTTTATCTCTTAGATACTCGAATGGTTCTCTAGCAAGACGTTTTGTAAATATTTATGTTGTTTGTTCTTTTGTTGGGACATATTCCATCTTTAATATTTTCTCTGCTACTTGTTCTCTGAGGAAGTGGTACTTTATTGGGTTGTGCTTGGTTTTCAAATGAAGCACATGATTTTTTGATATCCTTAATATTGCACTTGTATGGTCACATTTGATATAAATAGGTTCATTGATGTGTACCTTCATGTCTTGAAGAGTTTGTTTCATCCACATCACTTGTGTGCAACAATATGCTCATGCTATGTATTCTTATTCTATTATAGATAGAGAAATATATGTTTTCTTATTGCTTAACCAAGCCACCAAACTTTCTCCCAAATAGAATGCACCTCCACTTGTGCTTTTCTAGTCATCCACGCAGCTGGCCTGTTATAGGTCAATTTGGGCACCATTCCCAATGACCTGGTTAATTGGGCATCATCTCCAGGACCAATGATCAAGGGTCTATAATTCCCTATCATTTCAGTTTCTACATGTCCTAAGACAAGAAACAATACAAATCAAGCAAGACTTTCATTAAAAAAAGGTTTCCATGGTTTGAAGCTTATTATTTAGCATATGAGATCTCACCAACGCAGGCTCTAAGGGGCCTAAGTGCATTTCATATTCAGGTAGCCCCTTGCAAGGCTGCTCTGCAAATCACTTCCTGACATCCACAAGTGCGTTGGTCACATTGGGAGCGAAATTCTCATTGTTTCGGAATCTCCACTTTGCCAATGACTTCTAGAAGAGTTCACATGTGTCAAGCTTCAGTTCCAAGTGTCCATTTGACATCTACATGAATGTAAACATGTCTTGCATATTTTTGGAAAGGTATTTATTGCAAAACAACCTACATTTCATCTATAAATTGAACACAGATCTAAGTGTTTTAAAGGAATAATTTGAGTAGAGAAATGTTGGAGGATTTTAAATTGAGAGCTTGATTTGTGGAGCTACTGCTAGAGAGATTTATGTTGTGATGAGACTTGGGAACTTTGCTGGAAGGTCACTTCAAATCAGTCACTAGGTTGTAACCTCTCCTTCTATCTTCAATAAAGAGTACTTCTTGTTTTTCCCTACATGCATCTATGCTGACTTTGATTTTCATATTGTAAGATCTTGGTTGATGAATGTAGTTTATGCTTTACTGATTTAGCTAACTAGCTTGAATAGATATCTATATTATAGCATCTTCTGCTATTTCAGTGTTCCCTCTTGCAAAAAGCATTCAGCTCACAAACTGCTTGAATTTGAAGCTGCGACAGAAGTGATAGAAGGAGCCATTTGGAAGCGACTAAACAAGTAAGCCTCTAATCCTTTCTGTGTATCTATTCTGAGTTAGGAGAAATAGTAGTATAGTCTTTCACCTGTTGTTCTAGACTAACACCTGTCTAGGGAAGCGTAATTTATCCGTAGATTACAATTCTGGCCCAAAAAACTGGCGACTCCACTGGGGAGAATTTCTCTTAGTTTTAGGTGTTTTAGTCTCTGATTTTCTTTGTAAATCCACCTAGTAGCTGTTACACATAAATATTAGACTTTTTCAGAGCTTAATTTGCAAATACAATGAGCCAAACAATAGTATTTTTCCTTGTCTACTGCGCCCAACGCACCCTTAGAATGGACACAGTGCTTTGCAGAGCACTGTATCCCTTCCAAGCCTGCTTTGCAGAGCACTATCTCCCCTTGGAGACTGTGTTGACTCTTTTAAGTGACCAAATTCCCTTGAATTTGACTTTGCAACTTACTCCAGTTTTTTTTGTTGCTGTGTTCTGAAAATTTTGATGCTCAATTGACCAGTGACTCTATATACTTCTTCCTCCTTTGGCTGAAAATTTGTTCAATGTTTCTTTAAAAAAAAAATCTTTATCATTGAAAAGTTGATTTCAAAGTATTTTTTATGGTCCCATTAAGAATCATTTGCTTTCGAAATAGGAAATTGTCAGAAAATATTCATTTCCTTGATAGGAGAAATTGTTGTTGAAATCCTCATTTTTCCTTCAAAAGAGAAATTGTTGTTTGTATTCTTCGTTTCTTGAAAGTAAAAAGAATTTTGATTATTGATCTAGTGCACCTAGTTTCTTTTATGAATTCATAACATTAAGGAAACTAAAAATAAAAACTTGCATTTGCATGTAGGATTGTGTGTGTTTTGAAAAAAGAACATTAGGAAATCTGCATTTAGTTTGAGATTCATTGATTTTGTTTTTGTTCAATGATTTGTTTGCTCACAAACTATTTGCTCTCTTCCCTTAGTAGCTAGGTTCTTCTTTGAAAAAATTGAAAGTGAATTTTTGTTTATCATTATTATCTTGCATTTTAGGAATTTCAATTACATTTTCATGGTGAACCTGAAAGGAAAATTGTTAAGCAAGATCGACATAAAATAAATCTCAATTTACTTAACAACACATTGGAACCATAACGACAACATTTATAAGGTCTAGGCTAGAGACGTGTTTCAGTGTCGTAAAACATAGTAGCTGTTGTTAACTTTTTTGCGATACATTCTGAGTGTGATACCTCACTCCACGTACATAACTCTATCATAGCTCGTCCACGTATTTTAGTGTATATCAGGCGGTGTTACAGTACGATAACTATAAAGGGGTGCTCTCATTGTGTGGTTTCGCATCAAACAACGCTAATACAAACTTGGGCTTCCACGTACCTTTGGGTATATTTGGGAGGACAACTTTTAGGTGCTATCCATCCATAGTGAAACAAGTTGGCCACCCTAAAATTGTGATACACCGAACACAACATTCGGGGAGATTACCTACCCGTACTTCTTGGTTTGCCAGGAGGTATTTTGTAGTTCATAGTTTCTTGGTAAACCCTTTTTCCTAGGATTACCCTCTTTTTTTTATTTGTTTTTTGGTTAAAATAAATCAATAATCGTGGAAGAAAAAAATCCTCCCCCCGTCATTTGGGTAGATTAGCTTTAAAACCACCTTTACCACTGAAAGTTACTTCTGGTAGGTGAAGGCGATCACAATCTGCTGAATCAAGTACAATTCGTACCTCTGGTGAAACATCATATTTTAAACCAAATCTAGCTCAAATTTTTTCCACACATCCATGTTCATTAACTGTTGTCAAAATGGAGCCTTCACAGCTACCCATGGTCATGATCCATTCAATCGCTGAGACCATACCTCTTGGACTCGATGTTGTTCAATCACAAATAGATCCAGATCTTGTCTCTTCTTTACCAGAACATATGAATCCTGAAGTTGAACAACCAGAAATTGTTACTACCTTGGTCACCCCACAAATTTGTGTAGCCACTGAAACTCCTATATCACACAGTCAACTATCTGAAATATATTTTGGGCCTGGCGGTGAAGTTCTTCCTCCTGGTTTAATTGCGATTGAAGAAATACCACAACCTAATACACCTTTAAGTCCAAACCATTTTATGGGAGACCTTTACCTGTACCAGTCTTTTCCTCAATCGTTTCCATCTGCTTTTGTTGATCCCATTGCCATTCAATCTCCCATTGATTTTGGAGAGTATACATTTGGTAATAAAACCATGCCTGAAACAACATTTTCGGTTGGGTTTGATGTTCCAATTACATCAACTCCTACCCTCACTGCATCGTCGATGTTCACAACCTCACCAGAGTCATATTTTCATGGTGGCCCTTTGGTCCCAAAAGGTTACAAATCATTATTTGGAACTTTCTCTGGTACATCTTCAATACCATGGTCTTTACCAATGTCATCATCTGGTGTTTTAACTAGTAGTCCTATAGTTAGTACTGAACAACTTGATTCATTACATCCATCATTAGGGAAATATCAATTTGGTCCTTATGGGTCAATTCCTTTTACCATATCAACAGGACTCCCAGCATTTGGAGAAAATTATTTTCCATCTTATTATCCTCCTTATGCTGGGGGGCAACCTATTGTCACCAAATATGATAGTACTCAGTCATATTTTGGTCAAACTAATGTTGACATGAATGTTTGTCAATGGCATCCCACTCTGCCTATCCAACCAAAAATGGTTGTACACTCATATCAACCAGTTCAACCTGTTACACCCACTTCATTACCACTTGTTAATACATCTATACCCCTGTTACATAATCAAAATATTGTACATCAACCTTATCAGGCAAGTTCTTTGACTCAATATCATCAAATTTTGGGTCCACAGACTCAAAATCCTTTGGTTAATTTACAACAATCTGTATCAGGGATCATTTATTCACAAGCTGGTGTACCATTTTATGGGATGTCACAAACGCAACCTGGTTATACATATCATCTAAATCCAAATTATACTAATTTGGGTTATAACATTGGTGGGTAGACCCCTTGGTAGCCACATGCACAAATTACTCAAACTTCATTCCAACAAGTATCATATCCAGGTTTTTGTCAACAGAATTATCAAGCGTTTACTATGCAAAACAACCCCCATCTGGGTTACCAGCCTCAAATTCCATATGTTGGTGCTCAAATACCTATTTCCCAAGAAATTACATCATACCCCCCCTATGCTCAACCTGACCTTAATAGACAGTTACCTTTTGTTGTAACCTTGGAATTACCATATTTAAACCGGTTAACCAATGATCCTATCAATTATGCTCCTTGGTGACCGGTGATACCTCATAAATTACCCTCCGAAATTCCTAAATTTAATGGAAACCCTGGAGAAGATCCATCAACTCATGTTATGAATTATCATTTATGGTGTTGATCAAATTCCCTAAATGATGATTTTGTTCGATTATGTCTTTTCCAGCGTACGCTCACAGATCCGGAAACTAAATGGTACATTGAATTAACTAGAGCTTCTTTCGACAATTTCACTGCCTTAGCTACTATCTTTTTGACCCATTTCTAGTTACCGATCAGATACGAAACTAGAACGAAACTCTTGACCAACTTCAAACAGACTAATTCTACTCACATTTTCGATCATATTCATGAGTGGCGTTGCCGTTGACAAATGGTTAAGACATTTGTTCCTGTTTAGCTCCTTGCTGAATGGTTCATTAAGTCCCTGTCACCATCTATAACTGAGGATGTGTCTAAAGGTGACATCGTCACAAAAGAGAAAATTTTCACTCATGCCCAATATTTAGACTTGATTTACACTCAGTCTGGCACACTCTATGAAAAAATACCAAATGCATCGCGATCTAATTTTAATTTTCCTCCTCAAATAAAGGACTCTCATGCCTAATATGGCTTGATAGGCAATGCAAACACACATCACACTACTTCATCTAATCCTGCTCCTACTTTCAAAATTAATTCCATGTCATTTGACAAAGTCAAAAGTGATAAGCAAACAGGAGGTAAGAAAAATGGGAAATCAAAGAAAAATAAAACTTCTAACCCACAGGAATGATCATCTGATCAATCGTCTGGACCATAGAAACCTTTTTATCCATGCATAATCTATAATGAGGAACATTTTGTTAGGGATTTTCCTCACCATGCTGAAGTCTAAAAAATCATCAAGACTTCTCATGCATCAGCTATGTCGACAAACCCATTCCCAAATCCAGACACAAATTTGGTTGCTACGGATCTAGCTCCTAGTTCCCAAGTGTTAATGTTATCCACCAAAAAACCTTCATAAGGTATTTTGGTGTCGACGCGGAATAAATACTATGGTAGTCCGACTATTGATCAACCTACTACCTCAACAATGAATCCATATAATGAATCTGTACCACCTCCTGTTATTCATGAATTGACAATTAAGCCACCAAAGGAAGTAATTCATAAATCGACATATAATCCTCGAGCAAGAGCTGCACAAAATTATAATATAGTTGAAGATTTGGCTCAATCCCCTTCAGCTATGTTCGCTCTTTAGGTATTACAAATTTTCCCTCCCAGAAACAAGCTTTATTTTCGCCCATTGGTGGAATTTATCCAGCTGATTCTAATCTTGTCGTCTTTAATCATATGGGCTATGTGCCACAATTACCAGCAGAATTGGCACTGTCCATCCAAGTAAATGTTCTCAATCACCTTGTTCATCGCACTATTATTGATGAGGGATCACCTATGTGAATTATGTCTCTAAACTGTTGGAAGTCACTTGGCTTGCCGCGATTATCACAATCATCAACGACATTGAAGGCTTTTGATGGAAGAACATATAAACCTTGTGGTATTATCAATAACCTGCAAGTTGAATTAGGGGGAAAAATCATAAGTATTGATGTTGAGGTTGTTGATGGACCCCTTGAATATAATATTTTAATCAGAAGACCATGGGTATATGCAATGACTGCCATTGTTTCTACATACTTTAGAATTATTTCCTTTCCACATAAAGGTACAAACACATTCATTAATCAATTATCATTTTTTTCCTCTGCTTCACAGGTAACTATAAGAATTATGTATATTCACTTACCACAACTAGAAATTTAGAACATTGGTGTAGAACTCTTAAAGGATTCCACTCTTATTGGAACCTTTGCATTACTGCCGCCCACGATGTCAGCAAAAATTGCAAGCATAGAGACCTGCTACATGATCTCTTCCACTCTATCTGGCTTAAGGGAGAGTATGGGTGATTCTGATATTTCTACGTTGGATGATGTTTTACTGCTCAACCCTATTGAGCTACAATAGCAATCAATATATTTGGCTTGGGCGAAAAATCTGAAATCAGCATCGCTGAGTGTTTGGGTTGATCGTTCATTAGATTTTGGTACTCTATCTCATCCATTTTCCTCAAAAATTTTGACAAATGAAAATATTTTGGAACCTATAATGGCAGAAGGAGAACCATGGGAAGATTATCGTCATCGTTACTGTCTTCCAAATTATGAAGAAAATAATCTTAATGAACTATATCACCCATCCATTCAAACTTTCTTTTCGAATTCTTTTCCGATTAATGCAATTGAATCTGAGCAAAAATTTATCTAATATCGAAGAAACGATTTCTATAGATATTTCAACTAAACCTGGCGTGGTAGAAAATATTCATGTCGGTGTATCTTGTTCTCCATCAAAACTTGATTCATATCGCTCTCTTTTTCATGAATTTCGTGATGTATTCGCTTGGTCTTATGAGGAAATGCCAAGCATAGATACTAGTATAGTTGAACACACTATTAATATGTATCCTGATGTCAAACCGGTGCGTCAACGGCTTCGTCCTGTTCATCCGAAGAAAGTCGCTGCCATAAAAGAAAAAGTTGAAAAAATTTTGCGTGCTGGTTTCATTTACCCTGTTCTGCTAACTGAGTGGGTTTCCAATATCGTTCCTGTTATGAAAAAACAAGGAACCATTAGAGTGTGCATCAATTATCAGGTGTAAATCAGGCTTGTCCAAAAGACAACTATCCTACTCCCTTTATCGACCAGATTATTGATGATTGTGCTGGATGTGAAATATTTTCATTCATGGATGGATTTTCCGGCTACAATAAAATCAATATCCGCCCAGATGACCAACATAAGACAACATTCATCTGTCCCTGGGGCACATTTGCATATAGGAAACTTCCGTTTGGTTTAAAGAACGTTGGGGCAAATTTTCAGAGAGCAATGGATTATGCTTTCAATGACATCAAGCACATTGTTCAACCATATCTAGATGATTTACTAGCGCATTCATGAAATTAGATTGATCACCCGATGCATTTGAGAGCCATTTTCTTACACTACCAACACTACAAGATACGTCTCAATCCACAAAAATGTGTGTTTTGTGTTGGTTTTGATCAATTTCTCAGATTCGTAGTCTCAAAATAAGGAATTTGAATAGACACACTGAAGGTAGAGGCCATTATTGATTTACCTACACCATCAAACTTACTTCAGATACAGAAACTTCAAGGAAAGGTTAACTTCCTGAGAAGGTTCATTCCAAACTATGCCGAAATGGCTAAAGGATTTACTCGATTATTGAAAAAGGGATTTCCCTTCCATTGGGAAAACGTTGTGCAAGCTTATTTTGATGCTGTCAAGGACCATCTTGTCTGAGCATCATTAATGTATCCTCCTAATTATCAAAATTATTATTTCCTATATATCTTTGCAGCTGAAATGACCATCGCTATGGTTTTGGTCCAAGTAGAAAATGGAATTGAACATTTGATCTATTATTTGAGTCGCACTATCAATAATACGAAATTTAAGTACTCGTATGTGGAAAATCTTGCCTTGGCAGCCGTTCAAGTTGTCCAAATATTTTTCCATTATATCTTGCTCCGAAAAAACAACAATAGTTTGGGTTGCAACCCCATGACTTACATATTATCACGTCAATTGTTGGGGGGGGAATATTCAAAATGGATTGTCATTTTGCAGGAATTTGATTTAGAATTCATTAAATCCAAGTCAAAGAAGTCTTTAGTTTTGGCTGAGCTTCCCTATGACCTTCCCTCTGATAGTACTGCTACTACATCAAAACCATCTATTCTAGATGAGTCTCTGATTCTGATCAGATCATCTGATCCCTATTATGGAGATTTCATCATTTATCTCCAAACCCAAAATTTTAGACCTAATACCTCTCTCTTTGATCAACAACGTATTCTATACCAAGCCAAAGATTATCTGATCGTCAGCGATACACTTTATTGTCATGATGTCGATACGATTTTAAGGAGGTGCCTCACTCATGAGGAGGCCGAAAAAGTCTTAAATGATTGTCATGCTGGGGCCTGTGGTGGAGAAGTTGAGGATATTAACAAAATTCTTAAACGAATGCTTCAACAAATGATAGGAGTCCATAAAAGGAACTAGCACTTGATCCTGTACTCTACCTTGTGGGCATATCGAACCTCAGTGAGAAATGCAACCGGATTTACTCCATTTCAATTGGTGTATGGTCTGGAAGGGAACTTATCAATCCAATGTGAAATATCATTGTTAAAAATCGCGATAGACTTGTTACCTAACACCTTAAAAGAAGAAGCATGTCTCCTTAACCTCATCCATCTAGATGAAACATGTCGTGAAGCCCAATTGGGCAAAGAAGTGCATAAGAGACATATAAAGGCACAATACGACAAAAATTTCTAGCCTCGCATCTTCTCAGAGGGCGACTTGGTCCTTTACGATCAAGAATATGATGTAATAGGTACAGGGAAATTCAAACCTTTATGGCATGGCCCCTATATTTTCAAAAGAGTTCTTTCTAAGGGTGCCTACGAGTTAGTTGATTATGATGGGATTCCATTGGCACAGCCTAGAAATGGGTTGTATTTGAAACATTACTAAGCTTAATCATGAGCGTAGTAATTTTTTGTATTATATTGTCTATATGATGTTGATTTGCATTCACTATATTGAATTTTTTTTTTAGATTTTTCTTGACATTAGTAATCCACTTTAAATTTCGTCGCAGATGACTGAATCTTTGGAACCATTTGTTGGATACGCTGATGGTGCTAGTCATGGCACGCAGAATCTATCCTCTGCAGCGTGGGCCATTTTCGCTCCAAACGACGAGTTAGTGAGTTTTCAAGGGATTTGTATCGGTAGATCAATGAATAATATCATTGAGTATAGGGCGTTGATCAAAATTCTCTCTGATGCTGTTTCATTTGGTATTAACCGCATAATCATAAGGTTAGACTCACAACTTGTGGTATTACAACTTACTAGTATTTATTCTGTTAGAAATCCAACACTTCTTAGATTGTTCCTAAGAGTTCAAATTTTGGAAATACATTTTGATTTCATTCAATATCAACACATTTCCAGAAAATCTGAACACTTTAACTGATTCATTAGCTAATCAAGTTTTAGATAGAAATTTGCAACATAGGTAAAGAAAACATTCACATCATTGAATAGGATTGCACATTAAACATAGGAAAAACTTTGAAAACATATAGATAGATAGTTATAGGTTTCTTAAAAAAAAATTGACCAAGACACATAGATCAAATGACCTCAAAATGTATGCAAAAATGTCACAAGTAAACTAGTGGTGCTCATGGTAACATGCTATAGATCTAGAAATCCTATGGAGCAACCGCATCCAATGGTTAGGAACCCCAATAATGTGTCGTTGCAGTCGCATGGGTAAATATTCAAGTTGGAAATCTAGAATCCTGAAGGTTAATCCCTCTATGTGCTACTGAAGCTCAGCTAGAATCTTAACCATATCAAGGTCTTGAAGGATTGCTCTCCTGACAGCCCTCTCTGCTGGCACATATGCTTCATGCTCTGGTTCCTAATAGTTGAACATGACCAATATCTGCATTAAATTAAACATTTAGTTTAGTCTTGGAAAGAAATAAAAACACAAAAAAATTGTATAAACATTATAAAAATAAAAATAAACATGGTCGAATCATTCTTACCCATTGCACCCCACTAAGTGCCTTATAGTAATACTAGATCTGGATCTCCTCGAAAGTCGATGCCTTCGTATGCATACTCATCGATGGCGAGGATCTTTCATTAGAACCAGGCAAAGAATGGAGCTGAAAACACAATGGTCAATTGGCCTGAATGCCAACCCATGAGTTCTACCCATCTCTGCATTCGAGGATCTCTAGGACTAGATATATCCAATGTTACATGTTGTGGCTGCATCAGTGGAATCTGTTCCAAAGAGAAGGAGATAAGGATGGAACCATAACTGAAATTTTTCTTCCTTCCTCCCTTTTATTTATTCAGTTGTTCCTTTATCTGAGATAGAACAGCTTCAGACCAATTGAATATTTTTGGCTTTAAGCACTGTAGTGCATACTTCATATACGATCGGTTCACTACATGTAGTGTAATGGTGCCAACAAGTTTAGCGATCATGAAGAGGATGGTTCTCAAAGGAAAATCCCTGACGTACCAGATGTTTATTTTTCCATCTTTGCTAGTTTCTGACCCTGGATAGAAATATTGCATAACATAATCCCTCACCATCTCTCCTCCAACGGTAGACCCTATCAGAAAAATGGGCAAACCTCTCCTCGAAAAACCTGTGATAAAATACACATCCTCAACTATTATGGACAAAATTTGATTTTTTATGTAAAATGCCTCTATCGCCGGATCCCATGCTTGAACTAAGAACTCCAAGAGTTCTATTTGTTGCCTCATTCCCAAAAATTTAAATTACTTAAGCAGCCTACAATCTTTTAAGGCTCTTACATTACCCAGATCATTCAAGGAAATCATGGATCAAACGGTGATGAAATTTGTCCATGAAAACGACCGCAATCAACAACTGAAGTTCGGGGGGAAAATTAGGTTCAGAGCTCCAAAATGCAAATGGTAACTATGGAATGGTAAAAATGAATAGTGAAACTACTTTTTATAGTCATTTAATTGATTGCAAGTTACTTTATTGCTATGACTATAGTTTTATTATGATTTTATCATGAAACAGGTATTTTTAATCCATTTGATGTTGTTCTGAATAGGAAATACAACTGATGAACATATTAGTCGTGCAGAATTATTCAAAGAATGACTTGACCACAAAGCATACTTTTCTCCTTATTTTTCGAGCTTTGTTAAAAACAAA
Source organism: Pinus albicaulis (assembly GCA_034641835.2). Classification (NCBI taxonomy): domain Eukaryota; kingdom Viridiplantae; phylum Streptophyta; class Pinopsida; order Pinales; family Pinaceae; genus Pinus; species Pinus albicaulis. Next base: position 854,952,775 of record CM076584.1, read on the forward strand.
AAAGGATTTGAAGCGCATTTTTATCTCTTTTTCGAGCTTCGATAACAGAGAAAAAGGAACCCCTGGAGTCTTCTTTCAACTCTTTTCAAACTCCAATAATATGAAAATATTTCCGAGCACTTGTCTTTTCGAGCTTATTAAAGTAAATGAATTGATATCTACTTAGTATAAGTTTAACCCTTTTCAGGACTGCGATGGATTATTTACAAAAAAGGAATACCTTGGTTAAACATGACCAAAGAGGTTCTTTCAGATATTGTTTTACACTTTTTCGGATCTGAGAGACAAATTTACGAAAAAATACTTATGGAGTTCTCTTTCGTCCTCTTTTTCAGACTCTCTAAATATGAAAAAGGACCGGGCTATCAGTGTCGTTAAGCTCGTTAAAACATAAAATAGCGACGGGCTTGTCAATCATTACAATAATCGAGTTTCGTTCATCGCTAGACTCGTTAAATTATTAAAGAGCGATACTTTATTTGCCCGAAGATTTGAATTATAGATCAAGAAAATGTTATCCTCCTCAAGTTTGTTAAAAAATAAAGAGGTACTAGTCGACAAATGACCGGGGAAAATTTTGGAAAAGTAAGAAAAGTTTCTTTTTGGTAGCAAGTCACTCTTGAACATGACACTTCTTTCACTCCATGTCTGTGACTGTTTGGGTTGGGTTATCATCTTGATGGTTCATTCACACCTATGGTTAATCGTACCTTCACTTAAATTTTAGGTCAATGCTGCCAACTCATCACAGTGTCGCCGATATGTTCAAGAGAAGTCATCCAGTGATTAAAAATTCATCCATCTATAATACTCATAAACCATCATTTTCATGACAGTCATCCCTGAAAATTGCTATATCAAGTCATACCCTTGCCTTCGAAATCAGTAAATCCTGTTTTCAAATAAGGTGACTTCGTGTCGACAACAAATCAATATCCAGGAAGTTCACTTATAAATATCAGATTCCAGTACCAAGAGGCTTGTTACAGCATCGACAATATCCTCCCTTTTGGACCTTTGATCGAAAGATTTTGTTTGGCGTTTGACATCAAATCATCTATTCATGCCTTATGAAATGTACTGCAATACCTTGAGGGCCATTGACGTTAATGGTGATTATCTCACATTTGTTAACAACTCACATTATTGGCTAGTAATCAAACAATGTATTTCCATGTTCGACGACAAATCATATATTCGCATGGCTAGACTTGTACCCGAATGATCGAGTGAACGAGATAAGAAGACCCCAAATCTAGATTCATCCATCCATGCTGCGATTTCAGGATTGTTGTACACATCATCTGTACAGTGACCTTACATACGTATTTTCATCCAATCATGGGCCTATATCTGCAGGTGTGTCTGCATCTGGGCAACATTCCAATGTAGATGACTTTATGAATTATGTACATGTTATTAGATTGTTTTATGTGCTGACTATGGGAATGCCTATCCTCAGCAATTATGATCAATAGAGGATATATCATGATGAAATGTATTGTAATATTGATGTAGGTGACCATTCCACTTTGTTTCCAGGCTCATCACAACATAAAGAATCTCAATCAAATGTTCTTATTATTTGGATCTCATGCTTTAGGGGAAATTGTTATAGGTCAATTTGGGCACCATTCCTAATGACTTGGTTAAGTGGGCATCGTCTCCAGGACTAATGATCAAGGGTCTATCATTTCCTATCATTTTAGTTGCTACATGCCCTAAGATAAGAAACAAGACAAATCAAGAAAAGGTTTCCATGGTTTGAAGCTTATTATTTAGCATATGACAGCTCACCAACGCAAGCTCTAAGGGGCCTAAGTGCATTGCATATGCAGGTAGCCCCATGCAAGGCTGCTCTGTAAATCACTTCCTGACATCCACAGGTGCGTTGGTAACATTAGGAGCGAAATTTTCATTGTTCCAGAATCTCCACTTGGCCAGTGCCTTCTAGAAGATTTCACGTGTCAAGCTTCGGATCCAAGTGTCCATTTGACATCTACATGAATGGAAACATGTCTTGCCTATTTTTGGAAAGATATTGATTGAAAAACAACCTACAGTTCATCTATAAATTGAACACAGATCTAAGTGTTTGAAAGGAATAATTTGAGTAGAGAAATGTTGGAGGATTTTCAATTGAGAGCTTGATTTGTGGAGCTATTGCTGGAGAGATTTATGTTGTGATGACACTTGGGAACTTTGCTGGAAGGTCACTTCAAATTAGTCACTAGGTTGTAACCTCTCCTTCTATCATCAATAAAGATTACTTCTTGTTTTTCCCTACATGCATCTATGTTAACATTGATTTTCCATATTGTGAGATCTTGGTTGATGAATGTATTTTATGCTCTATTGATTTAGCTAACTAGCTTGAATAGATATCTATATTATTTCAACTTATGCTATTTCAGTGTTCTTTCTTGCAGGAAAAATTTAGCTCAAAAACTGCTTGAATTATAAGCTGCGACAGAAGTGACAGAAGGAGCCATTTGGAAGCGACTGAACAAGCAAGCCTCCAATCCTTTCTGTGTATCTATTATGAGTTAGGAGAAATGGTAGTATAGTCTTTCACCTGTTGTTCTTGACTAACACCTGTCTAGGGAAGCGTAATTTATCCGTAGATTACAATTCTAGCCCAACATAGCCCAATCTACATTTTTATATGTTGTCAATATGAAATATTTACCTTTCAGATACCATAGGCCATAATATGCATTTCCTTGCAGGTATCTAAATATCCTCTTGATTGCAAGAAAATGATTTTGTTTTGGTGTTGCTTGATATCTTGCCACAGGTCCTATTGCCAACATAATTTTTGTTCTAGAGGTTGTTAGGTATAGCAGACTTCCTATCATAGATATGTAAATTCTTTGATCTACATCTGTAGATACATAATCAGTACATAATTTGCATCCAGTGATCATCGGAGTTGACATAGTTTTGCAGCCTTCCATTTGGAATATTTTTAACATGTCTCTTAAATATTTTTTTTGTGAAATGAATGTGCCTTTATTATTCTATAGAATTTGAAGTCCTAGGTAGAAAGTAAGCTCTCCAATCATAGACATCTCAAATTCTGACTACATATCTTCTGCAAATCCTTTTACTAATTCATCCTTGTTGCTGCCAAACATGATTTCATCAACATATACCTCTAGAATTAAAAGTTCATTTTCATCAGCCTTTATATACAAATTTTTGTCTATTCCTCCATTCTTGAATACTTTTTTTAAAAGTACTTGTCCAGCCTAGAATACCATGCACATGGTGCTTGTTTGAGACCATATAGGGCTTTCTTTAATCTGCAAACATAGTTGTGCTTATTTGCTAGGGAAAATCCTTCATGTTGTTCCATGTAGACTTATTCCTCTAGATCTCCATTTAAGAAGGCAGATTTCAAATCCATTTGATATACCTTGAAATCATGATAGCATGCAAAAGACAGAAAAATTCTAATTTCTTCCATTCTTGCTACAGGGGAAAATTTTCATCATAGTCAAGTCCTTAAAATTGAGAGTATCCCTTACATACAAGTCTAGATTTATTTTTGATTACCTGACCTTTTTTATTCATCTTATTCTTTAATATACACTTTTTTCCATTGACATTTTTCCCAACAGGTCTTGGTATTAATTCCTAGGTCTTTTTCTTCTCAATCTAGTCAAATTCTTCATTCATAACATTTATCCAATTTTTGTCTTTTCTCGCTTCATCGAAATTCTTTGGTTCTATCTGTGATAGCATGACTAGATACGTTTCCTCGATCTATTCAGTTATTTGTCTTCTATTTTGGACTCCTACACTCTTGTCTCCAATGATTTGATCTTCTAGATGTTTATTCCGAGTGTGTCTCGAGGGTCCTTTTGATTTTATTTCTATATATTATGTTCTCTCGTTCTGTTCTTTATTATCTTGATTCTCATCTTGATGATCATATGGAGGATTGACACAATTTGTACTTATGGTTTTGTTTGGTATTTCTTCATCGAATCTCACATCAATTATTTCCACAATTTCATGTAGTCTTTTATTGTAGCACTTGTAACCCTTACTCTTTGATACATATCCCAAAAATATTCCTTCATCAGCTCTTGCATCATACTTCCCAAATTTTTCATCATTATTATTTATGAAAAATTTGTTGCCAAAGACTCTAAAGTGCTTAATTGATGTTGGTTTCCCATGCAACAATTCATATGGAGTCTTGTCACAATTTTGGTCTGAGATGGGCTTTGTTGAGAATATGAACAGTTGTGTGTACTGCTTCTACCTAGAAGGTTTGGGGAATGTTTCTTTCTTGCATCATGGCTCTGGAAATCTGTTGTATAGAACTATTTTTCCTCTCTTCCACTCCATTTTGTTGAGGTTTATTTGCAACAATAAATTGTTTCTTTATCCCACAATCATTGCACAGGTTTGCAAACTCATCACCTATGAATTCACCTCCTCTATCTGATCTGATGCATTTAAGTTTACATCGAGTTTTATTTTCTTCCAGTGCCTTGAATATCTTAAATTTCTCAAACACTTTGGATTTGTATCTAAGAAATGTCACCCATGTTAATATGGACAAATCATCGATTATCATCATGAAGTACGATTCTCCACCTGGTGCATTTGTTCTTGAAGGTCCGCACAAGTCCATGTGTACAAGCTGAAGAGGCTTACTTATAGATATTTGGTATTTAGCTTGGAACTATGTGTGAGTTTTTTTTCCTGATTGGCAGGACTTACATGTGGTATTTAGTGGCTTCTTTATTACGAGAAAATCTCTGACAGCTTTCTTTTTGCTCAGTTTGATGATGTGGTCAAAATTTATATGTCCCAATATTCTATACCATAGCCAAGATTGATCAAGTCTGATAATTTGGCATGCTTCATTCTCCTCTTCCACTATATAAATATTACTCTCTATTCGAACACCTTTTGTAATGTTCCAAAAATGGATTTCTCAGCAAAACATGCCTGAAAAATGAATTTTTCAAGAATTTTTGCTTCAGCTATCATAAAAAGTGTTTATAAACGCTTAGAAAACAATTAAAAATGCTGCAGAAACCTTTACTCAGCTTTTATGGGCAGAAAGGTGGGGAAAAGTGAGGATTTTGGCCCTAAAATAGATGTATAAGAAAATCTGCGTAAAATTAAGGGTCAAGGTTCTGGAATATGTTATATTAGGACAAGAGGGATCTACATGTCTAATTTAGCAAAAAAAAATGCGTTTTTTAAAGTTAAACAGTTCCTCCTTCCCGACTATTCAAGAAAACCCTGATTTCCCATGATTGTTGGAAATATGATGCAGAGTGTTGTCCTTGATGGCAACCCACTGAATGAAGATGAAGACGTGCGACTGTTGACATGTATTGTCCTTGATGGCACTCCACCTAATGAAGTTATGCTTGACTTGATGGACTTGTTAAATGATGTAAATCTGAAGTGATATGATGATTGTTGATGATATGATGTTGAGTGTTGTACTTGAAAAGGAAACCCACTTGATGAAGATGATGAAAAAACTTACTGGCGAAGTTGTGTTTGATAGAATATGTCCTTGATGAAGGAAATCTGAGTATCTACAGTATTTACAGTAGGCAATGAAGAAAGGATTTCATAATGTACTCAGAGAATGATGAAAAAGAGCATGTCTCTTGGTATACGCGGATTGGCCTAGGGGAAGTCGCGTATGCACGCGGAAAGGAACGTTACAAGTCGCGTATGGGCAAAAGCGCTCAAAAGTGCAAACCCAAGGGTAACCACCATGGTATTGACCCATAGTATTGGGTAATGATCCGCCTAATTGACCCCGGGCAGGTAGTTTTGGGCTCCGCAGTGGTATTGTTTTGGTCCATGGTATTGAAAAAGGGGCTCATGGTATTGAAAAGGGTAAACCTATATAAAGAGAAGAAATTCATTGTGCAAATGATATGGGTGTGGTGCAAGAGGTCTGAGCTTGAATGAATACTTCTCTCTGAAGTAGATCTGAATGAAAGGGTTACACTTGAAGATAAATATGAATGGATGATGCACCAATGATGAAGAAAGGGATCTAGATCTGAAATGTATCTGTATTTACTAGATCTGCTTATGGAAGGCCTAGATCTGTGATGAGGCGAACATCTAGGCGAACATATGTCTGAAGTGAAAGGGTAAATCTGAACTGAATATCTGATCTGAAGAAGTATGCTGCTCTGGAATAATTGAAGATCTATACGCTACTTCGACGTGGAGGAAGCGCGTATATACGCAGCTTCAGCGAAGAGAAAGCGCGTATGCGCAATAACATATACACTGAGGTATACGCCGGTTTGTGTGGACGGAAGCGCGTATATACGCGAAATCAGTGAAGTAAAAGAGCGTATGCAAACTAGGGTTTGCCGAAGCAAGGGGTATGAAATATCTCGAGTCGTTCGCCGTGTTTATGCTATCCTTCGATTTATGTTCCTCTGTATCTCGTCGATGATGTGTATGGTTGTGCTTGCGCATGGAAAGGGTCCAAAGATGAAAATATGATGAAATGTTGCTCATGGTGTTCTATTGAAGTTGTTGGATCCGGGGTGAAAAAATCTGGATGAAACGTGGTCCAAGGTGGTGCCGAGGGTTGTAGCCTTCAGTCAGGGGGTTGTATCTCCCTTCCAGGTGAGGCTGGTAAACGAGATCGGGGGGTCGTAGCTCCCTTCCGTGAGCAAGGTCGGCAACCAGTCAAAAATACTCTTCCAAGAGAGGCTGGTAAACGAGTCAGGGGGTTGGAGCTCCCTTCCAGGAGAGGTCGGTAAACGAGCGCAGGTGGGTGCCTGCGTGCTGGTAGGAGTCTGCACCAGCACATATGTTGTAAGATGTTTTCTCTATAATAAAATATTGAAGGCTGAGCAACTGCAGCGGTGGTTTTCTCCCGTCTTGGGTTTCCACCTAAAAATCCCGGTGTTCATGTGTGATGCTTTGTGTGATGGTTTATTCTGTTCTTACTGCACATGTTTACTGCTTATTGAATATCTGATGAATAAATGATGGAATGGTTTAAGTGAAGATTTAATGACATATCTAAATCTCTGTGTATACGCTAGTTTCATAAATGGGATCCGCGTATATACGCTGGTTTACTGTAGTAAAGTAGCGTATGGGTTTTAAGGAATGAAAAAGTAAAAATTTTGAATATGCAGTAAATACTGATTCACCCCCCCCCTCTCAGTATTTTTCCCAACAATTGGTATCAGAGCGGGTCCTTGTGCAGAAGCTTGATCGCTTAAAGGAGATCCGTCGCAATGGGAAGTCAAGAAGGAGTAATGTCTATAAAGCCACTTCTATTCAATGGAAGCAATCTGATCTTCTGGAAGGTACGTACAAAAGCTTATCTGCAAAGTCTTGGTGCAGATGTATGGGCAATCGTGGAAGAAGGTTATCAATACCCGGCAAGTATTCCTACTGATGCAGCTGAAAGAAAGAAGTATGAAATCAATGCCAAAGCAGTGAATGTCTTATTGGGAAGCATGTCCGAATCAGAATTTGCTAAAGTGATGCAACTACATTCGGCAAAAGACATATGGGACAAAATCATTCTAAGCTATGAAGGAGACACAAAGGTAAAAAGTGCAAAACTCCAAACTCTTAGAATTGAATATGAAAATTTGAAGATGCATAGTGATGAAAGTGTTGCCAGTTTCTTTCTTCGTCTAGATGATATTGTAAATCGAATGAGAAATTTGGGTGAAACCATAGCTGATACTACTCTGGTGGAAAAGGTCTTAAGATCATTGACTTCAAAATTTGACTCTAAAGTTTCAGCTATTGAAGAAAGACAAGATTTGCAAACTCTTACTATTGTTCAATTACATGGTACTCTGACTGCTTTTGAAATAAGACAAGGAGGCCCTTCTCAAGTAAGAGAAGCTGCTTTTAAGGCATCTACTAAAGGGAAGGAAAAGGAAGTTGTCAAAGATTCCAGCTATATATCTGATGAAGAAGAAGCAAATTTCGTGAGAAAGCTCCAACTAGGTACTGGAAGATTCAAAGGTAAGCTTACCTTCAAATGTTTTGAGTGTGGAAAAGTTGGTCATTATGCTGCTAAATGTCCTTATAAAGAAAAGCATGGTAAAGGGAAACAATTTGAAAAGAGAAAGAGTTATTATGCAAAAGAAGATGATGATGAAGTGTCCAGTGAAGATGAAGAAGATTCTGACCAAGATCCGAAAGTGCTCATGGCTAAGAAGCAAAAGAAGAAGGTTACTCGAGGAAAGGAGATATCTCAGAAATCATGTATAGCAAAAATTGAAGAAGATGAAACAGATTCTGACGAAGATCTACAAGCACTCATGGCAAAGAATAAAAAGGAGAAGGCCACTTGTAATACTCTTCTTTGTGCAAACAATAGTAAAGATAGTGAAAGTAAAGGTGTGGATCTAGAAGAAGCTCTCAAGATTAAAGAAGAAGAACTACAAAGTTCATACAATAAGCAAGAAACTATCTATAAAGAGATGATCTCACAAATGAAAGATCAAATAGAAATGCTAAATGAACAGGTGGACAAGTATCAAAGGTTTCATACTTATGCATCCAATCGAATTAAAGATGTAGAAGCAGATCTGGAAAAATCAAGCAAGAAGAATGAAGGACTTGAAGCTGCTATCATCTTTCTGCAAGCAGAGCTAGAAGCATCAAGTAAGGAGAATATGGAACCTCTACAATCCTTTGAAAAGGAAGGCCTTGAAGCAGAAATTATCTCTCTCAAAGAAGATCTGGAAAAATCAAACAAGAAGAATGAAGAGCTGCAACAAACTTGTGAAGGAAATGAAGATTGGTTGAAAGATGAGATTCTAAATCTGAAGGATCAAGTTGAAGATGGAAGAAGAAAAGAAGAAAGCATGACAAAGCAATGTCAAGCCTTGGAGGTTGAGGTAAATATTCTCAAAGGTAAATTAGAAGAAAAAGTTAAACTTTTGAGGTTTCATGATAGTACTAACATTTTGGACAATATTCTGAGTAATCAAAGGTCTCCTGCTATCAAACATGGTCTTGGTTTCCATGAAACTGTTAAAGGAGAATCTAGCTCACAAGGAAGTGCCAAAAATTCAGAGGATGTCAATGCAAAACCCGAAGTGTTGAAAGAGACAAAAGCTCAACCAACAATCATGAATTCTCAAAGGAATTCATTCAAGAATGTTGAATGTTTTAAATGTCATAATTATGGACATGTTGCAGCAAATTGCAGGAGCAGATCATATCAGCCTCAAACAAACAGTTCCTACACAGAAAGGTACTCTGGTTTCTTCAAGGGATATTGTTTTTCATGTAACAAGTATGGACACAAAGCAGCTGATTGGAAAAGGAGGAAGAATAGAAATACTCATTATGATTCTTATGCTTATTTTTCTGGACACATGAGATGTTATTATTGTAACAAGTATGGACATATAAGAAAGGAATGCAGGTCGAACAGATATGAGAAATTTCAGCACACAAATAGAAAACAAATCTGGAAGAAGATGGAGGGATGGAATAAGAAACAATCTAGAGAAGAAAAGGATGTTTTTGTTGATGCTCTAGAAAACAATGATTTTCTTGAAGAAAACACTCAATTCAAGATGAAGGACCGATCAGAAACGTAGGGAATTATGACCCTACTGCAGTCATCCGCTTCTGAAGCCGACTTTTCTTGTTGACTGCAGGAATGATGTGAGATACATTATGAGATCTAGTAATGTATCGTCACAAGAGGAGCAATGCATGATGACTCTCATGGTTGATTTGATTATACTGGTTATGTTTACTTCTGACAGCGCCTCTGATGTGGAAAGGACAGGTACAGGAGGTACAAGCTCTGGAAGAAATGAAGGAAGATGGAAATTTTCTATGCTTCACTTTCCATACGCAGGTTCCATTAACTAAAGTCGCGTATACACGCGAGTTCCAGAAGACGCAGTCGCGTATGCATCGATGATAAGAAAATTTATCTGATAGCTGAAGATCTGAAGCAGAGGTCCAGGGGGAGCATCAGTCTGACTGCTGATGATTGCACTGTTAGCATCATTCTAGTTATACTCATGATAATGAAATGATGCATGGGTTCTTGTGTTGAATATTATGGATGAAGCCTGGTTGCTTTATGATGAAGAGAATTCATTGTTGAGATGAAAGTCTTATAGTTCAGAGATGAGGACAGATCATGCAGAGATTGTTATTGATGACTTGCTGTTGAAGGTATCTCAGATTGCAGAAGTTAAGGAAGAAGCACTGGTTTAGGGGGAGTAGCAGGTTGAATTCTAATGGTTGCATTGTTGGAAATATGACTGCTTATTCTTTGGTCTTGGGGATACTCATGCTCAAATGATGATGATTTGGTACATGGATTATTATGATAAGATTTTGAGCCCTAGTTGCTGATAAGTATCTTTGTGTGGATGAGTTGGATATCATTTGTTTCATATCATATAGAGTTTGGTTGCTATGGTTGAGATCTTTTGCCTACATATGTTACTTCATGTTACCTCTTGAAGATCATGGTGATTTTGGACCACATGGATGATTGCTTGACACATATCTGAAGATGCTGTTCTGATATGATAATCTCTTTTGGAAAGAATGTATTGATGCTGCAAAGGATCCGAAGTCTTAGTTACTAATGGGCTTATGCTACAACCAATGGATGACGCTTGAAGACACAACTACACTATTCTGTTATATCTGTAGTCCAGGGAAGCAGTCAAATATCTCAGAAAGAAGCTGAACACTGTCTTTGCCTTACAAAGAATCAGATCTGGTTGAAATTTAGAAGGTGTCTTAGGATACGCGGGGTTCCTGAAACACAGTCGCGTATGTACGCACGTTCCTGCACATAAAACCACGTATTGTTGGTTTCTGACAATTCTTGGTTGGTTCAGCTCTCTTCAGCACAGCTGCAGTGCTGTTTGGTATCTCTGGTGGTGTTCCAGTTCTCATAAATCTGTTTCTAATGTTTTGATGAAGATGCCTTGATGATTTGTTGGTGAAAATGTTCAGGTTGCACAAACTAAGGGGGAGCCTAAGTCATATGAAAAGGATGCATGGTTGCACAGATTCAGGGGGAGCATTAGCTTTGCTGACTATAATGCAGTGTTGGCATTATTATGGTTCTGAAATATGTCCTCTTTCTTGAGGACTTTCTGGTGTTGGTCATAAATGGTCATATTTATTTTTTTGGTGAAAATGTCTTGTTGAGACCCATGATGTAAAAATTGTAATATTCAGTCATGTAAGGACTTGTCATTTTTGTAAACCCACTTGGTTGGGTAGCTGAGTCAAATTTTGTAAACCCACTTGGTTGGGTACTTGAGTCTTATATGTAAATCCACTTGGTCGGATATTTGATGTAAGTATGAGTCTTTGGTGATAGGAAGTTCATAGAGTCATGTACTTCATTGACAAATATGTTTGGAGATTCAGGATGGACTCAGGGGGAGCTTGGCCACTTCAGCACATATCAGATCTGCAGACTGTTTCTTCCACATGAGGAGAAAAGGGGGAGAATGTTGGTTTTTGATCCGCCCTTTGCCCTTGATGTCAAAGGGGGAGAGTGACATGGTGTTTGAATAAAGAGAAGGTAATGATGTGACATATTTTGAATAAAGAGAAGGTAATGATGTGACATATTTGGGAGAGTGACATGGTATCTATCTGCTGTGGTAACCAAACACCATCGTGGTTGCCATCAAGTCCAAAGGGGGAGATTGTTGGAAATATGATGCAGAGTGTTGTCCTTGATGGCACTCCACCTGATGAAGTTATGCTTGACTTGATGGACTTGTTAAATGATGTAAATCTGAAGTGATATGATGATTGTTGATGATATGATGTTGAGTGTTGTACTTGAAAGGAAACCCACTTGATGAAGATGTTGACAACTTACTTGATGAAGTTGTGTTTGATAGAATATGTCCTCGATGAAGGAAATCTGATGTATCTACAGTATTTACAGAAGGCAATGAAGAAAGGATTTCAGAATGTACTCAGAGAATGATGAAAAAGAGCATGTCTCTTGGTATACGCGGATTGGCCTAGGGGAAGTCGCGTATGCACGCGGAAAAGAACGTTACAAGTCGCGTATGGGCTAAAGCGCTCAAAAAGTGCAAATCCAAGGGTAACCACCATGGTATTGACCCATAGTATTGGGTAATGATCCGCCTAATTGACCCCGTCCAGGTAGTTTTGGGCTTATGGTATTGTTTTGGTCCATGGTATTGAAAAAGGGGCTCATGGTATTGAAAAAGGATAATGATATAAAAGGAGAAGAAATTCATTGTGCACAACATGAGGGTGGGTGCAAGATGTCTGAGCTTGAATGAATACTTCTCTCTGAAGTAGATCTGATTGGAAAGGGTTACACTTGAAGATAAATATGAGTGTATGATGCACCAATGATGAAGAAGGGGATCTAGATCTGAAATGCACTTGTATTTACTAGATCTGTTTATGGAAGGCCTAGATCTGTGATGAGGCGAACATCTAGGCGAACATCTGTCTGAAGTGAAAGGGTAAATCTGAACTGAATATCTGATCTGAAGAAGTATGCTGCTCTGGAATAATTGAAGATCTATACGCTACTTCGACGCGGAGGAAGCGCGTATATACGCAGCTTCAGCGAAGAGAAAGCGCGTATGCGCAATAAAATACACACTGAGGTATACGCCGGTTTGTGTGGACGGAAGCGCGTATATACGCGAAATCAGTGAAGTAAAAGAGCGTATGCAAACTAGGGTTTGCTGAAGCAAGGGGTATGAAATATCTGATCTGTTCTGCTGTGTTTCTGCTATCTGATCTGTGTTGATATTGTATCTCGTTGATGATGTATGGTTGTGCTTAAAAGTATGGAAAGGGTCCAGTATGAAAATATGATGAAATGTGGCCTCGCAAGTGGTGTTCTATTGAAGTTGTTGGATCCGGTGTGAAAATTGATGAAACGTGGTCCAAGGTGGTGCTGAGGGTTGTAGCCTTCGGTCGGGGGTTGTAGCTCCCTTCCGGTGAGGGCTGGGTAAACGAGATCGGGGGGTTGTAGCTCCCTTCCAGGTGAGGTGCAGTAAAGCGAGTCGGGAGTCGTAGCTCCCTTCCAGTGAGGCTGGTAAAGCGAGTCGTAGGGGTCGTAGCTCCCTTCCGGGAGAGGTCGGTAAAGCGAGCGCGGTGGGTGCTGCACGTCTTTGAGTCGAAAGTCTGCGTCGACACATATGTTGTAAGATGTTTTCTCTATAATAAAATATTGAAGGGTCGAGCAAGCTGCGGCGGTGGTTTTCTCCCGATTTGGGTTTCCACCTAAAAAATCCTGGTGTTCATGTGTGATGCTTTGTGTGATGGTTTATTCCCGTTCTTCTATCTGCACTGTTCTATGCTTATTGAATATCCGATGAATAAATGATGGAATGGTTTAAGTGAAGATTTAATGACATCTCTCGTGTATACGCTAGTTTCATAAATGGGATCCGCGTATATACGTCTGGTTTCATTTGTAGTAAAGTAGCGTATGGGTTTTAAGGAATGAAAAAAGTAAAAAAGTTTGAATATGCAAAGAAATACCGATTCAATTTCATCTCGCATTTTCCCAACATTGGAAGATGCAGAAATTTACTGAAGCAAGGGTAGCATATTTTCTGAATATATAAGATGTAAAAAAGTATGAAAAATCAGAGAATTAGTTTAGGAACATGGCTTATGAATTAATCAAGGTTAAACAATAGTTTTACATAGAAAATCCCTCAAGATTAAGGTGCTGCAAGACAAGAGAATGACCAAGAAACCCTTCAGCATTATTTTCAGGAGGTTGAAGCTTATTTTTATTATATTACAGATCTGCAACTGATAGATACATGAAAATAGAGATCTATAATGAAACAAAATGCCCAAAGGGATCTTTATTACATTCCCCTTGGGGATTTCAGTAATACATGAAAATGTCGGAGCAGATCTGAATTTTACTGCAGCATGATTCAGAAATTTTGAAGCAAAAACTTCAGTGAGTGTTTCAGATCTGAAATATACATGGATTGGCTGGCCAATTCATGCATCACCCTTGATGCAAGGAGGCTTCCTTCACATCAGAGATCTAGCTCCAAAATGAAGCCAAAAACCCTGCAACACTGCTCCCTCAGTAATAACGCGGATTTGGGGAAGGAACTGCGCAGTATAGCATGAAAAACATATTGGCCTAATGCCAAGATCTGAAATGAGGCTCCAATATTTCAATACAACCCTTCAATGGATTAGAACCCTCCTCCATTGAAAAGAAGTACTGAAATGATCTAGATCTGAAAAGATCTAAACTCCACTTGCTACAGCTTACAAAATCAATCAAACCCTCAACAAGATCTGCATTGCAGTTGGAAGTAGAATCTTGGCCAAATGCTGGATAGTGGAAAAATCTGAACATCCTCCTCCAAAGATCTGCTCTATGGAAGGAGAGAGGGTTCCTAAACAGGAAACCCTCTTCCCATTGGCTAAACAGCCAAGAGAACTCAAGTTGCCCAAGCAACCTCAAATTCGAAATATCATCAACAACCTTCGTTGAGTCCTATCCTTCCATTTTATAAAATGAGGAAGTGCAAAACCCTAAACCACTTCACTTGAATTAGCCCCTTTCACATTTAGAAGATCCTTCTAGAACTGCGCAGATCACTTAGGAGGTTCAATGCACCTGGAATGTCTTGTGATTTGGTCCTGTTGACCCAATCAAATAACTCAGCCCTGTTCATACACAAGTGGTTTTTATGAAACCAGATCATATTTAATCTTGTTCACATTGAGCATGTATTTATTTTTAGATCTAAGGAGTGTTGCATGTCCTCCATTAGTCTATTATTCATAAACATGAAAAATAAAAAAAAATTCTAATGTTCCAATTAGCTTAGCTAATTTAGGAACATTACAGTCCTTCCCTTCCACATGTTGCTTGTCCTCAAGCAACTGCAAGAATAGAACTAAAAAATTTCTCCTCCTCCTACTGTAGCATCCCCATATGATGAAATCCTCCAAATAATGAGAAGTTGTGTCAACAATGAATCTCCATATTTCCCCTCCCAAGCATGCAAGTTAGTTGAATAGCTATCATCATGAAACAGTCAAATACTTAAGAAAGCAATAAGGTGCTGCCTAGAGGCTCCCTTGAGGCATGGAATCTGAAGTGTATTGGGAAATAACATCCCCCATGTGATTTATCCACCCTCAAGAAATCATCCACCAAAAATGAGTCACCTCATGACATGGAAACTCCATGAAAATGTCCCTCCATCTTGAGCTCCTGTAAAATAGGTGAGCTGAAAATCTGCACATGGTAGACAAGATAGCCTACACCGTGTTGTTCTCCTCTCCACTTAAGATAAGTGTAGAGTGAAAATTGATCTTGGGCTGCAAGGACATTGCCCTCAAGTGGCATCATTAGTATTAGATCTGCAAATATCCTCCCTCTAACGCTGTAAAACCAGTCAGCCCAAAATGTCTCATATGTGATGGATAGAAGAGTATCACCATGAGGTACTCCATCACACACATGTCTCACCTCCAAAAGAAACAATTTCTTGGCTATGGTGGCCACAATTTCTCCCATGTTCCCATTAGAACATGTGCTGCAGAAAATGTGGGAATCTCCTTCCCAAAAAGGACACACTCATCTCATGTGTCTCTTTCTCAATCATGCTCTCAAAAGAAATAATGGCAATATCAGCAAAAGGAAACATGATCATCATCACAATGAGGGAAATATTGAAGGTTCTATGTGATGCAAGATATTACCAACAGTCCCCCAAATCCCCACAGCGCAGTCTTCTCAACTACTTCTTAAGAAGAGTATATGGAAAATTGCCTCATGTGACATGGTTAATCATATAAATAGAGGATCCACATGTAAGGATAACATCTTTGCCCAAGGCCACATAATAGATGGTTTTCTCCATCATGCAATTTGGCCCAATGAAGTTCATGGAGCTCAATAAATAGCTTGCCCTCTTGTGGAGCAATGCACTGCCAAGAGATGGTAAGATAATGCAAGAAAAAGTCCTCACCATATGTAGGGAGCAAGAAGATACATGGATTCATGAGTGAACCTCAAGTGTAGTTTGGCACACTTCCATGAAGAGAAATGAACCAAGCTATGCATGCAAGTCCTCTTCTCCATGCTTGGAAACCCAAGGCAAGAAAAATACATCATCTTCCTCACCTCCTCTTTGCTGACCAAGTGCATTGAATGAGAAGTGATCCTGGGAATACTCCATCAATAAATCCCAGCTCCACAGTGACAGCATTGTTGGCCTATGTAAATAGGCTCCCATTAACAAATAGCTCCAATCTTTGATATGCAGAATTTCAAAGGCATCTCCCATAATGCTACTACAAATGAGAAGTCCTCCCTATGAAGAAATTTCTTCTTAAACATCTAAGACCAAGGAGTGACCCCTTGCACCATGATAGTGCCATCTTCTACTCCTGCAAAATTATGAAAATTGTGAGAGAAAATCTTCCCTTTCTCTCTCAAGAACATCCCAAGCAACAAAATCCCTTGCTTCTTTCTCATACTTCCATCATCCCATCCACGTAGTGACAACATGGTGCTTGACATGAAAAAAAAATGTTATGCCAACACAATGTGCCCATACTCTTTGCTGCTCCATGATGCAAGTATCCTGCCACATACCCTTAGAAAGAGAGTGATGATCAAACTCTTCCAAGAGCAGACAGTGCAGCCAAGCCTCCTGCTGCCTGGTATCAAAAATCTGCAAGTGGCTTTCTATCCTCTTACTCTCCATCCCCTATCTTGGTACACCTCCCATGAGGGCTACCATCATCCCAAATCAAATTCCTTCATTTCATGGGATCTTGAAATGCAATCCTCTTGAGGATAAATTTGACCCTATGAGGACCCAAATAGGTGGTATGAAAAAACCTCCCTTCATGATGTGCATGGCTCAAGAAATGTCCAACACAATCATGAGAGATGTTATCCATATGAATATGTCCTCCATCTACTATCTGTTCCTGTGAGAAGGGAATATCCTCCTCAAACTGTTGAATAACTTTGCACTCCATGATACGCTGAAGTGCACCTCCAATGAATTCTTCTCATGAGGTCTCTGCCTCATGCATGACCTTCCAAAACCCAAGGGGCCTTAGATTTGCTGCAAGTAGAATTTTCTCTTTGAGCAAGGGTGTGCTCATTGAGAAAGAGTCATCTGGAAGGGAGAAAGGGATTCTCACTCCAAGATGTCTACCATCCATCATTCTCTCGTTTATTGATTCATGAATGAAGCTTCCATGTGAATTCTCCAATGAGGAATGGTTCCTCTCCTCTTCCTCACTACTTTGGCACAACGCAATGCAACTTGTTGCTCTAAATCAGCAGCATGCAAAGATGTAGATCTTCTTCATACAATGTGCTAAAATGACAATAGATGAATCTTTAATCATACCTTGGTGAGATGTAGAAGCAAGAGCTTCTTCTACAACTATGTAGTCTTCCTTCATTATTGAACATGAAGGCTGTTCTTCCAAGGTTGTGCCAGCGCTAGTATAGGTCTCCACCTTCTCAATCTCCTTGAGATCTTCTTCAATGCCCTTCATTATTTCAAGTGGTGGATCCATGCTCTAATTTTTCTCTGTATATATCTCCTTCTTTGTGAGGATATCAAGTGCATGGATCTTCCTCTCCTTCTTGAAACCTTCTGCAGGTCTCACTGCAAATTTCTGCTTCTTGAAACCCTCTAGGAGTTTCATTTTCTTCCTCCTTATTTCTTCGATCTAACCACTTTGAAGAGGCTCTTCCTAGATCTGAAATATGATGAGGTAAAACTCATCTCCTTCAGCTTTATAATATTTGTCTCTTCTCTTCTCTGATACTAATGCAAATTTCCCTCTTAAGGAGTATCAAGATTCTATTCTAGAGATTGACTACAAGGGAATTTACTGGATATGCCACCTTTGAGAAAAGGATGAGATATAGAAGTTACCTAGCCATATGTAGACTCTGTCTATAGAGCTTGAAAATATACGTAAAATTAAGGGTCAAGGTTTTGGAATATGTTATATTATTTCAATAGGGATCTACATGTATAATTTTAGCAAAAAAAAATGCGTTTTTCTAAGTTAAACAGTTCCTCCTTCCCGACTAGTCAAGAAAAACCCTGATTTCCCATGACTTGGAAGATGCAGAAATTTACTGAAGCAAGGGAAGCGTATTTTCTAAAGGTATAAGATGTAAAAAAGTATTAAAAATAAGATAATTAGTTTAGGAACATTTCATAGGCATTAATCAAGGTTAAACATCAGTTTTACATAGAAAATCCCTCAAGATTGAGGTGCTGCAAGACAAGAGAATGACCCAGAAACCCTTCAGCATTATTTTCAGGAGGATGAAGCTTATTTTTATTATATTACATATCTAAAACTGATAAATACATAAAAATAGAGATCTATAATGAAACAAAATTCCTAAAGGGCTCTTTATTACATTCCCCTTGGGGATTTCAGCAATACATGAAAATGCCGGAGCAGATCTGAATTTTACTGCAGCATGATTCAGAAATTCTGAAGAAAAAACTTTAATGAGTGTTTTAGATCTGAAATATACATGGATTGGTTGGCCAATCCATGGATCACCGTTGATGAAAGGAGGCTTCCTTCACATCAGAGATCTAGCTCCAAAATGATGCCAAAAACCCTGCAACACTACTCCCTTAGCAATAATGCAGATCTGGGGAAGGAACTGCATAGTATAGCATGAAAAAAATATTGGCCTGGTGCCAAGATCTGAAATGATGCTCCAATATTCCAATACATCCCTTCAATGGATTAGAACCCTCCTCCACTGAAAAGAAGTACTGAAATGATCTAGATCTGAAAAGATCTAAACTCCACTTGCTGCAGCTTACAAAAGAAATCAAACCCTCAACAGGATCTGCATTGCAGTTGGAAGTAGAAGCTTGGCCAAATTCCAGATAGTGGACAAAATTGAACATCCTCCTCCAAATATTTGCTCCATGGAAGGAGAGAGGGTTCCTAAACAGGAAACCCTCTTCCCTTTGGCTAAACATCCAAGAGAACTCAAGTTTCCCAAGAAAATTCAAATTCGAAATATCATCAAAAACCTTCCTTGAGTCCTCTCCTTCCCTCTTATAAAATGAGGAAGTGCAAAACCCTAAACCACTTCACTTGAATTAGCCCCTTTCACATTTATAAGATCCTTCTAGAACTGCGCAGATCACTTAGGAGGTTCAATGCACCTGGACTGTCTTTTGATTTGGTCCTGTTGACCCAGTCAAATAACTCAGCCCTGTTCATAAACAAGTGGTTTCTATGCAAACAGCTTATATTTAATCATGTTCACATTGAGCATGTATTTATTTTTAGATCTAAGGAGTGTTGCATGTCCTCCATTAGTCTATTATTCATAAACATGAAAAATAAAACAAAATTCTAATGTTCCAATTAGCTTAGCTAATTTAGGAACATTACACCTTTGACCAAGGTATTTCCTATGGTGATTGAACTTACTTCATAATATTTGGCTTTGAAAAGGACCTGGCAGCCTTTATCACACATTTGAATAACACTTAGCAAATTGGCTTTTAGACCATCTACAAATAGTACATCCTGAGCCTCTCCTCTTCCATTATTCAGGCTAACTGTGCCTTTCCCCTTGATTTTCCATGCTCTATCATTACTAAATGTTACATTCCTAGATTTCTTTTCATCAAATGTTACAAACTTTCTTCAGTCTCCAGGCATATGTTTTGAGCACCCACTGTCCACATACCATTAATTGTTTTGATCTTGATAAATTAGAACCAAATCACATTTATTTAGCTTCTTTTTCCATTGCATACAGTTGTTTGTTCTATAAATTTTCTGAGGAGATGGATCACAGTATTTGATAGGACATTCATTAGACTTGTGCCCATTTTTATGGCAACAAAAACATTTGATTGTATTTCAGAATGGATTATGTACACGAGTGAATCCACCATTGTACTTAATTCCCTTTGAGTTTCCACACTCCAGTATAATTCTATACGCTCTACACTCCATGGATTTATGACCAAAAATTTTACAGTAAAAGCAATATCCATGGAATTAGTATCTGTATCTGATGGAAAAGGTTGTTTGGGGATATAGCCTTCTGGTCATATGAAAATTTTGTCTTTGGAAGCCATTTGACCTGTGCTGGAATGTTGTTTTACTTTTCACTCCTTTTTTTTCTAGGGCTTTCCTTGTGGTGGATTTTTGCTGCAGCTCATGAGGATTTGAAGGGTTTCCCACAATTTTGTTCTCAAGTTAATGGGAATCAAAGTTTTCTTTTAGGACAACTTTCACAAATGTAATAGCTTTCTTATCCTCTTTCTTCGAATTGCTAGATTCTCCTTCATATCCTATCCCAATCTTTACAAGAGGATATATTTGTGAATTTAATATCTGGTCCAATTTTTCAGCACCTTTTAACTACTGAATGTTCATTGTTAAATCAGTTTGATCCATTTCCAATTTCTTCCTCAGACTCGCCACCTCTTCTTCCAATCTTCCACATTCCTGACTTTTCTCTCTTATTTTCTGTAATAGAATGTCTTCTACTTTCCTTGCTTCTTCTAGTTCAATTTTCAACTTGATAAAATCTTCATAGTTTGGTTCTTCCTTTACATGTTTTAGAAGGATTTCCTTTTGTTTTCTAGTCTTGAGCTTGAGTCTATCTATTTCCTTTAGGGCACTCACCAACTCCCCCTCAAGATCAACCTCACCTTCTTCTTTAAATTCCAAGAGATATTTCTCAAGCTCTTCCTTGGCCATAAAAATGAATTCTCATGTTCCTTCTTCATTGGGGGATTCATATGAGCTCTCAAATGCACTGTTGTCTTGTTGAGCATAGAATGTTCTTCTATTAAATTTGTTCCCTTTCTTCCTATTACTGAAATTGCTTTTCCCTTTTCCTTCTGATTGATTCTCTATTTTCTTATGAGGAAATTTTGAAGCATAGTGCCCCAATATTCCACAATTAAAGAACTTAAATGGAAATTTACCTTTGTACTTACCTATTCCTCTATCCAATATTCTGACAAATTTGACTTCTTCTTCATCAGAGCATGAGCATGTACCTTCATTTTCTTCTATGCATTTGTCTTCCTTAAAGGCAAACTCCCTCGTGTTTGACTTCCCTTTAGGAAGTCTCATCTCATATGCTATTAGGTTCCCAAGTAATTGGCTTATGGTTAATGTTTCCCAGTTTGTTGTTTCTTCTATGGTAGAAACCATAGGATTAAACTTGGGTGGTAGAGATCTCAATAATTTTTGTACTACAACACTTTCTTTAATTTCTTCTCCTAGGCCTATCATGATATTCACAACTTCTACAAATCTCAAGAATAATGCATCTATATCTTCATCTTCATTCATTTTTAACTTTTCAAACTGAGTTCTATGTGGTTGTAGTTTGGCCATCTTCACCTTTGTATCTCCCTCATGAATGTTTCCTAAAGTATCCGAGATATCTTTTGCAGTCTTACTGTGCATTACTTTGATAAATTCTGATTCACTTAGACCACTCAAGAGTACATTCATTAGTTTTGCATTAGCTCTGAAATATTGTTTGTCTTCTTCCTCAGTGGTTGTATCCTTTGGTGCATATTTTTCTTCCACATCAGCCCAAACTTCTATTCCTAGAGGCATTAAGTATGTCCTCATTCTTATTTTCCAGAAAGCACAGTTTATGCTAGTAAACAATGAGGCTTTATTTGTTGAGCATCCTTCTAGGCTAGCCATTTTGGGGACCTCATACCTCCTTCCAGTTGTTAAACGGATACAGAAGGAACCTTCTTTGATACCAATTGATGAACTGCTAGCTAAACTGAGATAGGGGGGTGAATCAGTTTAGTACATTCATGGACATTTAAAACTCTTCTCTTTAAAATTATTTACACCTCCATTTCATAAGCAACTTAATATATAATGAATCATAAAACTTAATATGTGGGTATCTTGATATGGATTTATGCAAGAACACAAAAAAATACACATATAACCATAAACACAGAGATTCAGAGGAAATAATTCTTCCTTTTATTAAAATCAAATGACTGAAATATGCTTACAGACAAAAAGGAAATAAAATAGATAGGGAGATGGTAGCTTATCTCTGAAAAGAGATGTGGCGGCTACATGCCTCTAAATTGTGTTACAATGAGGCTCGAAGGCCTATTTATTGTTGAGAAACAATATAAAACCCTAAAAATCCAAAAACCTAACCGTAGGAGATGAAGCACCAAAACTATGGGCCCCATTTGGGTAAATTGGTGTTTCAACTTCCCGGGGACGTAACTTTGGCATGCGATCCATGTCTGAGGCACACCTTACCTCATTCAAAATATCTATCTGAGTAAAAATTTCAATGTGAGAAACTTTAGTCCATGGACCCATGTTGCTCCCAGTTTGCCCAAAAAACATCATTTAGGGCCTCAAAATGGCTCCGAAAGTTCAAGACCTGAAAAAATACTAAAAATTGTAAGTTTTTCTGAAACTAAAAAACTAGAAGAACCAATGGTGGGGGTTCAAATAGAATAGGTGGGTGGCCACCAATATCCACCTAGGTCATTAGGGCCTCTAAACGGCTCCAATAGTTCAAGACCCGAAAACCTGCTAAAAATAGTAAGTTGTGCTAAAACTGAAAAACTGAAAGAACTAACGGTCCAAGTCCAAATGGAATAGGTGGGTGGCCACCAATATCCACTTGGATCATTCCTCCCTCCTTAGGAATAAATTTTCCCCTGTAATATTCGCAATTAGCTTTCAGCTAGTTGGAATATTAAATTTTGTTTCTGCTTCCTAGTTAAAGAATAAGTGGGATAAAGATACCCTTAAATCTCTCTAAAAGGAATAAAACCACTTCTAGTATGAATGTGGATAAGTTTAGATATCTCAAATAAATCAAACCTTGGTGTTAAAGGGGTCAATGCATGCAGACTTAGTCAAGGTTGACCAAATCAACAACGCTACCATAGGAGAGAGTGGAGCAAGTGGGGACATTGCAGTTTTGGAGGAGTCTTTGCATGGAAGTAGCATCATAAATGAGTGGGGCCAAGGGTGAGGAATCTCACCAAGCATACAATGAAGGGGATGGAAGCCATGAGAGGCATTCAGAATATTTTGTATGTTTGGGTCTCATGACTTCTTGCATGCTTCAGTTGTTTAGCAGAGTTTGTTGTACTGTTTAGTACAAGGGTGTTCCTGAGGGAATCCCACACTCTAAATCAGGGGACTTCGAGGGCCACTTATGAGAGCTATTCTGAGCTTCATTTCCACTATCCAGCATTGGGCCAAGAATATACCTTCAACCACAGTGTAGTCTCCTTGAAGAATTACATTATTTTGTAGGGTGTTGCAGTGGAGGGTTGAGAAACCCGGTTTATGAGCTAGTTTCCTAGGGAGGGGAGAAGCCCTTCATCTGGAAATATAGAGAGGATAATTTGAAACCATTTTCTTGTAGTATCAGCCATATTCCAGCAGAGCCTTAGTGATACAATGTTATTCATCCATAGAGTTGCGGTCTGTACTTTTTCCATCTTTTGTATTTCAAGAAACCTTTTATGGGTTGTCTTGGGATTGTGCTTGAGAGACTAGTTCTCCATTTTTAGCACCCTTTGAGCATCATATTATTAGATATATTTTTTCCTATTTTCCAATTGCAGTAACCCTCACTAGGACTACACTTTCATGCACTCTAGAATCTCTGTATAGCAGCAACATTTATGGTTTTACTGTATTTGGGCATTGGAGGCTTGTTTGCCTAGTTTGACTTATTTGTTCCTCAACATATTGTACATTTTTTCCGGTGTAATACATAATATAATGGAAATATTATTTTCTCATGTGTTTGTAATTATATTTTCTTTGCATTCCAGTTTTATGTTCAATATTTTTTCTTTTCTTATTTTGGAATATTACAGTGGTATCAGAGCACAATCTTGGCTCAGCCTATGCATGTAAGCTAATATGTCATCATAATAAGGAGATCCTCTCACAGACAGAGAGAAGAGGTATCTCAAGAGAATAAATTGGAGATATTATTATAAATATGATAAATAAAATAAGGGAAAAACTCCCATATCAGGAGAGAGGGATGAAAAGGAGTTCCCTAAGCTTCTTCTTCAAACTATGCAAGATATTTCAAGAGAAATCAAGGAGATGATGATGGATAGACAAAAATATTCCCCTAAAGGGTTTCTACATGGAGAAGGCTCCGGCATTTCACATCACTGGAGTGATCAACCAGTGAAGCAACAGGTTTCCCAATGCTCTACAATGCCTACATTTTTAGCAGTGGGAAATGCAGGGTTTCAAGGAAAAGAAACTCTTGAAGACTACTTTCTTGAGTATGAGTCTCAATCCCAAAGATTCAAATATCATTTTAGTTTCCAAAAGTTTTTTCATATCAAGGGCAATAGGAGACCTTGGCATCAAAATAGAGGTGGAGGATTCATACAACACAATAGTCTTCACCGGACTATGGGAATATTTTTCTTACCCACTTTTGATGGGTCATCCAAATGCATTGCCAAATCCTAGGTAGAGAAGCTAGATATCTACTTCCGGTTGAACCAAGTACCGGATATGGAAGCTATCAAAATATCAGCGCTGCACCTTGAGGGTGAAGCACATGATTGGTGGTTTCATGGTCTTTATACATTGGTTGATGCCAATGTGACTGCATATTCAAAGTTCACAAGGAGATTGGTGGAGAGGTTTGATCGAAGAGACCTAAGAGTCACCTTTCATTGGGCTAGCTAAGCTCAAACAATCAGGTAATCCAGAAACTTACATTTTTGAATTTCTAAAACTTTCTATTATGGTTCATGATTTATCTGCAGATAGAAGGGGCTATATGTTTATTGATGGGCTATTATAACCTCTACATGGGTTGGTTAAATAAACCAAACCCACTACCTTTCAAGATGCCATTGAAAGGGCTAGATATCTACAAGATGCCTTGCCAAGATAAAATGCAACATTTCAGCAAAAGCCCACTTTTCTAGCAAAGGGAAAAGATGATAAGGATCCTCATTCAAAGGAAAACCAAAACAAAGTACCTCTTAGTGATGATGTCTAAAGAGACTTAAGGAGAAGGAAGCTTTGATTCACATGCCAAGAATAATGGGCACCCAAACATAGATGTGCAATAAGGAAGGCACACTATATAGAGGTATTTTTTTATGAGGAGGAGGAAGAAGAAGAGGAACCAGAAGGAGGTGACATCGTTGGGATAACAGGAGAGGATCCACCACCACCAGGAGGTGGGAATGGAGCATTTTCTCCGATTGGAGGGGCCCTTTCATCATTGAGAGGAGTACCCAAGTACTTGATCTTGAGGGTTTCTAGGCTCCATTCAGGATCAGAGGTTTTCAGTGTTGAGTGACAGTGGGGCTACCCACAACTTGATTTATTCCCAATTAGTTCAAAGGAGGGAAATAACCACTCATGATTTTGAGGTATTTTCAGTTTTGGTCCCAGGAGCTAGAACTATGCAGTGCATGCATTATGTTCCATCATTATTTGTCACCATGGGGACATATACATTGACTGGTCACTTATTTCTAGTTGACATACCTAAAACCAATGTGATATTAGGTGTGTAGTGGTTGATTACTTTGAGGAATGTCACCACAAATTGGGAGAATTTTCAGATGGAGTGGATAGATAAAAGGAGTGGGAAACATCAGGTGATTAGGTTCATGCACACATATCCATCTCAGACAACTTCTACACAAAAAACATCTATGTATTTTAGCATGTGGAAGCAAGGACCGAACAATCCAATCAGTTATGCAGATGATTTTGGCCCATGATATATTACTGTTTAGAGGCATTCCACCTGGGAGGACACTTGATCAGGAATTGGTGAGAAATGTCTCACAAAAGGTTGCACCACTCATAGATCTAGGAAGAGTGGGAACCTTGGGAGGACATGACATAGCTCAAAGTGTCTTGGGTAGCCTCAAGGAGGAGGGAGACATTCTCCCAATATCATTATTACCCACTCTCACCCCACATCTTGCGTTGAGAGAGGATGCTTTAGGGATGGAGGATGGCACCATCATGGTGGAAGGAGACCACTCCTTGGTTTTGGAGGCTAAGAAGATACTCCCACGTGGGGAGAGATCTTCTATACATGGTAGAGGATGGTGGTCACTCATGCATACATTGGCCAAAATCAGGAATTTTTGGATGGGTGATAGCTTCCCATGGAAGGATAACCTCTAAAAATTTCAACCTTTACTTGAGCATGAGAAACTACAGGAGGAGCAGCAAAGGTAGGATAGCAGCATCTCGGTATGTGACTTTGGCATGGGAGATGTCAAAGAAAGGGGGAGCCACATTGTTAGGTCCCTATATCACTAGTATAGTCCCTTATTATTGTTAGTGTAACCCCCTTATTGTTATTATTGTACCCTTGTAACCCCCATTTTGTTATTATTGTGCCCTTAAATTATTATTGTTAGGTCGGCTAGGATTACATTGTGGCCCACTAGGATTACATTATGGCCCCATGGACTCCTATATATAGAAAGGAGGTTTTGTAAATTGTATCATCCAAGAATTGTTCATTTATGTAATGTATTGGAGGTTTCCCCCTCGAAGTGGTTTATTTCTAAGGCGTTGATATCTCTTTTCTTCTATTTTTGAAGCTGGTTACACAACATTTGGTATCAGAGCTTTGGATTCTAGGGTTTCGCTGCTCCAAACAGGTCATCGTGGCATTTTCGCTATAACTTTTTTTCTACGAAGTTTCAGAAGCTGAACTTTTTAGGGTGCGAAGCCGAAATCCTGAGGAAGCTTTTCTAAAAATTTCAGACCTTGGTTCGCAATATTTGCGGAGATATCATCTGTGGAAGTCAGGTCTTTTTTCAAGCTCCTAAACAGGTCATCGTGGAATTTTCGCTATAAATCTGTTTCTACGAAGGTTCAGAATCTAAAATTCATATGGTGCGAAGCTGAAATCCTGAGGAAATTCGTCAAAAAATTTCAGAGCTTGGTTCGCAATATTTTCGGAGATATGATCTGTGGAAGGTAGTGCTTTTTCAGGCTCCTGAATTTCATCTCAAAGAGGTGATCGTGGGAAAAGTTCAATAACTCTCTCTCTGGGAATCAGATTGGAGTTCCGTAAAAAGTGGTAGCAAGTACACAGACTGTAGTCTTTTGGCTATCAATTTCAGATACAAAGGACGAAACAGTGACACGTGGAAAGTCGTACAAGTTCGCTCTACTGAACCAGTCCATAATTAGGTCATTGTGGGAGATTGGACACAACTTTGTCTTGGAGAATCCAAATCAGGTCAGACCTATGGCATTCGAAAGATAATTCAGAGGGCTACATCGGTACCAAAATTTAGATATTGAAGTGCTACAATCACAGAAATAATCCATTTTCAATCAAGCTCCTCAAAAGCAAGAAAAAGGTGTGTATTTTTTTTCCAAATTGCATAAGTCTTGTTTGAATAATCAAGTTAAATTGATCCCAAGGGCATATTGTAGAATAGATATCAGCATTGGATTCTAAAATGGCCCCTAAAAATAATTCAACACCCATTAAGCCTTTAGAAGGCTCTACTATGACTCATGAAGATGAAGAATGGCAACATGACATATCAAAATTACAAGAGCAAATTTCGCTCTCGCAAAGAACAACAAAAAATGAAATGGAAGTTTTGAAGAAAGGCGTGGAAACTAAGATGGATGGTTTGAAAAAAGGCGTGGAAGCTAAGATGATTGGTTTGGAAGCTAAGATGGATGGCATGGAAGTGGGCATGGAAGCTAAGATGGATGACATAAAAGACAACATGGAAAACATGAAGAGTGATCTAAAAGCATACATGGAAGGCTTGATGACAAGCTTAAAACCATAAATGATTCCTAATGGCGGAAATATAGGAGAAGAACCTCATGATGAGAACAAAATAAATGTTAATCGTGATTTCATAAACTCGAATGTTGGTGGGAAGAACCACCATATTCCAAAAAATGGATATGAGGAAGTTTGATGGAAAGGATCCTGTAACATGGATACTACAGATGGAGCAATATTTTGATCTCCATAACGTGCAAAACACACAAAAGGTACGCATTGCAACTTTACATTTAGAACAAAATACATTTGTATGGTATCGATGGTTTTGTTCCCGTAAAAAAATTGTCACTTGGTCAATTTTTACGGAGGAAATGATAGCACATTATGAGGATACAAAGAGCAACACCTTCTTTACCCAATTGATAAATCTCAAACAAAAGGGTTTAGTGGGGCAGCATATTGAGGACTTCCAAAAATTGAATATAAGGGTAACTGATCTTACAGAGGAACACAGGATTGATCTCTTCCTAGGCACTTTAAAGGATAACATCCAACATGAAGTTCGTGTTTTGGAACCTGATTCATTGGAGAAGGCATTCAAGTTGGCAAGAAAAGTTGAATGTAAAATTATGGTGACAAGGAAGCCTACCACTCAATTCTATAAAGAAGGAAGTGTTGCTACGCCTAGATTTCCACAACCTGCAAGGTTGACACCACAACAATTGGAAGAAAAAAGAGCAAAAGGGCTTTGCTACAGTTGTGATAGCAAATACACTAAAGGTCATAAGTGTGCTGAAAAGAAATTATTTTACATAGATTGTGAAGAAGAAGAAGAAAATGAACAAGAAGAGGATATACACCAAGAACCAGCCATAGAAGAGGAATAAATGAATCCGACCATATCATGTAATGCACTGGCAGGAATTACCACTCCTCAAACTCTCAAGATAGAAGGACAGATCAAGAAGAAAAAGGTAATAGTGTTGATTGATTCAGGTAACACCCATAATTTTATTCATTGTAAGGTAGCTAAGGAATTAAATTGTTTCCTATACCCAGCACCAGAATGTCAAGTGATGGTTGCAAATGGAGGAACTATAAATTTCTCTGGAAAATGCCATAATATCAAGCTAACCATGGGGGAATATGTATTGACTAGTCCAATGCTTTCCATTCCTATGGGAGGTGCCGATGTTGTACTAGGAGTACAATGGTTACAATCTTTGGGGACGGTAGCTTTTAATTTTCAAGAACTTTTCTTGAAATTTTTTTCAGAAGGAAAGGAAGTCGAATTACGGGGTATTGAAGGGAAGCCAGGAAGGATAATAAGCTCTAATGTCATGAAAAAGCTTCTAAATAAAGAACAACGAGGCGAATTGCACAATTATGCTAACCAGAAGTTCCGACATCAAAATCATCTATTTCTGCAGATCTCCAACAAGTCTTGGACAATCATTCCAAGGTGTTTGAAACTCCCAAAGGACTCCCACCTATTTGTGATCATGATCATGCTATTCATTTGATTCCAGGAAGTGTTCCTCCAAACATCCGGCCTTATAGATATCCTTACTTCCAAAAGAGCGAAATTGAACGTATGATTGCAGAAATGTTAGAGGCGGGTATAATTCAACCTAGTCAAAGTTCTCTCTCTGCTCCTGTAGTATTGGTACACAAGAAGGATGGATCATGGCGAATGTGTCCGGATTATAGGGAGCTCAATAAGCTCACCATTAAAGATAAATTTCCCATTCCTGTGATTGATGAATTATTGGATGAATTACATGGAGGAATTTATTTTACCAAGTTGGATCTTCATTTAGGATATCATCAAATTAGAATGAAGACCGAAGATATTCCAAAAACAGCATTTCGAACTCATGAAGGTCATTATGAATTTTTGGTCATGCCTTTTGGCCTTACCAATGCACCTTCTACATTTCAAGGGTTGATGAATTCGATTTTCAAACCCTTCCTTAGAAAATTTGTGCTAGTATTTTTTGATGATATACTAATCTACAGCAGGTCTTGGAAGGATCATGTTGAACATGTTGACAGGGTGCTCAAACTATTGCAGGAGAAACAATTTTATGAAAAAAAAATCCAAATGTTTCTTTGGAGTAAAAGAGGTGGAATATCTGGGTCATATTGTATCTCACGAGGATGTTAAAGTAGACCCTAACAAAATTAAAGCCATTAAGGAATGGAAAGTCCCCACAACCATAAAGAAGTTGCGAGGATTTCTCGGGTTAACAGGGTATTATCACAAGTTTGTTAAGAATTATGGGAGAATAGCACCATCTCTAACAACATTATTGAAGAAAGGTGCATTTTCATGGACTCCTGAAGCAACTAAGGCCTTTGAACGTCTTAAAGAGGCAATGTGCCTAGCACCGGTCTTAGCTACGCCAAACTTCACGAAAACCTTTATTGTGGAATGTGATGCCTCAGGAAATGGAATTGGTGCGGTTTTAATGCAAGAAGGAAGACCCATTGCTTTTGAAAGTCGTCCAATCAAAGGAAAGTATTTACAGAAACCTATTTATGAGAAGGAAATGTTAGCAATACTGCATGCACTAAAGAAATGGCGAACTTACCTAATGGGAAGACACTTCAAGGTAAAAAATGATCATGATAGTCTTAAACACTTTTTGGAACAACGACTATCTTCAGAAGAGCAGCAAAAATGGGTCACAAAGATGTTGGGTTATGACTTTGAAATAATCTACAAAAAAGGAAAGCTTAATGTTGTTGCAGATGCACTCTCAAGAAAGAATGAGGAGGTGGAAGCATTTCTTTGTGCCATTTCTATTATCCAACCAGATTGGATAACTGAAGCAAGAGATGAATGGAAGAAGGACAAAGATGTATGGACACTCATTCAAAAATTGCAGCAAGATCCTAGTACATCCGATACATTTAGTTGGAAAAATGATTCCTTATGGTACAAAGATCGCTTATATCTTTGTAAGAATTCCCAACTAAAACAAAAGATTCTTCTGGAATTGCACACTTCTCCTTTAGGAGGACACTCGGGATTTTTAAAAACTTACCACATGGTGAAGAAAGAATTTTTTTGGGATGGCCTTAAATCTGATATTCAAAAGTTTGTGGCGGAATGTTTGGTTTGCCAGCAGAATAAAGTTGAGACAATTAAGACCCCGGGACTTCTACAACCTTTATCCATTCCAAGTCAACGTTGGAGGAGATTTCAATGGATTTTATCACAGGTTTACCTAAGTCCGAAGGAAAGAGTGTCATCATGGTGGTAGTTGATAGACTTACCAAGTATGCACACTTTTGTGCATTATCTCATCCATTTAAAGCAAGTACACTTGCTACTACATTTATGGACACAATTCAAAAGCTACATGGAAA
Source organism: Pinus albicaulis (assembly GCA_034641835.2). Taxonomy (NCBI): domain Eukaryota; kingdom Viridiplantae; phylum Streptophyta; class Pinopsida; order Pinales; family Pinaceae; genus Pinus; species Pinus albicaulis. The sequence continues at coordinate 854,983,973 of CM076584.1, forward strand.
CCCAAGGGTTATTGTGAGCGACAGAGATCCCATTTTTACTGGAAATTTTTGGACGGAGTTATTTTCTTTTTTGGGTACTCAATTAGCTCATAGCTCATCTTATCATCCTCAATCTGATGGTCAAACTGAGATAGTAAATAAATGTTTGGAAGGATATCTTCATTGTTTTGTATCCGATAAACAAATAAAATGCGTCAAGTGGTTACCTCTCGTTGAATGGTGGTATAACACTTCCTTCCATACTGCAGCAAAAATGAACCCATTTATGGAACTTTATGGATATCATCCACCATCCATCACATCATCTTTAAGAGAAAATTCGAAGGTTCAAGCAGTGGAAGATCACATCGAGCATCAACAAGAAGTTCTCCAACTCTTAAAGGATAACCCGAATTTGGCACAAAATCGAATGAAACAACAGGCAGATCAACATCGCAGCGAGAGAAGTTTTGATGTAGGAGATTGGGTATTTTTACGGCTACAACCATACAAACAAATGTCCCTCAAGCAAGCTAAGAAGGATAATAAATTATCGCCAAAGTACTATGGTCCTTACAAGTTGTTGCAAAAGATTGGTACTATGGCATACAAATTGGAGCTTCCTTCTTCTTCGCGAGTGCATCTAGTTTTCCATGTTTCATGCTTAAAGAAGGTCATAGGTGAAAATCTTACAGCTCAAACAATATTGCCAGAACATGATGAGGAAGGAAAAATCATTTGGAATCTGAAGCGTTCACGGAAACAAGAACTCGAAAGCTACAAAATCGATCAATTTCAGAGTATCTCATCAAGTGGAAGAACTTACCCACTGAAGATTCTACATGGGAGGATGAGAATTTTATACAGAAGCACCCTGAGCTACTCAAGCGTTGAGGACAACACTTTTTTGAAGGAGAGGGGCATGTTAGGTCCCTATATCACTAGTATAGTCCCTTATTATTGTTAGTGTAACCCCCTTATTGTTATTATTGTACCCTTGTAACCCCCATTTTGTTATTATTGTGCCCTTAAATTATTATTGTTAGGTCGGCTAGGATTACATTGTGGCCCACTAGATTACATTATGGCCCCATGGACTCCTATATATAGAAAAGAGGTTTTGTAAATTGTATCATCCAAGAATTGTGCATTTATGTAATGTATTGGAGGTTGCCCCCTCGAAGTGGCTTATTTCTAAGGCGTTGATATCTCTTTTCTTCTATTTTTGAAGCTGGTTACACAACACACATCACAGATGCTTCACATGGGAGATCATCAGTGTTGTCACTATAGAGCATAGATCCTTATTGGAGGTCCCAGTTGTTGGTGCAATACTCCAAGGATCTCTTTACATGTAGGACACTTGATGGCCAGCTATTAGATGAGAGGTATTCAATGAGAGATGGGGTTATCTACTATCAGAGTAGGATCTTCTTGTCTAGAGCATCTAAGCTCAAGGAGAAGCTACTACATGCAGCACATGAAGATTTTCTCTTCAACCACACTTATTCCATGAGAGCATATCATACTATCATGGAGGGACTCACTTGCGAAGGCTTTGAAGAGGATATGCATCAACATATTAGGAAATACATGGATTATTTGGAGATGGAGGAGAGACATAACTCTTTGATAGAGTTATCACGGCCACCTCTTTCCTCATTGGGAATGAGAGGAGACCCATATATGAGCCACTCCACTAGCTTGATCAAGGTATATGGTAAGGATCATGTTTTTGTGCATAATGATTTCTTAGATGAGTATTTTCCTTTCTTTACCAACACTGTTACCAATGAAATAGGTAACCTGACCTCAAAATGGGAACTCTAGCCCAAAAAGACTCAAAAAACATGAAAAAACACCCCAAAAAAAAAAAAAAAAAGTGTATTCTAGAACGCACTTCACCTTTTTTTTAAGGTCAAATTTCAACATTTTATAAAATTATGCTAAAAACAAAATTGTTTCTTGAAAAAAGGATTGAAAAAACACCCTCAAAACAAAACCAGTTGATGCTGGAATAACAAAAAAAATAAAATTGTGTCATATTTTTTACATTTTAAAAAATAGAAATAACATTTCTTAATTTTTAAAATTCAAACATTAAAAAAAAACCTAAAATTTAAGAAAAAAATAAATTTAAAAAATAAAAACATTTTAAAGCTTAAAATTTAAAAATATATAGGAATAAGAAAATAAAAATAAAAACAAAATAAAATTTTTAATTCAAACATTAAAAAAACCTAAAATTTAAGAAAAAAAAATGCCGTAGTCTAACTAGCCAGAGGAATTGCCCTGAAAATCATGAAAATTCAGATAAGATTTTCAGAAAATCCGGCAGAAATTTTTCTAAATCCATGTTATAACTATCAAAGTTTAATATTTTGGGTGTCCTACAGGTTTTTGATGGTGCTGAATCCATTTCCAATGTCAAAATCAGGATTCAAACACTGTTTCTGCAAGATTTTTTAAATTTTTTTGGCTCGGATTCCGGCCAATTTTGACCGTCCGGGCAATTCCTCCGGCTCGTTAGACGACTCCAAAAAAAATTAAAGATTAAAATTTCAAAATATATAGAAATAAAAAATAAAAATATTAAACTAAAAAAAACAAGTCAAAAAAAAAAGAAATTATAAAAAATAAAATATAGAAATTAAATTTAAAAAAGAAAAAGATAATGTTTATTAAATTTAAAAAAAAAAAGAATTTAAAACAAAAAAATTAAATTTAAAGAAATATATTAAATTTTAATAAATTAAAAAAAAAAAAAAAACATTGTTTAAATTAAAAGTAAAAAAATGAAAAATAAAATAAAATATTAAAAAAACAAATAAATTTTAAAAAATAAAGTATATTTAAATTATAAAAAATAATATATATATATATATATATATAATAGATTTTAATAAATTTAAAAAAAAATGTTAATATTAAAATAACAAATTAAATTAAAAAAAATAATAATAATAATAATAAATAAATGAATAAACAAATAAATTTTAAATATAAGGAAAAAATAAACATTGTTAAAATAAAAAGTTAAAAAACTTTAAAAATCAATTAAAAATGAAAAACTGAAAAAAAAAAAAATATTAAATAAATATATTAAATAAAAAATAAAATAAAAAACAAATTAATTTGAAAATATTAAGTTTAAACCGGAAAACTTCTCTACACAATATTAAGTTTAAGTAAAAATCTAATTTTAAATACATAATTTTAATTGAAATAAAAAAAAATATATAAAAATTTTATGTAATTAAAAAAATAATAATAAAAAATAAAAAAATATTAAATTCAAATAAATTTTAAAAAAAATAGAAACATAAAATTTACTAATAAAAAAAATTCAATTAAATAAAAAAAATACAAAATTTAATAAAAATTATTAACAAAATTTAGAAAAAAAAAAAATTAAAAACAAAAAAATGAATAAAATTAAAAAAAAATTAAAAGAAAATTAAGAAAAACAAAAGAGAAATAGAACAAATTAAATTTCAAATACAAAAATTAAATTAAAAAAAAAATAATTAAATTTTTTGAATTTAAAAAAAAAATAATTAAATTTTTTTTTTTTTTTGATCGTGGTGGTGCCGCTAATTGGCCTCCCGCCCAGGTGGCGACGGAGGCCGATTCCGAAAATTGGCCTCCCGCCCAGGTGGCGGCGGAGGTCGACCACTGGGCGGGCGGGGGCTGCATGCAGCCTCCCCGCCGGCCCAGTGGCTGGCCTCTGCCGCCACCTGGGTGAGAGGCCGATTGGCAGCGCCAACACGATCAAAAATTTGTTTTTTTTTTTTTTAATAATTTTTAATAATTTTTTTTTTAATTTAATTTAATTTTTTCTTTTTTAATTTTTTTTAATTTTTAATATTTTTTAATTCATAACATTTTTTTTTAATATATATATATTAATTTGATTTTTTTCTTGTTTGTTTTTAATTTTTTTTAATTTCAAAAAATTAAAAATTATTTTTTTTAATTTAAATTTTTTATTTTAAATTTTGTTTTTAAATTTAATATTTTAGATTAATTATTTTTTAAAATTTAAAATTTATTTATTAAATTTATTAAATTTTAATTTAATTTAATTCTTTTTTTTAATCTTTTAGTTTATTTAGTTTTTCATTTTTAAATTTTATAAATTGTTTCATTTAAAAAAAAAAAACAGTAAATTTATGGATATTTGTTTTTTAATTATTTGCACGTGGTTTTTTTCATTTTTTTTGTTTTTTAATGATAGTTTTTTTTATTTTAATTCTTTTATTTTAGTTTTCTTTTTCAATTTTAAATTTTGTTTTTTTTTTTAAATTTGTTTTTTTTGCTAATTTTAAAATTTGTATTTTTTTTTCTTATTATTATTATTTTTTTAATTTAAATTTTTAAATTTCATTTTTTCTTTTTTTGTATTTTATTTTTTTTATCTAAATTTTAATTTTGTAATTTTAATTATTTTTAAATTTTCTATTTAAATTTTCTTTTTTAATTATATGGTTTTTTTTTATAACTTAGAAAAAAATGTTTTTGATGGTTTTTTTTTTTTTCTTTGCTTAATTTTTGTTTTTTTTTCTTTAAATTATGTGTTTTTTTTTTTCAAATTTTGTCATTTCTTTTGATATAATTTTTGAATATTTTTGTTTTTTTGTTTTATTTATTTATTTTTGTTTAAATTTTTTATTTTTATGAGTTAATTTTGTTTTTCTTTACATTTTTGTTGGTTTTTTATTGTTTATATATATATCTAAGTTTTGTGTTTTATTACCAACATGAAAATCACTAATATTTTAAAGCAAATATTCATACTTTTTAAATAAAAATATTAGAGTGTCAAAAATGTGCACAAAAAAAGGGGTGATTCTGCATCACCACTTTTCAAAATCGGGTGCTTTTTATGCTACCAAAAAAAAGTAGATAATAGTGGGGTTACCTATTTCATCGGTAACAGTGTTTACCATTCATGTACATCTCATTGCTCCAAGAGGGAGCACTTTTTCTTATAGACCTCATGGTCTACTTGGGGCCATAAGTAGTGATGGGCATGGCCACTCCCTAGGATATTTTAGGGAGATGATACATTCTTCATGGTGTAATCCATTGGCACCAAACATCATTCACCTTCTCCAAGCATGTGGGAAGATTATGGAAGCAAACAAGTGGTGGGGGAACCACTTAATATATAATGTTCTGAGGTAGTCAGGAGATATACTGCGCTGGTTCCACATGTGGGACTATGATCCTCCTCCGGCATTTCATATTGTTACACTAAAAACTATCACCTTGACATTCTGCTAACTGTATGAGCTCATTAACACTCATACATACCTCCTCTACAAGTCTTACAACCTTTACTCCTCATTTCAAGCCCTGAAACAAGAGGAAAAACCCTAAAAACCTCTGAAAGAATGGGTACGCAAGTAACATGAAGCCTGCCTACGTTCTTGGCTTGGGTACGCAGGTAATGCATGGTTTACCTACATTCTAGAACGCATTTTTCCTTTGGAATGCCTACGTACCCCCTCCAAACTCAAAAAGGCGAGAAATTAAAGTCAAAAAAGTGATTTGAGGTCAATTCTAGAAGGTTCTAGATGAGAATTTTTGGGGATGAGTACGCTTTGATAAGGTGCATGTATCCCTCACCTTAAGGAACTAATCCCTTGATGTGAGGAGTCTATCCCTTTGAAGGAGGATTCTATCCCTTAAAAAGTGGAATCCTAACCTCCTCATCTGCTTTATAAAAGGAGGCATTAGGTAGCCTCAAATGGTTAGATTTTGGAGATTGAGTTTTTGGAGATTGAGAATTAGAGTTCAAGCTTTATGTGTGATTGAGTTGAAGTGCTGTTGAGATTTAGTATTCTTTCTGATGAACTTTTGAGAGGAAAGATCACATACCTCTTTGTGCTCCTAGAGGAAGAGTGTAAGACTTATCAAAGTAGAGGAGACTCCTTCTTTGGACCCCGGGAAGGCCTTTCGAACATCAAGGCTAAGGTTGTAAGGTTCTTATGTATATTTTAAGATTAATACAATCAAGTTTTATTTTTTTCAATAAGTTGTCGTTTGATCATTTATTTCATAGATTCCTTAATCACTATGATAGGTATGTTTTATAATTATTTGTTATACAGGTGCTATTTAATACTTTCTTGTTTGTGATTGTAGGTCAACAAAAGATGACACTTTGTTGTTTCTTGCAACAAAAGGACTCTTGTTGTGACGGAAGGATTATTGTTGCGACGGAAGGATTTTGATGCAACGGAAGCACTACGATTGCAAATAAGCATTTGGATCTAAGGTAGGATTGACACCTTCATAGCATTTATTTGTAAAACGAATATATTTAGAGAAAGACAAACTTAGTTGTTCGTTTGTTGCTAGATTGTCTTCTGACACTAGGGAGATCGATCTTGTCTGCAAGAATGATTTATCCGGCCAAAAAATTGGCGAATCCACTGGGGAGTCAAGCTTCTATGAGGACAGTTCTTTTCCCGTGTCAACCTCATTAAAAAAAAAAATGATTCGAAAGAGGGCTATATGTAGATTGTAGAGAGTATATAAGGAGGAAAGTTCCTTTTACCTGTGTCAACTCTGCGTTAAAATGTAACCAAGGTATCACGAGGATAGTTCCCATTTATCGTGTCAACCTCATTTAAAAAATGAAACACGTTTCCATGAGCATAGTTCTTTTCCTGTGTCAAGCTCGTTAAAAAATGAAACAAATCCTCCCCTAATTGAGTCGAGTCTTTGACTAGACCTCGTAAATGTTAAGTCATATATTTAGGTTCGTTATTTTAGTTTTTGCATAATTTTATTACAGTTTTAGGTCGGGTCTTTCATATGATCTCATAAATGAACCTTCATTCCATCCAGCTATTAATTACCAGCAGTGTACTTAGTTGAATGAAATGAAGCTGGGGGGGCATGCGCTCTAGCAGTTACGCTTAGGGGGCATCAAGCATAGTTTTCTCTCTGTTTCAAGCTTGTGCAAAAATGAAACCACTCTGAAGCATAGTTTTTCTCTGTTTCAAGCTTTTGTAAAAATGAAACCTATCTTGAGTCAATTTCGGTTATTTTCAAGACTCGTTAAACTCATGAAAATCCCAAGATTATTTTGCTATCTTTCATTCTCGTAAAACACATGAAAATGCCGAGTTCTTTCCGTCTTTTCCTGCTCGTAAATTAAATTGAAAGTCGGCCACATGAGTACATTTTTATCCCTTTTTCGAACTCGTTAAAATTTACAGAAAAAGTGAAACTACTGAGTATAATTTTATCACTTTTTCGGACTCTTGAAAATTTACGAAAAAGAAAAAACCCTGGAGTCCTCTTTTAAGCCCATTTCAGACTCTCTAAACATGAAAAGATTGCCGAGCACTTGATTATTCGAACTCGTTAAAGTAAATGAATGATCGTCCTTTCAGTATAAGTTTACCCCTTTTACGGACTGAAATGGACTATTTACGAAAAAGGTATACGTTGACTAATTACGGTCAATAGAGTTCTCTCCCGCATTATTTTACCCTTTTTCGGACTCGAGAGACTAAATTTACGAAAAAGTACACCCACAGAGTTTTCTTAAGTTTTTCTTCTGACTCCCTAAAACTGAAAAACATCGAGTTTCTCCTATACTGGACTCGTTAAAACTTAACAGTAAAGGACCTGTTTAATTTTCAACAGGAACGAACCACTCCTTCTTAGGGTTCGAATCTTAAACTAAGTTGGACTCATCCGAAGGATGAGCTTATAAACAAGCAAATGCTATCCTCCTCAAGCTTGTCAAAAATAAAGAGGTACTTGCCAGAAATGGTGGGGGAAAAGAGAGAAAAACGAACCTGTTTGTTACATTTTGATTATTTGGAAAACCATTAACCACTCTTGAACACGACACTTTTGTTCACCTGGGTTGGGAAATCCTTTGCCTAACAGTTAATCAAACCATTTTGAAAGTCTTCAGCTGGTTTCTGGGTATTAGCTTTGGGTCAATTGTCACCAAACCATCTGCAGTGTCGTTATGTGTTCAAGAGGACAGTTCAAACAAACCATTCATTTGCGAAATATTTTTCTTCCATTTTGACCATCCCTGAGTCAGTCCTTGCCAATATATTTCTTCAAAACTTGATCTATGATTTCGTGTTGTGGGCTTACCTACGACGGATCACTTTCTATCGACGACAACTCATTATCTAGGAAGTTGATCTAGAAATCATCATTACCTTGGAATCTGCATGCCTTAATGGCAGGTTTCTCGCCTTCGACGACAGGTTGCATCATTGACCTTCGATCAAATGATTCCGTGACATGTTCGACTTCAGCTCATTCATTCACATTTCATGGATTGTACTGAGTACTTTGAGAGCCATTGACATTACCGGTGGTTACTCTCACACTTGTTAACAGTTTACATTATTGATCGTAATTCCAAGTGGTTTCTACCACTTTCAACTTCACACACGGTCTGAAAAAATAGAATCGCATCGGTTCGGTGAAGTTGTGAAATCAAGACCCTGGATCTAGTTTCTACCATCCAGGCTGCGAGGAATTTTGTTATCATTTATACAGTGGAATATTCATAAACAAATGGCTGCGTCCATGCTGTGTCTACATATGTCTATACCGTTGATGTATTGAAAATCATTCCTGTATTAGAACAGTTTAAATCATTTTTCTAGTTAGTTTTGATCTGAGTATGGGAATGCCTACCTTAGCGATGATATGTTTACATATATATATTTTGCATTGAATTTTTTACAGGTTCCAACCGGGGTGTCCACAGGATGATCCTTGAAATGATAAATTACTTCACTCTTCAAATATGACAGACTTCATCTTCATCTATTCCAGACTTCGCACTTTAGGGGGCAATCTGTTACACTAAAAATTGTCACCTTGACATTCTGCTGACTGTATGAGCTCATTAATACTCATACATGCCTCCTCTGCAAGTCTTACAACCCTTACTCCTCATGTCAAGCCCTAAAACAGGAGGAAAACCCTAAAAATCTCTGAAACTTTGGGTACGCAGGTAACATGAGGTCTGCCTACGTTCCTAGCTTGGGTACGCAGGTAATACATTGCTTACCTGCGTTCTAGAACATAGTTTTCCTTTGCAATGCCTGCGTACCCTCCTCAAAGTCAAAAGGCGAGAAAGTAAAGTCAAAAAGCTAATTTGAGGTCAATTCTAGAAGGTTCTATATGAGAATTTTTGGGTATGAGTACGCTTTAGTAAGATGCATGTATCCCACACCTTAAGGAACTAATCCCTTGATGTGAGGAGCCTATCCCTTTGAAGGAGGATTCTATCCCTTCAAAGGTGGAATCCTAACCTCCTAATTTGCTCTATAAAAGGAGGCATTAGGTAGCCTCAAATGTTAGATTTTGGAGATTGAGAATTGGAGTTCAAGCTTTATGGGTGATTGAATTGAAGTGTTGTTGAGATTTAGACTTCTTTCTGCTGAGCTTTTGAGAGGAAAGATCACATACCTCTTTATGCTCCTGGAGGAAGAGTGAAAGACTTATCAAAATAGAGGAGACTCCTACTTCGGACCCCGGGAAGGCCTTTCAAACATCAAGGCTAAGGTTGTAAGGTTATTCTATATATTTTAAGATTAATACAATCAAGTTTTGTTTTTCTCAATAAATTGTCGTTCGATTGTTTATTTCAATAAGCTATCATTTGATTATTTATTTCATAGATTCCTTGATCACTATGATAGGTATGTTTTATAATTATTTGTTATACAGGTGCTATTTAATATTTTCTTGCTTGTGATTGCAGGTCGACAAAAGATGACACTTTGTTGCGGCGAAGAACCTTCATATGCATTTGAAGGATTATTGATGCGACAAAAGCTTTACGACCACAAATAAGCATTTGGATCTAAGGTAGGATTGACACCTTCATAGCATTTATTTGTAAAAAGAATATATTTAGAGAAAGACAAGCTTAGTTGTTTTTTTGTTGCTATATTGTCTTCTGATGCTAGGGAGATCGATCTTGTCTGCAAGATCGATTTATCCGCAAAAACTATGCTTCAGAGTGGTTTCATTTTTACACAAGCTTGAAACAAAGAAAATTGTGCTTGATGCCCCCTAAGCGTAACTGCTAGAGTGCATGCCCCCCCAGCTTCATTTCATTCAACTAAGTACACTGCTGGTAATTAATAGCTGGATGGAATGAAGGTTCATTTATGAGATCATATGAAAGACCCAACCTAAAACTGTAAGAAAATTATGCAAAAACTAATCTAAATATGACTTAACATTTACGAGGTCTAGTCAAAGACTCGACTCAATTAGGGGAGGATTTATTTCATTTTTTAATGAGCTTGACATAGGAAAATAACTATGCTCATGGCAACGTGTTTCATTTTTTAACGAGGTTGACACAGTAAAAGGAACTTTCCTCCGATCTACTTTCTACAATCTACCTATATAAACTCATCGATTCTTAATGAGGTTGACACAGAAAAGAACTCGTTCTCATACTCCGATTCATTTTTTAATGAGGTTGACACATGAAAAGAACTATCCTCATGGAAGCTTGTTTCATTTTTTAAACGAGCTTGACACAAGAAAAGGAACTATGCTCTCGACTAACTGATTCATTTTTTAATGAGGTTGACACAGTAAAAGGAAATATACTCACACTCACTGATTCATTTTTAAACGAGGTTGACATAGTAAAAAAAACTATCCTCGGACTCACTGATTCATTTTTTAATGAGGTCGACATAGTAAAAGGAACTATCCTCGGACTCACTAATTCATTTTTTAACGAGGTCAACACAGTAAAAGGAACTATCCTCACTACCGATTCATTTTTTAATGAGGTTGACACAGTAAAAGGAACTATCCTTGGACTCACTGATTCATTTTTTAACGAGGTTGACACAGTAAAAGGAACTATCCTCAAGTCACTGATTCATTTTTTAACGAGGTTGACACAGTAAAAGGAACTATCCTCGGGTCACTGATTCATTTTTAACGAGGTTGACACAGTAAAAGGAACTATCCTTGGATCACTAATTATGGCTTCCAACTGGAAGAAACACATTTCAGTGGACACACCTTGATCATGGTTTCCAAGAGGTCTTCATCAGAAGGAAGAATAGTTCTCTGGAAGGAACACATGTCAAGGGACTCAAAAGGGATAAGAACATCGCATTCAAATAATCCCATAGATTTTTCCATGTCAATTACCGGATCTAAGTCAAAGGAAGACGAGCAAAAAAGGAGAGGATTCATGACATCTAATTGAAAATATGGGACCAACATACATAATGAACCCGTGGCGGGGTAGATACCACTTTCGTATGAGGAACATTCAGGGATGTCGATTTATTGGTAGTCGAATCAAGACTAGTGAATGAAAGCTGGTCTACAGTCACAATGTTTCCATTGTGAGGGAAAGACATTACGCGAAAGAGTGTTGATACGACAGCTTTCATTGCATAAACATAGTCTCGCCCAAGGAGTAAATTGAAATCCAAGGGACCTCGAACTACCATAAGATCAATACAAACAGTTTTACCTTCCAAAGTAATAGAAAACTTAGGAAGGATCCCTAAAGGTTCACTAATGGTTCTGTTAAAAGCTTTCAGATTCTGCATAATAGGCACAAGCTGAGGGGAACCCAAAGCTTTCCAAGCAGTTGAGGATAAAATACTAACAGAAGCACCTTCATCTACCTGTGTGCGGTGTATGTCCCTACCACCTAACTTCACAATGATTTGGAAAGGGATGGAGGAAGGAAGATGAGGTTCTGTCAGTCTATTCCAATCAAAGGAAAAGACCTCAGTACTTGGAGGGGGTTCTGTAGAAACAGGTGAAATGCCCCCTGGCATAGAAGAATCCGATGTAACAAGAAGAACCTGAGCGGTATGAAGTTCACTCTCTATAGGGAGAATGGGATCGACCAAATGTGAAATCGAATCGACCACTTGATCAACTAATGGATCATCAACCTGAGTGATATGAGTTTCACTCTCCAATGGAAGAGTGGGATCGACTGTACTTGAAATTAGATCAATCACTCCGTTAGTTGACGGTAGGTTGGGAGAAAGTTTACGGTAACCAGTTGGAAATTCTTGCTGTGGAACAGTAAGGTTTTCCAATAATTTTGAGGCTTCATCCATGTGAGGGAAAATATGAGTTTGATGACTCCCTTTGCATAACTTACAAGGAAACCTAACTTTACCCTTTTTCCCAGGAACCTGACTATCACTGGTTGATGGATCAACGGAAAGTTGATGAGATTTTTCTGACCATACTTCCAAGACCTTTGGAATACCGAGACAATTGATAAGGAAGTGGTCACCCTTACAAAGCTTGCAAGGGTATTTGGGTTTACGATGCATGTTGGAGGTTTCCTCAACACAACTAACACTTACAACCATGGTTGGTTGGTTGACTTCTTTCTTATCCTGCTTCTTCTTCTTCTTCTTCTTCCCTTTCTTCTTCTTCTTAGCCACCTGGTTACTAGTGTCAAGGCTTTTACCAAGCGAAGAGGAAGAAATGGAGGAAGAAATATTGGGCGAAGAAGGTAAAGGGTCAACAAAAGGTTAGTGATGTTGAGATGGTGAACTCTATTGAGGTGGAACAATTGGAGACAGGGATCAGACTTAGCTTTCGTTCCCTAGTCTTGATTCGACTACCAATAATCCGACATCCCTAAATGTTCCTCATACGCAAGTGGTATCTACCCCGCCACGGGTTAATTATGTGGCAACTAGTCCCATGTTTTCAGTTACCGATGTAAGCGAGCTTCTCACTGTTTGCTCGTCTTCCTTTGACTTAGATCCGGTAATTGACATGGAAAACTCTATGGGATTATTTGAACACGATGTTCTTATCCCTTTTGAGTCCCTTGACATGTGTTCCTTCCATAGAACTATTCTTCCTTCTGATGAAGACATCTTGGAAGCCATGATCAAGGTGTGTCCATTGACATGTGTTTCTTCCAGTTGGAAGCCATGATCAAGTCACTGCGAGGATAGTTCCTTTTACTGTGTCAACCTCGTTAAAAAATGAATCCGAGTCGAGGATAGTTCCTTTTACTGTTTCAACCTCGTTAAAAAATGAATCAGTGAGTCCGAGGATAGTTCCTTTTACTGTGTCAACCTCGTTAAAAAATGAATCAGTGAGTCCGAGGATAGTTCCTTTTATTGTGTCAACCTCGTTAAAAAATGAATCAGTTGGTCTGAGGATAGTTCCTTTTACTGTGTCAACCTCATTAAAAAATGAATCAGTGAGTCCGAGGATAGTTCCTTTTACTGTGTCAACCTCATTAAAAAATGAATCAGTGAGTCCGAGGATAGTTCCTTTTACTGTGTCAACCTCGTTAAAAAATGAATCAGTGAGTCCGAGGATAGTTCCTTTTACTGTGTCAATCTCGTTAAAAAATGAATCAGTAAGTCCGAGGATAGTTTCTTTTACTGTTTCAACCTCGTTTAAAAATGAATTAGTGGCCCGAGGATAGTTCCTTTTACTGTGTCAACCTCGTTAAAAAATGAATCAGTGAGTCTGAGGATAGTTCCTTTTACTGTGTTAACCTCGTTAAAAATTGAATCAGTAGGTTATATAGGTAGATTGTAGAGAGTAGATTTGAGGACAGTTCTTTTACTGTGTCAACCTCGTTAAAAAATGAAACACGTTGCCATGAGCATAGTTCTTTTCCTGTGTCAAGATCGTTAAAAAATGAAACAAATCCTCCCCTAATTGAGTCGAGTCTTTGACTAGATCTCGTAAATGTTAAGTCATATTTAGGTTAGTTATTTCAGTTTTTGCATAATTTTCTTACAATTTTAGGTCGGGTCTTTCATATGATCTCGTAAATGAACCTTCATTCCATCCAGCTATTAATTACCAGCAATGTACTTAGTTGAATGAAATGAAGTTGGGGGGGGGCATGCACTCTAGCAGTTACGCTTAGGGGGCATCAAGCACAATTTTCTTTATGTTTCAAGCTTGTGTAAAAATGAAACCACTCTGAAGCATAGTTTTCTTCGATCAACTGTCAAGGTGACAGCTTTTACTCATATGACTTTCACTTTTTCATAAGTGTCAACCTCGTTAAAAAATGAATCAAAGGAGTCCGAGGATAGTTCCTAATACTTGAATGTGTCAAACCCGTTAAAAAATGAATCGCGGGCCTGGCTGGATAGTATATTTTACTGTGTCAACCTCGTTAAAAAATGAATCAGTGGTTTGAGGATAGTTCTTTTCCTGTGTCAACCTCATTAAAAAATGAATCATTTGGTCAGAGGATAGTTCCTGTTACTGAGTCAACCTCGTTAAAAAATGAATCAGGTATGAGGACAGTTCTTTTCCTGTGTCAACCTCGTTAAAAAATGAATCAGTTGGTCAGAGGATAGTTCCTGTTACTGAGTCAACCTCGTTAAAAAATGAATCAGTTGAGTATTTTGAGTATGAGGACAAGCTTATTTTCCCGCGTGTCAAACTCGTAAAAATGAATCGCTTGGTCGTAGGATGGTTCTTGTTACTGAGTCAACCTCGTTAAAAAATGAATCAAGTATGAGGACAATTCTTTTCCTGTGTCAACCTCGTAAAAAAAAATGAATCACTAGGTTATATAGGTAGATTGTAGAGAGTAGATACGAGGATAGTTTCTTTTACTGTGTCAACCTCGTTAAAAAATGAAACACGTTGGCATGAGCATAGTTATTTTCCTGTTTCAAGCTTGTTAAAAAATGAATAAGGTATGAGGATAGTTTCTTTTACAGTGTCAACCTCGTTAAAAAATGAAACATGTAGGTGAGGAAAGTTCCTTTTCCTGTGTCAACCTTGTTAAAAAATGAAACATGTTGCCATGAGCATAGTTCTTTTCCTGTGTCAAGCTCTTTAAAAAATGAAACAAATCCTCCCCTAATTGAGTTGAGTCTTTGACTAGTCTCGTAAATGTTAAGTCATATATTTAGGTTAATTATTTCAGTTTTTTGCATAATTTTATTATAGTTTTAGGACGGGTCTTTCATATGATCTCGTAAATGAACCTTCATTCCATCCAGCTATTAATTACCAGTAGTGTACTTAGTTCAATGAAATGAAGCTGGGGGGGCATGCGCTCTAGTAGTTATGCTTAGGGGGCATCAAGCACAGTTTTCTCTCTGTTTCAAGCTTGTGCAAAAATGAAACCACTCTGAAGCATAGTTTTTCTCTGTTTCAAGCTTTTGTAAAAATGAAACCTATCTTGAGTCAATTTCAGTTATTTTCAAGACTCATTAAACTCATGAAAATCCCGAGATTATTTTGCTATCTTTCATTCTCGTAAAACACATGAAAATGCCGAGTTCTTTCCGTCTTTTCCTGCTCATAAATTAAATTGAAAGTCGGCCACAGGAGTACATTTTTATCCCTTTTTCGAACTCGTTAAAACTTACGAAAAAGTGAAAACCAGGAGTACATTTTTATCCCTTTTTCGAACTCGTTAAAACTTACGAAAAAGTGAAAACCATGAGTACATTTTTATCCCTTTTTCGAACTCGTTAAAACTTACTGAAAAAGCGAAACTTTTGAGTTCTCTTTTAAGCCCTTTTCAGACTCTCTAAACATGAAAAGATTGCCGAGCACTTGATTATTCGAACTCGTTAAAGTAAATGAATAATCGTCCCTTCAGTATAAGTTTACCCCTTTTACGGACTGAAATGGACTATTTACGAAAAAGGTATACGTTCACTAATTACGGTCAATAGAGTTCTCTCCCGCATTATTTTATCCTTTTTCGGGCCTGAGAGACTAAATTTACGAAAAAGTACACCCATGGATTTTTCTTAAGTTTTTTCTTCTAACTCCCTAAAAATGAAAAACACCGAGTTTCTCCTATACTGGACTCGTTAAAATTTAACAGTAAAGGACTTGTCGATTACAAACAGGAACGGACCACTCCTTCTTAGGATTCGATTTTAAACTAAGTTGGACTCATCCGAAGGATGAGCTTATAAACAAGCAAATGTTATCCTCCTCAAGCTTGTCAAAAATAAAGAGGTACTTGCCAGAAATGGTGGGGGAAAAGAGAGAAAAATGAACCTGTTTGTTGTATTTTGATTATTCGAAAACCATTAACCACTCTTGAACACGACACTTTTGTTCACCTGGGTTGGGAAAATCCTTTGCCTAACAGTTAATCAAACCATATTGAAAGTCTTCAGCCAATTTCTGGGTATTAGCTTTGGGTCAATTGTCACCAAGCCATCTGCAGTGTCGTTATGTGTTCAAGAGGAAAGTTCAAATAAACCATTCATTTGTGAAATATCTCACAATTATTTGACCATCCTCGAGCTGGATTTGTTCTTCCTTGCCAGAATAACCAAAATTCAAACTATCTATGATTTCGTGTTGTGGGCTGGTTTACCATGATCACTTTCTATCGACGATACCTCATCATTCAGTTGATCCAAAATCGTCAAGATTTTAAATCAGATGCCTCAATGGCGGTGCGCCGACGACAGGGCAGCAACATCATCACCCTCATCAATGATTCCGTGACATGTTCGACTTCAGCTCATTCATTCACATTTCATGGATTGTACTGGGTACTTTGAGAGCCATTGACATTACTAGTGGTTACTCTCACACTTGTTAACAGTTTACATCATTGACTGGTAATCAAGTGGTTTCTACCATGTTCGACTTCAACACATTTATTCACATGGATAGAATCGTACTAGTTCGAGATGCGTAAATCAAGACCCTGGATCTAGTTTCTACCATCCAGGCTGCGAGGAATTTTGTTATCAATTATACAGTGGACTATTTATAAATAGATGGTTGCGTCCATGCTGTGTCTACATATGTCTATACTGTTGATGTATTGAAAATCATTCCTGTGACGTACTTTTAAAATTTAAATTAGTTTTTAGTCAGCTTTGATCCGAGTATGGAATGCCTACCTCAAGAACATGTAGATATATTTAAAATATATATTTAAGTAAATAATGTTTTTAAAGGTTAAAAATTGTGGAAACCACAAAGAAAATCTTGAAGATAAAGTACTTCTCACTCTCACATGACAGATTTACTCCCATTCTTTCCACTTCACACTTCTAGGATAACTGCTATGACGAAAAAAATTGTCACCTTGACATTCTGCTAACTGTATGAGCTCATTATCACTCATATTTCTCCCTTTGTAAGTCTAACACATCAGTTCCTCATTTCAAGCTTTGAAAATCAGAGAAAATTTCCTAAAAATCGCCTAAACTTTGGTGTCGCACTTTCTCTCTATCTTGCCTGCGGTCCCGCACCTAATGTTCAGCTCTCTTGCGTACCTGAACACACTTTATTTGTGTTAAAAGTGCGGACCCCTGTAAGATCAAAAAGGCGCAAGTAAATTCCAAAAATCTCAATTAAAGTAAATTCTGGAAGCTTCTAGAATGGATCTTGCGGTGGCAGAACCACTCTTGTGAGGTGCATGTATCCCTCACCTTAAGGAACTAATCCCTTGATGTGAGGAGTCTATCCATTTGAAGGAGGATTCTATCCCTTCAAAGGTGGAATCCTAACCTCCTCATCTGCTCTATAAAAGGAGGCATTGGGTAGCCTCAAATGGTTAGATTTTTGAGATTGAGAATTGGAGTTCAAGCTTTATGTGTGATTGAGTTGAAGTGCTGTTGAGATTTAGACTTCTTTCTGCTGAGCTTTTGAGAGGAAAGATCACATACCTCTTTGTGCTCCTGGAGGAAGAGTGCAAGACTTATCAAAGTAGAGGAGACTCCTGCTTCGGACCCCGGGAAGGCCTTTCGAACATCAAGGCTAAGGTTGTAAGGTTCTTCTATATATTTTAAGATTAATACAATCAAGTTTTGTTTTTCTCAATAAATTGTCGTTCGATTGTTTATTTCAATAAGTTGTTGTTTGATCGTTTATTTCATAGATTCGCTGATCACTATGATAGGTATGTTTTATAATTCTTTGTTATGCCGTTTTTGATATTTAATATTTTCTTGTTTTTTACTGAGGTCGACGAAAGACGGCACTTTCATGACGAAAGAAACTCTTGTTGCGATGAAGAATTTATTGTTGCGACAAAAGAGCTCTTGTTGCGACGAAGGATTATTGATGCGACGGAAGCACTACGACTGCAAATAAGCATTTGGATCTAAGGTAGGATCGACACCTTCATAGCATTTATTTGTAAAACGAATATACTTAGAGAAAGACAAACTTAGTTGTTCGTTTGTTGCTAGATTGTCTTCCGACACTAGGGAGATCGGTCTTGTCTGCAAGAACGATTTATCTGGCCAACAAGGGTTTCCAATTCAAAACCATTCATAAACAAAAAAGAAGACCAATCCCTGCTTATTTTCTGAAGCTCATTCAACACCAATAACTTTATCAAACCATGGTGAAACAAAGATGTTTCACAACCATCAGACTTGGCTTGTACTTTATCAACCATTTTGGCAAGGCTCCTATGCAAGTAAAAGGGAAAATCTAGTGATATCATACCTGTAAAATGCAGAAGCAGCTTGAAATGATAAGTATAAACTTTATGGTACCTGCCTTCACATGTAAAGTATCTTTGAATGTTGAACAACAACTTGGCATAGGTGTCTTTGATATAGCTTCTAGGTATTGCATTGTCCAAGTCCATATCTGCATACTCAGGTTTCATGAATTCCTTGCATGGTTCCATGTCAAACATAAAACCTTTAAATCAAATATCTTTCCCCCTTGGTATTTCTGTCACAGAAGCAATAATCTCAGGTGTGACTAGCACATTTAACATCCCAACTTTGGTAGTTGTTCCACTGAAGTTTAATGCAAATTCTTTAGACACCTATGTGTGGCAACCCTGCAGCTTTTCACAAAACCGAACATTAGGGAATTCTTGAGGTCTAAAATGGGTCTCCCAAGGAAAATGTACAATCAAAGTTCACTTTATGAGAACCAATCATATTTTAGGGGATGAATTCATCCCTAATGGTTGAGGTGGCATTGCTTGAGTTAAAGGCACTTACTTGTCACATTCTCAATGGTGGATAAAAACTCATGGTTAACCATGGTAGTGCTCTAAGTACTTTTAAAGTCAAAGTAAAGTACTCATAATAAATGTCATTTCACACTTTTTGAATAAAAATATATTATTGTCATTTCATATTTCTTGAAAGAAACAATTCATATCCATATACATTTATTATATTATATTATTTTTATATAATATATTAATTACATGTTATTATACAATTTAAATAATATAAATTTTAATTAATAGCATATAATATAATTAAGAATTTATAAATTTATATTTATATTTTATTTTAAGTTATTTAAGTACAAAGGACAAATGCATTAGTTGTTCAATGATAATGACTTTTTCTTGAAAAACCCATTCTTATTTATAGTCACATCAATATAATTTTTTTATTAATTTTATTTTGGTACAACTTTTGAATTGAATTTAACTATGGTTACATGGATTGTGGTGCAAAAAGTGAATTGCAAATTCATAAATGTTATTTTATTGGTTAAGCTAGAGGCCCATTTTAGACCTCAAAATTCCCCTAATGACAACCCGTTTTGCTAAAAGCCTCCATCACTATTTGGATCTTCAATTATACAGCCTACACAAAGCCATATCTTAAGCAATGTCCCCCTCGTGGACTATCTTTTCTCTCATGATTCTTAGAAAACCCGCGCTAGAATTCAATCTATGGAATGTACCCTCGCTTGAGAATATGGAAGATAGCCTTTGTATAGAACACCCACTGGCTTAGCTTGACTGCTTCAGAGCTTAGACATTCTTATGGAAGCAAATGAAAATGAGAATGACCAAATTAGGTAAGATTTTGAATTTAAGGTATCATATCATAACTGAATGATGCTTCACTCATGCCCTATCATGACAATGATGACTGTGAGACAGGTAAGTACATTGAATCTGATCCCTAACTGACTCACCATACCCCTATCCTATCATTCCCCAACGGATTCTGGCAGATTTTGGCTTAATTGACAAGACAGTTAAGAAATCGCGCCTTCGTAGCGCCCACAGTATATTTTTCGCAGTTTGTGCTACGAAAGTATCAGCGCTTTCATAGTGCAAATCCTCTTTTTTGAACTAGCGGCACTACGAAACAGAGGATTCTTGGCTAATTGCAGAAATTTAACCCGAAACCTTATGGAATGACCCCTAAATGGAAAATGGTATATTATTTTTGTAGAAATTTGAATAATAGCTGAATTATTCACCGAGATTATCCCGATTACACACTATTTAAGCTTCATGCATAATACATAACCTCTTCTACAATTGATCATCAATATGCGGAAATAGAAGCAGTCGCATGCGCACATTAAAACATAATCAAGCACACATATAACACCGTATGTAATGGGGAAAGCATACAGCTGAAAACCCCCAACTATCTATATATTATAATGATAGGAGTAAATGATGTAACAAATCATAGTAATAACATTCTCACAAGTACTCGTACTATCTCATGAAGTTACACACAATCCAGTCGTACTGGAACAAGTCACAGGTTCAAATCTCCTCCACAAGTCTGCCTGCCTCTACTGCGTAATCCAAGTTGATTAATGATGAGATCCAAGTTTGAATCCCACTAGCTCCAACTATGAAATCCTCATTGGCAATCTCCATCAATGTGTGTGCAAATATCATGCACAGGTATAGTCACAACTGATAGTCACACTCACCCTTTCACCCACCTCTAACACTGGTCTCAACTGAACTGTCCATGCATTGCAGTTAACTGATGTGTTCTTTAGTTGATTTATGAGTTAATAATTAGTGAATTAATTAATAATTAATTCACACCACTCATCACTAGTGTATTTGTCAGTTAGACTAAATACAACTAGTTCAACTAAGTTAAACCGAACACAACTCCACCAACTGTCTCATCAACTCCACCAAACTCTGCCACATGAGTTCTAACTGAATTCAACCAGCAATAGCTCAACTAACCCTTAGGAAAATCATATTTCCTTCTATCAGCTGCATGTGCCACATCCAAGCATCAAACTGAAGTGCTCCAAGAGGATAAGATAATGTTTATAGTCTAAATATTATTAAGGGTTAATAATATTTGACTGTTCTATTTTTAGCCCGTAGTCTAAAAATAGAAACCGCCCAATGTCTAAAAATAGAGTTCCATCTATTTTTACCAACTCGACCAATCATCCATAAATAGCATCCTGCAACTCATAGACCATGATCCATATGTCTAAAAATAGACATAGTCTAAAAATAGACTTTGCGCCAAAATAGCCTGCGGGCCCACTTAGTGAAGGCGACTTCATTTCACTAAGCTCCATCATCTTGTTGCATTTTCAACATATTTGATCATGGAATGGACCTCTAAAGACTTTATTTGAATTCAATGGTGACCTTTTAACTTATAAAAACTCTAACCTACCCTTAACCAAAACCTTAAATGACTTTCAAACCCATTTTGAGACCATGATCAAAAAAAGAGTTGACACAACGATGTTTTTAAAAAAATTTGGGTGATAACATGTTGTATCACCTACAATGCGCCTGGTGCAGTTGTAGACCTTAACGTCCCAGTGCATGCACCTTCGACCGCCCCGAGGCGACTGTCTGGCTGACACGCATGAGGACGTTGCTAAACACCCTAGGGCGTCCTATATTTGTTTTACGTCCTGGTGCTTGTTTTTGGTCACTCTAAAACGCATCAGTGCATTGACACCTAATTAGCTCACTGGTGACAAAAACATCTGTAATAACCTCCGGCTGACCAAGTTTTTTAGTGGTGTTGAAATTCTATTAGAAGCTCTGCCAAAACCTCTGTTACCGAAAACAAATGTTGTAGAAAATGTTTTTTTCAAAATTTTGGCCAATTTTATAACACTAAAAACCTCTGTTATAACCTCCGCTAGAGGGTATTTTCCTTCTACTTAAGGGAAGCATCCTCTCCACGGGCAGCAACCTTTCCAAGGGAAGCATCTTTTTCAAGAGAAACCATCCTTTCAAGGAGGACAACCTTTTACTGGAACCTATCCAGTGGTTGTAGGGAAAAATATTCCGGGTAATTATCAAATTTATGTTCTAATGCCTCAAACTGGTTATGGTCAACCTTATGCATCGAAACCTTCGATGGGAGCTCCATACCAAGGGATAAATACTATGTGGAACCCTTTGTTTAATCAACAACCTTTGCAACCTACGTTACAAGTACCTTATAATCAACCTGCTCAGCAAGCTGGACAATTTGGTTTTACCCAAGTCCAACAGCATGTTCAAGGTGCGCTTCAAATTACCCCATAGGTATTTTTTCCAAGTAGTCAGCAAGCTGGTCCGAGTACTCCAAATACTCCTATCCAATCTGATGTGCAAACTTTTGTTCAACAACCAAGTACACTTGTCTCGGGATTTTCTCAAACCCCTATTGTTTAAACCCTTCAAACGACAACACCAATTGTTACACAGGCAATTCCTCATATTGATACTCATCAAAATGGACCTACAGTTTAATCTATTTCTCAAACCTCTGTAGGACAACCTAGTGCAACAATGGTAAAAACAAGTTTACATTTTACAGGTCAAACATTTCAAGGACAACCCTTTGTTGGTCAATCTATTCAAGGGGAACCTTTTACAGGATCAACTACTCGGGGACAACCTTCAACAGGTCAACTTTTTCATGGTCAGTTTGTTCGAAGTCAACCATTTCAAGGAAAATCTCAATACGGACAAATGGGAAAAATATAGTTTACCAAAGCCAACCATACCCTGGTTATACATATCAAATACCAGCTCAACCTCAGTTTGGTAAGGCTAACCCTAGATACGTTGGAGGTATAACAATTCCAACTACTCAGGTTATCCCAATTTTTCCTGGATATCCTCCTCCGGGTACTGGAATTTTCCCTCAAGGTTATCAATTTTCTCAACAAGACCCTAACTGGCGGTTACCATTCATTGCAACTTTAGACTTACCGTACTTGTCTCGGCTAACGAATGATCCAATTTACTATCTTTTGTTTTGGCCAGCAATGCCTACTAAGTTTCCTAGTGACATTCTAATGTTTGAAGGAAAATTAGGAGAAGACCCCTGAAATCATGTGATGACTTATCATCTATGGCGTGCATCCAATTCTTTAATCGATGATTCGATTCATTTGAGACTTTTTCAAATAACTTTGATTGGCTTAGCCGCAAATTGGTACATTGAATTACCATGAGGCTCTTTGAACAACCTTCCTGGCTCATTTTCAGTTGCCAGTTTTTTATGATAATGGCACTGAACTTTTGACTTCATTAAAACAAAGTACATCTATGTACCTTTCAAATAACATATATGAATGGCGACGTAGACATCACTTAGTCAAATTTTTCATTCTGGATCAAATTATGGTTGAATGGTTCATCAAATCATTGCTTCCTAAGATTACATAAGATGTAGCTAAAGGAGGCGTTGTTACAAAATATCAGGTCATAGCTCAAGCACAGTACCTGGACCTTTTTTACACACAGTCTAGTACTTTGTATGAAAAAATTCCTGATTTACCATGTTCAGTTCAACTCACTACAACTCCTTCTGGTTCTCATGCCACAGATGGTGTAATTTGTACAGTTAATATGACAAAGAGTAAGATGAAATCATCTAAATCTACTTCTCCAATCATAACTCTACCAAATTCACCTAAAGGAGATCCTTCCCTAGAAACTTCTGCCGAGATTCACGTCGTAGACTCATCTACAACCAAAGCTAAATCATATGGGAATAATAAGGGGAAGGCTAAAAATAAACAAAATACTTATCCCAAAGAGAAAACAGAAAAAACTGAACCATTAGATGAAAAATGAAAACCTCTTTATCCTTGTCTTATCTGTGACGAGGATCACTACACATAAGAATGCCCACATCGAGCCGAGGTATCCAAATTTGTCAAAGGTTCACCCACACCTGTTTTCCTAAAATATCCTTTTCCATCACAAGACAACAAAATGATTGGATCTTCTTCCAATTCATCGGCAGATATCCTGATGATGTCCCAATTCATGGTTGCAACATGATCTCAAGACTATGGATCTAAGAGTCATGATTCAGCTTAGCATCACTCTAATGAATAGATAGAATTAATCCCATATTTTTTTCATGTTATATCACTATACTATGAATACTAATGTACAAGCTTATATTCCCTTTCATAGTAATCGAATAGAGTAGAAAAAGCTCTATGTTTACACGATAACTAAAATATATACTAATCAAATAGGTGGGATAAGATTATCCATGGTGAATAGATTTAATTAGGTAATAATGGTGATAATAGTTCTTAATACCTTCAACCTGATCTTGTATAATAGTTATATTGATATGCTTACATGGCTCTTATTAATCAACCCTATCTGCGTATCTAAAGCTGCGTGGGCCACTTGGGTGGGCTACCAATTATAGAAAACGTATTAAGTTACTATTTGGGTGGGAGGGGCCGGAACAACAAAATGGAAAGTATGCTTTAACTTTTTTACACCCTATATCCAGGCATCATATATTAACGAAATCCTCGAACTTAACGGAATTTTACATTATTTTTTTCAAAGCCTATAAATATTGAGATAGCTTTTCATGGCTTAAAAACGATGTTATTTACGTTGCACCTAGCCAAGCAATGTGTCTTTTTATTTATTTATTGAATTTTATTTTTTTATGAATAGCATGTTGCTTTCCAAACAAGAGCCAACCCTTCACACCAAGAGCTAAACCAACCATATTAGATGTCGATAAACACATCGCATTGTATACATTGATATAAAATTTGAGATCAGACGCAAAGGAAAGGAAGGGTCTTTAGGAAGGGCATATTTTGTCTGTACTTGGCATGGCCTTGTCCTTCCCCTAACCATACACAACGCTTGGCTGAAGGGTACAGGCCAAACCACACTCTGAAGGAATTATTTCTCTAATACCACTTAATGTAGGAAAAAATGAGG
Source organism: Pinus albicaulis (assembly GCA_034641835.2). Lineage (NCBI taxonomy): Eukaryota > Viridiplantae > Streptophyta > Pinopsida > Pinales > Pinaceae > Pinus > Pinus albicaulis. The sequence continues at coordinate 855,008,886 of CM076584.1, forward strand.
TTTTTCCTGCAACTCAACTTATAATTCATAGAGACTTTTACAGAATCTGGAACCTATATAAGTTCCACCCAAATTCTATCTTGATTTTATATGGAATTCCAAATGGTAATTCTACCCAGTTCTATTGCTCAATTGCTTTTAAAAAACACACCCATTCAGAGACTGAAATTCATATTAATTCCAGATTTCACATAGATATGAATTCTTCAAGCGATCATGCATGTAGATAATTCATACATAGAAATTATGATAATTCATTTCATTAATCAAATTTTGTACATGCACCTATATTTTCTTAGCTTGATTCTACATTCATTTGGCTTACAATGATTAAATGCAAAGTTGGAAGAAAAGTATATTTTCCTACATCCATAAATCTGATTTACTCCCTAAATCTCTCATGATTTATTCCCTAAATATTTTATGTTTTTCAAGTTAAAATATATTTTTCCTTATGGAAAAAATCTCACCTATCCATAGCTTTTCTAAACTATGACGCATCTAGTTCTAAAACTCATAAAATATCTAAAATTGGAAAATACAATTTATTTATATAGAAGAATATAAATTCTTCTCAAAATTTAAGACCCCTTCCTGAAGCTTTGTTACATCAAGTACATAGTGGCTTGGAAGCTCTAATGCTCTTGTAATAGTTAGGGTTTGGGTTTATGTGAAATATTGCTAAAAAATAATTTATCTTTGATGTGTAAAGTTATATTTAAATAGTAATTTCTCTTATAATTCTCAAAAAGTGAAATATAACTTTATTTGCATGTTAAACCCTATTTTTAGGGTGGGCGTCATCATCCTTATGTTGTTTTATGCATTTTTTATCCATAGAAAAATCATTACAAAGCCTAGATCTATAATATCTAATGGAATGTCTGGTTGCTTTGTTGATTTATCATTAATATACTTTTCCTTCCAATTGTGATATGAAATCACTTTCCTTATCATTGAAAATATGAAAACCCTAACTTAGAATAGCCTTATAGTTCACTTAATTGGTCCAAGGATAGAGTGCCTCAAATTTGGTAAAAATTACATCAGCCCCCTAGGCTCTATTGATATTGTATCCAAAATCATTAGACCCAATCCATCACCTTGAGCCATCATATTAGGGAACCCTCCCTTATGGTTGAATATCACTAAATAGCTAGAGAAAAGATGTTTAGGTGACAATGGAAACCTACCTCATGTTTCCCTAAGGTCTTCCTAGTGGCCTGGTAAACTTTTTGGCGTAAGGCCTACCTAAATATTAAAAGGGTGTGTGCAAGAACTTCTTTAGTGAAATTAAAATATAATTCTTTGAAATCCATGGTGACAAGTCCCAGTGTGTAGTCATTTTTTCCTTGATACAATATCAAAACCACCCATATCAATGGAAAATATATGGGTTTTGAGGTGATAGTTTCCCATGTAGAATTTGAAATTTTCAAAAATTTCCCCATGTTTCTTCTTTCCTCCATTGGATATCATTTTTTGTAAGTTTTAAACCAATCCCACCAAAAAAATAGGCTTCTTATACCACTCATTTGTGAATGAAATTGTGAGTACTACCACTATCAACCAAGACTACATATTATTAGTGTTTGATGTAGCCCTTAAGTTTCAAGGTTTGTGGAGTTGAAATATGTGATAATGCATGTAGGTAGATCAAAATTCCTCCCTTAGTGAATTGAGGTTTGTTAGTTTCTTAAGAAGGAGTGTTGGTGTATTCAACAATAACGCCAATGTTTCTCCTGATAAATTTTCCTAGGTCTATATTGTTCTTTTCTTTGATAATTGCATTTCTTTATTTCCATATTAAATTCACCCCATGGCATCATAACATTATTCAGATTTAAAATATAATTCAACAACATATGCAACTATCTAGAAATAAAAATTTCATCATCAATGCAGAAGAACATAAAGGAACAACAAAAGAAAATCTTTCACACATAGAGACACTAGGATTGGTCGAAGACTAGGGAAAAACCCACAACAGGGAAAACCATCATTCAAATTATTCTTCTTATTAGACTGTAATTGAATGATTCGGAAAAAGAAAGTATGATGATCCACATCTTCAACTAAAATTTTATCCATCAAAACAACTAAACAACATCCATGATATGAACCCAACAATGTGAATAATTAAAACCCTAATACAAAATTTTGTGATCAACTATCATTGTCTGCGGTTAATTGTTGAACTTTGTGGTAAACTGAAAAAATTTGCGGACAATTGTAAAATGCAAACCTTAGCTTCCAATCACATGCAAAGAGTGATGTGTGTGTGGTTGAAACCCTCTAACTGCACGCATGAGCTTGTGTGCATGCAGTTGTGACTGAAATCTACCTGAAGCATGCATGCAGATGGAAACCAAAACCCTAAACATACATGTGAGCTTCAGACCCTATAATCTCGGACCTGTACAAACCAAACTCCACAATATAGCCTTAGAATTGTGTGATCCAAACCCAAATAAATAAGAATGATCATGATGATGATGTTCTAATGAGGGTTACTTTACTTGTATTTATAGCCATCTGTGAGTGTCCAATTTATCTTTTGGGTCGACCTATCCTTTTGTGCACATGTGGGATTTTATTCAAAAATGAACTTTCCCTTGTCCAAATTGAGCACTTCAATAGTCAAAATTGGTTCTCCTTAAGAGTGGAATCTAGTCCCATGGTTGGAATTTATCATTGAGCTACCAAATTAACACCCCTCTCAGCCAAGGAGAAATTCCAATTGCATCATGAAATCATCACAAGTATCCTGTCATCAAATCATATCCTATCTTAAGTATCTCATCATCAAATGTCAACATTTCTCATATTTTCTCATCTCTGCTTATCCCTGCTTATCTCTTTATTATTTCTGCTCATATGTTGAAAATTATCGAATCTAAAAGAAGAATAATTTGACATTAGAGGGGAGCCTAAGCTACCACCCTCTATTCATTGAGGATCCATTGTTACCACCCATAATCACAGCTAGCAAGGAGCCCAATGCTGCTACCCGGAAAACATCAGAGAGCTTATCATCAGGGATCCTTGTTCAACCTGGAACCACATCGGGGAGAACATCTCAACTTGGAATCTAATGACAATGAGGAAGGTCTTATTGGACACTCTCACTTCATGTCCATGACAGTGGGGAAGTTCCTATGGGATACTCTCAGCCCAAGTCATCTCATCAAGCAATAGGCGAGATACAACTTACCAAGAAAGGATCACAACCATGCCATTTTGCAATCAATTGGCAAGATACCACTTGTTATACGAGGTAATGATCACAACAATAATATTACTTGTTTATATTCCCAACAATTAAATGCAATAATCATGTGGTATAACACCTGCATCACAATCATCTTGTATTTTATACCTCCAATCACTCTTTAAACCTATTGGCCAGATGGGGAGTGGTATTCCGTACAAGACTAGCTTGTGCGTATGATGTCAACTGGGGTATACTCTGCATATAACAAGATAGGGTAGAAAAATTTTCAAACTTATGGGTAAAAAATAGGCGTGATGCCCTATTGTACAAATATCCCTCAACCCCAGGATCCCTCCATGTCAATTCCTCGCCCTAGGAGCTCAGACAGGGGGGAAGACTTGACTCGGTATTCTCGATTAGTCTTGCTCTTTGTAGATCATAAACATATCATCGTGCTCATATCTGGTATCTGCTTAAACAACTCACTGAATAGTTCAATCATTATTTCTCATAGTAGCAGTCTCATGTTCATGCAGGAAATAAAATAAAATAGTATATTAGAACAAATATGTATCACAAAAAATATATTGTGTTTATCCCCCCCCTCACAAAGGTAGCAGACACAAGTCTAAGCTTGTCTTGTACGAAAACACTATCTCAATATATGAATATATCTCAGTTCTAGCTATATATGAGATTCTTTTTCAATCGAATCCCACTCTCTGTTATCACAATGAATCATTTCCATATGCAAAACCTGTTCAAAATAGCTCTCCAAAGATTTTATTCAACCTGCCTCACAACTAGAAACATTTTACTCAACCTAATTCGTGCTTAAAGCTATGTACTTCTCATCCAGATGTGCTCATCTCATCAATAATGCTCCCAAGTAGCATCAATACATCCATGCAGTTGTTAGCACTGCAATTTTTCAAAGTTTGGTCATCATTGTAAGTTGTGTCTTTGATCCTCTCTTGTCTCCTAGGTTAAAATGTGTATTGTTTTTTATCTTTTTTAACAAAATCCAAAATAATTTTGAGTCCAAAATTTTGTTTGTGTCATAGAGTTATTAGGGTAAATTTTCTTTTAATAATTCCTTTAACTGCTTTGAGTAGTTAAGGTCATGGGTTTAGCTTGAGAAGTCTTATTTATTCACCATGATATTTTCTATCCAAGGCTAAGGTCAAAATGTCAGAGTCATCAGTTGTTTTAGGAATAACACATAAATAGCTACCTTTATTTGCTAAGGCTAGTCAAATCTAATGCTACTCATTAAAGGCGAAATATATTACGGTTGAGGTACGAGTAGCTATTGGTTAATAATTTGGTGGAGTGAAATGTTCGATGGAATGAGTTGGAACCAAAATTTAAACCATTTGATATCTTGTCACTCTGTCTCACCGTGATTTATGGCATGCAGAGCTATTTTTCCATTTACCCCGAGAAAGCTACAGCAAACGGGTTCTTATCCTCTAGAAAGCAGTGTGTTACCTCGTATCAGCAGTTAGGGCTTCGTGGATGGTTGTTTTTGATAGTTTTGCAGGTGTGCATTAGTGGTTAAATTAACTGTTAACAGAATGGGTAAGGGTGGTAAGTTTAACCATTCAGAAACAGTCATTACTTGTTTCGTTGATCACCATGCAAAGCCATAGTTCCAAGCAGCAGGGTGGTATCGGTTTTTAAATATTTTTTCAGGAGAAAAATTTTCAGTTTCTTGGGCATTTTCCAAGTCATTCAATGGAGAGCAGGTCTAGATGGGATCTCGGACCTTCAGGATCATAGAGACTATCATTGCAAGAGCTACCCAAACATCAGCTGCATGTGAGTCATGGTATAAAAGGAAAACTCTGCTTCAAGCTTATTTAAATCCCTAACTTGAACCTCAACATGAAAATATAGATTGGACCCCTACGATTCACATTTCTTATTTTAGGGTTGAGTGGCAAGATGTTATTACCACAGTGCAGCGTTATATTACCTGTGAAGGTAGATTTTCTATTGTGCATCAATATCAAATGAGGTTTCTAGCTCACATATCAGGCTCTAAACCTATGAAATTACCATTTTTCCTTTATAAATCTCTATTGACAATGTCTCAAAAAATACAAAGAACCCCATACAATTCTCTTCACAATATTTATCACAGGGGTTTAATCAAAATGTTGGTGGTTTATCATCTGAAGAAGAAGAGAACAACATAGGAAAAGTTCTTAGCATATGAAGGTTTCAGCAATGTTAACTCAAGGGAAAGTGTAGGAATGCCTTTAAGTAAAAATACCGAAGAGGAGAAGTCCAGCCCTGCACCTACATGACCCCTTCACAAATTGGTCAATCTTCTACACCATCTAGCAGACAGACAAGGAACTCAGCTAGGAGAGCTAGAGTTCAAACCACCACTCCTATACCAACCATCACTCCTATACCTATAGTGCAACCAGCCAAGGAAGTTTACACTATAATAATACCTAAGGAGCCACAGAATTTGGGGTATTTTAGGAAGGAGCATGGAATAAAGCTTAAATAAAAGACTACCCTACCTGACAACAATGCAATGTCTAAAGGTAAGGAAGAGGTAGCTTCCTCTTCAAAGAGTAAACGTAGAAGAAAAATTATTTTGACAGAGGGATCTTCAGTGGAAGTCACCCCTGAAACCTTAACACCAAGCCTTGTTCTAGAGACTAGACAGGAGAATGAATAATAAAATGTCACTCCAGCAACAAGGGAACCAACATTGGCACAAGTATTTTCCTCTCTCAAAACATCAACAAAGGGGAAAAGTAAAGCTTCGGAGACTACAACAAAAGAACCAACTATAGCCCAAATTTATTCATCTCTCATTTCATCAGCCAAAGGAAATAATAAATCCATAATCCACTCATACTCATCTTTTGAAGAAGAAAGCAGTGAAACAGAGTTTACTGAAATAGAGTTTGAGGAGGGGTAGTCAAGCAGAGTTATTCATGGAATAAGGAGGCCTTCATACTTTCCTAATCCATACATAAAAAGGCCTCATACCAGACCAAAGAATAAGCTCGGGCTATCAGCCAAACTCATAGCCAATCCAGCTCTCAAAGATGAGAAAATAAACATAGATGAAAGTCTAGAAAATGATCCAGGGAAGAAGAAGACTCTGAAGAAAAAGCAAGTACAAAAGAGAAAGCCAAACAAGAGGGTCACTAAGGCAGAAGCTATTATGATTTTTTCTTCTATACTAGATCTTTGATGATTGAATGTCTAAAACAATGAAAATCTAAAGAATCATATCATTTTTGGCTTATCTACAGAATTTTTAGAAATAGCTACCCTTTCCAGAAAAGTAGCTATTATTTTCATAATTTGTATAAACATGTGAAAAGGTTGCTTTTTGGTTCTGATTTCGAAGAATGACACTAAGTGGTGATAAAGTGAATGCAGCCTCAATGGTAATGGTATTTTTCCAAGTGTCATCTAGTCAAGTTATCTTCCAGATGTCATTTTAATTTGGTTACTCATGCACTTTTGTGGATAAAGGTCTAGGTGTCCTTTTCAGTTGGCAGTTGCACTTTTTGTGGAGGCTTTTTTTCCAGAAAATGAGGAGCACCCAGCCACATCAACTTAGCCATTTCGAGCTCCATACTTTCATGTTTTGTCTTCATTTGTATTTCAGACTACTTTTCCGTTATGTTTAAGATAAACTTTACTATATGTATAGGATTGTAATAAAGTATCTAAAATAGACTTGCACTTTGTGTGGAAGCTTCAACAAAACATCTTCTTGTATATGTAATATGTAAAGAAATGAAGAAAGGGTTCTTTATTTGTTCATCTTATTGTTATTATGTTGTATATTTTTTAGTATATAATATATCGAGATGCACTATTGAGGACTCACAAATTGTATGGTGTGTGTATTGTTTTCCCTTCTGTTTTTACATATCTTATCTATATTTCAAGGTTTATTATAAAAGTTATATGTCATGCTTTTATCAGTCTTGTGAACCTCCAAGATATATTGATATGTTTTTGTATGTCTTGTTCCAAGTTTTCCTGAATCAGTATGAATTGACGATTGTTCATAAACATTCCTTGGGGTCGAATTAAATCATGTCTTATGTTCTTGTAATTATTTTGATCTAGCGTGCATGTTAATATGTTTTTTTCAGTATTGGTCCTTCAAGCATTCCTAATTCATATGGTCATGTTAGACGAAAGCATTCCTTGTAATGGGATTCTTAAAATGTAAAGTGAGACTCTTGTAAGTCTTTTAAAGCATTCTTTTACTATACATTTCAGGTCTATAATTTGTGCCACCCTTTCCTCTTAGCAGTTGGCTTTTGTTTTACATATCCATTATTTATCTTCCATTTTTCTAACCACCAGGCTACAAACTCAACCTTTCTACCACATCATGCACTAGTGCCCTCATATGTGTGAGGGATTCTTATTTTCTCAAAACCCCTTTTAGTGTGTAAGTTTCAACCACTTTCCACAAAACCTAATCTAATTATAAGAAAATCCCTTGAGCTTAAGATGTGTCTAGTCATGTGTTTGTTACAATCCAAATGTTGATTCCAGCGCTAACATCAGTCATATATGATAGGAATAATATCTCAGACCTAAAATTTATCGTCCCATGCAAATATATCAGAGTGTGCTTGGCAACAACCCAATGTGTATGAAGTGGCTCAATCATTAATTAAATCAAGTAATTCTCTGCAAAACATATATCTATATAGGTGTTACAAGGAACATCAATGCTTTAATAAACTATCAGTTGCCTAGTTAGGTCCAGAAATATCTCTAAATAACATTTTGACATTCAATCAAAGTGTCCAAGGATTTTCATTTCCACTTTCCAAAAAAAATTCAATAGCTTTACGATGTATATTTTCTTTTCCAAACTTCATAAAGTAATTCATTGTTCCATGATTCTTAATTTTGAACTTCATAGGCCAACTCCCTCTTACTTTGATCATCAGAGGCTCATTACCTGTAAAGAATAGATCGTCAGCATTCAAAAACAAAATCAAAGGCATACCTTGGACCACTTTTGAAGTAGATGTTTGGATCGACACATCTTCCTAGCTTCACCAAGTAATTGTTAATGTGAACATATCAGGCTCGGCAAGCTTACTTCATACAATGTTATCTGCAATCATTATATTAATCAAACCAATACACTCAGACTCACAGAAATCAATATTTTTCAATAAAATCAACTAAGTCAGTCTATCAGGCCTTATATGTCAGATCAAATCTAATATCAAAGTCATAAAATTTTCTACCAATGTCACTATGACAAACTCTTCGAACCATTTGTCAAGTAAAGCTCACATCCAAATACCAAGTTATGACTTTATCTATGGTCATGTCAAAAAACTGTTACTAAGCAATATCAAACTCCATCAAGCCATCCACATAACCATAATATGAATTATTTTATACATCACAGATAATTCATATAAGTTTCATGCATTCATTGTAAGATTATTGCATTCTGAATCACTATTGTTTATACTTCACTCAATGTGCCAATTCCAATTATGTTAATACATAATCAATACTAAATACCATATTATTCATTGAATGTCACTATGCCCTCATAGTACTTGTCATCAAGGCAAATTATCAGTTATCAAATCAAAATCCTAATTTGATATCATTGTGAATTCAATCAATCCATAAGCCAAAACATATCTATGGGCTATCAAGCATCATGTCAAAACTCCAAAACCAGTCAGCCAAATCTTATCAAAACCTTTATATTGTTATAAAATATTGTCATATACTAGCTTCAATGATCAAATAACATTTGCATATTTAGGTCCCCTACAAACACAAGTTTAGTCAACACATTCACATCATTTATTCAAAATTCCCTACTCATAGAATTTTCTATTGTCTTCTCCATATTTTTAGAATCTCCATACACCTGGGGTTATCTTTTTTTTATGCATAGGGTTTTAGATTTTGTGTCCTACAAGAAAAAATGCACCCATATCCCTTCTTTTGTGCAGTTGGGAGGCCTATAACCACATTTTTAAGCCTTTCTCCCAACGATTGGGGATTAGACTAGGAAAAACCTTATCTTCTCAGACCAAAACTTGTTGCAAACTAACAACATCAAATATTTGACTATTCGTTGCCAAAAATATTACTTCAACAATAAAGAATCTTATATACATTTAATGCAAATAGGTGTTAAAAAAATATTATAGAAAATTTCTCCCTCTAAATGGGAAGCCACTTTAGTCATCATCATTCAAGACATCAACCTGTCTATCATAATATTGTCATGCATCAGTAGAATTTTTAGATCATGAAATCAAACTATATCAGTTTCTAAAACATATATTCATCATGGTCATAACATGTTAGCATCAGCTACTTCATCATTGTGTATGAATATGACATCAATCTTTAATCAAGGGTTAAAGTCATATGATTAGGTTAGTTAGTAGGTGTATCATCATACTTCAAATATCATAATCATTATATCATTTATTTATAATATTACTCAACCATCAAGTCGGGGCATTCGGATTTATCACATTGTCCAATTTACTAAGCTTATAAAAACCTAAACAAGGTCAACAAGAATATCTTGAATATCAATCTTATTGTTACACTTCTATCATCAAGGTTATCATTCTTATCACAAGCATTAACAATGGTATCAAGTCACCATAAATAAAAAATAATGTAGCTAGCCCGCTTCAGGAAATCCATCATGAGTAAAATGTAAACTTTTTTCCAAATATCAAGTGCACCCATATATCATATGTACCATAAATCAAACTTAATTTCATATGTATATATGATTCATTCATGAAGGTAAAATTCCCATTATACCTTAGGGCTTATCTTTCCATCCAATATTGTAGCTGAGAAAATACACTATACATACCTTATAACATTCAAATACCTATGCACTTTGTATCACTTACTTGTCATGGTAAACTGTGGCTCTTCTCTTCCTACACTAGCTATATTTTCTTGCACTGGCTATATTTTCCTACATCTCGAATGATCCTCAAGAAGTATCCACATTTCACATCTCATCAGGAGGTTAGAAGTGTCCAAATACTCAAATATACATGTAGGAAGTATAATCAATGATCAAATCAATAAATATAAACAAAATTAAAGACATAAATAAGTAACATAAATTGAAAGAGTGTTTATCTTCAATGGGAGGTGATCATCTCCCTATTGAACCAGCCTTCAAGTGTCATGATTATCCATTTTCCATATAACATTTTTTCTTTCATGATATTTCAACCAACTTCATCAGAAACCAAGCCTAATTGAGACTATCCCATCTTGGGCTACATCAAATCTGTCACAAGTGTTAAAACAACTTCACACTGATCATGTTATGGTTTCTATATTTCATATCTCAAATATTTATCATTATCTAGGGTTTATTCCGAAACCTAAACTCATAATATCCATCAAACCCTAATAGCTAAATTGCATAGGTTTTCTTTCAAACCCTAGTATTTTTTTTGGTCTCCTCCATATTCTCTTACTTCCACGAAAGGTGTCTTATCGGGGGTGATCTCAATGACTTTTCTTCGGCCCATCTCTGACATCATGTTAAATTTTCTTAGGGATATATTATTCTTTGCATTGAGAATTTTCTTTCATGTATTTCCATATTAAATTCACTCCACAGCATCATAACATTATTCATATTTACAACATCATTCAACAACATATGAAACTATATAGAAAGAACAATATCATCATCAATGCAGCATAACATAAAGGAACAATAGATGAAAATCATTCACACATAGATACACCATTATTGGTCAAAGACCAAGGCAGAACCCACTACGAGGAAAACCCTTTCAAATTATTCTTCTTATTAGATTGTCATTAAATGATTCAGCAAAAGAGAGTACAATTATCCATATCTTCAACTATAATTGTATCTAGAAAAATAAATAAATAATTACAAATAAAAATAAATATAAAATAAAACAAAATTAATAATAATAATAATAAATAAAATAAATAAACAACATCCATGAGATAAACCCAACGATGTTAATAATAAAAACTTTCATTTAAAATCCTATGATCAATTATCATTGTTTATTGTCAACTGTCGAACTCTGCGATCAACTAGCAAAATTTGTGGTCAATTGTAAAATTCAAACCGTATATTCCAACCGCACGCAAAGAGTGATGTGTGTGTGGATGAAACCCTTCAATGACACGTATGAGCATGCGTGCTTTCAGTTGTGATCAAAATCCACTTGAAGCATGTATGTGTCTGGAAACTAGAACCCTAAACACACGTGCGAGCTTCGGACCCTGCAATCTCAGACCTGTACGAACCAAACTTTGCGACCCATCCTCAGACCTATGTGAGCCAAACCCAAAGAACTAATAATGATCATGATGATTATGCTCTAATGAGGGTCACTTGACTTTTATTTATAGGCATCCGTGGGTGTCCAATTTCTCTTTTGTGTTGGCCTTTCCTTTTGTGCACATGTGTGCTTTTCTTCAAAAATACACTTTCCTTTGTCCAAATTAAGTGCTTCAATAGTCAAAATTGGTCCTCTCGAAAAGAGGAATCTAGTCCCATTGTTGGAATTCTTCACTGAGCTTCCAAATTAACATCTCTAGTAGTTATTTCTTCTATTAGAACTGCATTATACTTAATCCCAAAAATTTAGAGCATTCACATAAAATTTAGAGCAAAACCAAATAACAAAATAGAAAATAAATAAACCCTAAGAAATATACCTTGTATTAATGAAAACCAAAGGTATAAATCTACATTCACTTGCCTCTTTAAGGTAGAAACCTTCTAGAGAAAATCTCTCAAATACAATAATGATTCTTGAGAAAAAATTACATAATATTTTTACTTGATGTACAGTTATGCATAGAGAATATTAACTACCTACAAGCCACTTATAATGATGGCCTAACTAACTAATTTAGGATTTATGTATCCATATTGGATCATAATACAATTTGGAATCTATATAGATACTTTCTATGTGGAAAAATTTAGAAGAATCAACTTGCAAGGCCATTTTAGCAACATGTCCCAGTTAGGAAAACTGGGGGTTGAAACCTTCTAGGGCCATTTTAAAGCATCAAATGAAAATTTTTGGATTTTTATGGTCTGGAAATTATTCCCACACCCTTGAGATTGATCTACACACCAAGGCCTTCCAATTATATAAATCACCTAAATCAATGATTGTATGTGAAAGTTATGACTCCCAAATATTGACCTACCTTGTTCACCACCATGGTAAGATTGGATGCCACATTAGCCCCATTAATTTCACATGTGGGGCTAGCCATATGTGTAATTTAAAGAAAAATATATAATATCCAAAATATTATCACTATTGAGTGTTGAGGAAGTCAAAAACCTGCCCTTAAATGGCTATTGGTAATGTTAAATATTGAGCCACTAGGAGGAGAAGGGGTTCCATTATTTTTCATTGTATTTGTTCCATAGTTTTGCAGAGAAACGAGGTCTATTAATTTGGAGAGTATAAAAAAGGAGGATAAGATTCTCTAACAGTATTATAGATCTCAATGTCTCAAGTAACTACACAAAGACTACCTATTTCTTTGTACTTTCTAGAGAAAATATAGCTAAGCGGCCTCACCTTCTAGCTGGGTTTTCTCCCGTAATGAGTTTCCCAAGGAAAATATTGATTTTATTTGTGGATAGTGTTTTATTTATTATTTTTTTTCTCTATTTTTCACATTTTAGTTATTTCATACATTTAAGCGGAGAACTAGTAATTAAAGAATCTGAGATCCAAAGGAAATTAGCCTTCATAATAAGGATTTCATTATTTTATGAGATTTTTTGTGGAAAATTGTTCCAATCGAATATCCGCAATAGTTAACAAGTCACTTATTAATAAAGAGGGCCAATTTTATAAGAACTATTAGCTAACTATTTAGTGGGACTTATTTAAGGAAGGTGATATCATACATTAATAAAGTATCCTAAGTAAGGGGGTTAGGATAGGACCCTAACAAATTGTTCACATGATAGTTAAACTAATTTCTTAGTATCTTTTGATTCACATTTTATAGTTTAGTACTAATGATTCTTACATGGTAATTAAGCTTGATTATTTCCATATCTCGACAATATTTCTTGACCTACTTCATTCCCCTGTTGATATTTCTCTCTTTTATTTTATGCACCTCTTGTACTTTTGCATAGCATCAATGCTTGCGGCATTTTGTCCTCCCACATATTGCAAGATATATAGGCTTGGATAATAAAGGATTCCCTTATAACATCATTGTATTTTCATCATTATGAGAACCCATATATCATCCTTTATATTTGTTTCTTATAGCTCCATATTAGTGCCAACTCATTTATAATAGCTCTTGTAAGGCAGGAAAAATGTTGATCATGAAATTCACACTTCAATACACAGAAATACTCACCCATGGGAGGTTCCTTATGTAATATACCCCTATGAAAGCATAAATCATGACCCATCAAATGATGATACGATACCTATCAAGTATTTCCTAATGTGATATATCACTTTCTTGAAGCCTCTCTCACTCTATCTTATACATAGAACATAAATAGGATATGTAGCACTAGGGTGGGTTCTTTAGGTCATTTTTCCCCTTTGGTTTCCATTTTACTTATTTTAACCCCTTAGGTAACCCACTTTGGGCATTACTTAAACCTCATGTGATCAGGTGCTCAGTGTAAAAGCTCAAAAAACAAAGTGCTCAAAATCAAATAAAAACTAAACTAAAGCAAAGAGCTCATCGTCAAGAATCCAGCACAATTTGTTTCGTCGAAAACGGAGTTCGGATGAAGAAGATAAGAGCATGTTGTTCATTTTCTTAAATAGCTAAAAAATTTGTAGAAGTGACAGGTTGGTGACATGGTAGCCCAGTCAGCAAATTTAAATATATTATGGGAATATTCTTTAGTTTCACCCAATGACACTGTGACAAGAGTCACTGCAAGATTCACCGGTTTGGATTAGGAAGGTGATTTTTTTTTTAAAGTCTCCAAGGTCGAATTTGCAAGTTTAATGGTGCATTTTAATTACAGGGTTGAATTAAATTATATGTGGCTCAAATTTTTTTTTTATAGTCGAATTACTATATATAAACCATAGTCGACACATATATATTAAATCTGGGTGCATATTACTTTTAAACCAAAGTTTTAAGACCTTGGTTAAATTTCGGAGAAAAACTTATCATCATATGGGTGGAGATCAGGCTCAACCCCACGACCTCCCGCGCGCCAACCACATGGCTTACCACCAAGCCACCAACGTAGTCCTTGTAAGACTATGGGTTCGACTTGTATTTAAATTTGCAAGGTTTCAACGACAGGGGTTTGGAGGGGGCCATCCCCCTCCCCATATGAACTATCCATCAAATCGAAGGCGGAGCAGAAACACATATGCACAGATTAGCATTTAAAACCCAAATTAATTAACCATAATCTCGGTGATCAGCGTTTATCCAATTTTTAATATGGGATTTATTAAAATGCGCTTAGTGCAATAACTGCAAATTAACTTAAATTTAATTGCAGTTAAATGCTAATTAAAACAGCTTAAGAATAGCGGCGGGTTTGGCAGAGTCCGCCAGTTTCGACGGATTTTCAAATTTAGTTGTGTTAGCTGGAGTTCTATCCAATTTTGGAGGAGAATTCTATGGAAAAATTAAATGAAGCATAACTGGAGAAAAATTCAACCAATTTTGGCTTAAGAAGAGTCTGTCCTGGTAAATTTTTATGTTCTTAATACAATGGAGAAGGTTTCAGGAGCAGTAGGTGAATGTAAATAGCATTTTTTTGCACATTTGAGCTAATACAGAGGCCTAAGCCATGGAAGATGGACCAAGGAGATGTAGCCTAGGAGTGATGAACTCCTTCATAAAAACATTGTTTTAATGGATCAATTGTGATGGTTTGTTGTATATTTATTTGTTGTTGTTCATCATTGTGTTTTAATGTTTTTATGTTCAAGAATTCAATATAATATCCATACATTTACATGTTTAACACTCATAAACACCAAGGAAACCTATGCACATAAAGCAAGAGATCAGGAAATTATTTATAAATATGAAGATGAAATTAGCACAGCAAAACTGACATTCAAATTTAGATCATCATGGGTCTATTTTTGGACACCAACCCCATAATACAATCCCATGTTCACTTTATAATTACAAAGTCACCTGAGGAAAATCACCATATTCATCTTGTGCCACTAACCATATTGTTAAATTCCCTTTTGATATTGTGACTATGAATCCACAAGTCTCATAATAGAGGGTCATTTTGGGTTTAAAAGTTGTATTATTGTTGACTCATTATCACCCACTTACTACAAGGATTGTAAAGTTTCGCAAATCATATATTCTTGTGTTAAGAAAAGAAACTAAGAAGGTGGAGTCCCATAGGAAAATTTCATCAATTATTTTATATGGCACTTTCATTAGGTATGAATGTTAGTGGTTTTTTTTTATTTTATTGATTCATCATGTATCCTTTTTGCTGAATACTTCTATTGTCCATAACACAAATGTTTTTGCATGCATGATTGTACACGACATTTAAAAGGATAAATAAGTAATTGTGAAGCATATTGTTGACATTTGTGAGACCATTATTTATGTTTTAAAAAAAAGGTTCATGATGAATCCTTCACAACTTATGTACATTGCTTATGGTTCTACACTTGATAAAATAGTGATATTTAAGGCATACCGCCTTAATATTCATGTAATGCCTTGTTGTGACATAAAGAGTTTTATAAATGGGAATCATCGTGCCATATGAAACCCATACTCATTAAAAAACAAGACATAAACCTTAAATTTATATTATGGTTGCTCCTACCTCGCAGGAAATATGTTTAAATATTGAACACGGTATAGGTTTTAGGTTTAAAGTGTTGCTTAGATATTATTGATATTATATGATGTAGAGTCATCACATAAAGAAGCTATGTCATACCTATGATACCAAACAAAGTTAATGGTTTAAACATTGTATTAATTACATGTAAATTAATTAACTCCAAGATGACATATTAAATTGATCCGAATTTATGCAAGAACACAATAAAATACAAAATAAACATAAATGCATAGATGTAGAAGAAAATATACTTCATTTCATTAATATCAAATAACTGAAATAAGCTTATAGGCGGAATGGAAATAAACTAGCTCGAGAGATGGTAGTTTATCTCTGAGAAGAGATGTGGCAGCTACATGCCTTTGAACTATGTTAAAATGATGCTTAAGGGACTTTTTATTATTGAACAACATGGTAAAACCCTAAACAACCAA
The DNA here is from genome assembly GCA_034641835.2 of Pinus albicaulis. NCBI lineage: Eukaryota > Viridiplantae > Streptophyta > Pinopsida > Pinales > Pinaceae > Pinus > Pinus albicaulis. Next base: position 855,025,429 of record CM076584.1, read on the forward strand.
AACCATAACCTCGGGAGATGGAACGCCAAGAGCTTGTGGGCTTTGTTGGGGTTAGTTGGCCAAAAAACTTCCCAGGGTCGTAACTTGGTCATATTATCTTTGTTTGGCAAATACGATATATCTTCATAAATATCTCTCTAATTACTACAATATTTGCTACAGGAACATGCCTACGTATATAGGTCTACTAAGTACCTCCAAAAAATGTTGTTTAGGGGTCAAAACTGCTCCAAAAGTTTAGGACCTGAAAAACTGCTAAAAATAGTAAATGTTGCTATAAACAAGGAAACTAATGAAACCAATTGGAGATCTAGGTGGAATAGGTGGGTGGCCACCAATATCCACCTAGATCATTCATCCCCCTTTAGGAATAAATGGTCCCCATTGCGTGCAAAGCCTCCATGAGGTGAGGAAATTTATGTTGAATCTTTTCCTTGGTGAACCACTTGCCCTGGTGAAGGAGTTAGCCTACTTTGACAACTCAATATAGCTGGATCCTATGTTGGCAGGTGTCCTTGATATGTGTGTCAATGATCTGATTATGTGTGCCATGTTCCATGCAGTCTAAGTTTAACTCTATTGGTGTGCTTTTTTTTGCAATGTCGGATCTGTCTAGCAATGGTGGAAAGTAGGGCCAAAGGTGGTCCACATTGAACATTAGGTGCAGACCAAGGAATGGTGGAATACTGAGCTCAAAAAATTTTCCCCTACAGCCTTGATAATGGTATATGGCTCATATTAGAGTGGGAAAAGCTTGTGGTGGGGCCCAACGAGGCGCTTCTTCTTCAAATGTAGCCAAACTTTGTCGCCCACGTGTAACTTATGTGGCACCCGATGTTGATAATGTCATTGGTTGTAATTAGCATTGGCTCTATCCAATATGTAATGGAATTATTGGTGAATGTGTTGAATGTGCTCAATGAAGTTGTTCACCTTGTCGACTTCGGACTGGACATGAGCCGAATTTTCCTAAGTAGCTGCAAATGGTATGGACACATCAATGGGACATAGTGGCTGGAATCCCACACCCACCTGAAAGGGGTTGTGGTAGTTGAACTGTGGAGAGCCCAGTTATAGCTGTGTTGGACATAGGGGAAGCTTTCATCCCATGTGTGTGGATGCTTCGAGTTATACATGCACAGAATGTGTCTGATCATCCTGTTGACGACCTTTGTTTAGCCATCAGTTTGGGAGTGGAAAGTTGTGGACTTAGTGAGCTTGGTGTCCAGCATCAATGATAGACTTGACCAAAATGTACTGAGGAACATGATTTTTTGGTCTAATATAACGGACTATGGGATCCCAAACTATACCCACACTCGCTCAAAGAAGATTTTAGCAGGGGCTTTTGTTGTGATATTCTTCTTGCAAGTCGCCATAATGGCCATCTTAGAGAATATTTTGACGACCACAAAAACATAGTCGTTTACATGCTTGGTAGAAGGAAGTCCCAACATGTAATCCATGGAGATGGATTCCCACGGTCGACTAGGGGTAGGCAGCGGAGTATATAGGCCTTGCTTCTTAATGTTTGGTTTGGAAATGGTGCAGGAAGTGCACGATCTGATGTACTTCTGGACATCATGTCAAAGGCTCGGCCAATAGAAATACTTCTGCAGTATTTCCATTGTTTTCTCGACCCCGAAATGTCCAGCGACCCAACTATAGTGCGCTTCCAAAATAATCTTGGCAGGCTTGCTTGAGGGAACACAGTGGTGTCTTGAGTGGCATAACAGTGCATCCTGGAGGTGAAAATGTGGAACTTTCTTACCCTCCACGGGTGTTTGGTATGTGTTGCCAAATTTTGGATCACTTTTGTAGAGATATTGCGGCCAACCCGAAGCCCCATGCCCACAAGAGTTGAGCACAATGGTTAACGCCACGATTGGCAGTTATTTGAGGCGGTCTGAAACATTATTGGTGTTTCCCTTCTTGTACTTGATGTTCAAATGGAACTATTGCAGGTATGTGGACCATTTCTGATGGCGATATTTTTTCAATTTCCCTTGTGTCTATATGAACTATAGGGGTCGGTGATCAGTGTGGATGACCGTTTCCTTCCCAAAAAAGTAATTCTTCCATTGTCAGCAAGCCTACACAATGGAATACATATCTTTTTCATAGGTGGGATACTTTCATATTGTTTCTGAAAGTTTCTCACTGTGATATGCCATTGGATGCCCCTACGAGTAAGCATTTCCCGAATAGAATATTCAGAGGAATTTGTCTTGATCTCAAATGGTTACTGAAAGTCTGGTAATATGAGCATTGGTGTAGAGAAGAGGCGATTCTTCAACTCTGCGAATGCCTTCTGTTGAGATTCGGACCAAAATAATTTTTATTTCGCTCCTCCCTTGGCGACTTGACTCAAAGGCCAAGTGATATGAGAGAACCCCAACACGAACCCATGGTATAAATTGGCAATACCCAGAAATTTCTGGAGATATATTGGAGTGGTTAGGTCTGGCCAATCCTGAATGACCTGGATCTTGGTTGGGTCCACATGCACCCCTTGCTCATCAATAATATACCCAAATATTGAACCTGGGTCATGCCAAAAGTGCATTTCTCCAAATTGGAACACAACTTATTTAGCCATGGTGTTTAGAGGACCTGTCAAATGTGGTGGAGGTGCTCTTCCCAACTCTGGCTGAAGATCAGGATGTCATCCAAATAGACTACCATGAATGAGTTACTGAATGGTCGCAAGATGTTTTCCATCATCCTCATGAAGGTTGCGGGAGAATTCGTCAACCCGAAAGGCATGACTAGCCATTCAAAAATTCCCTCCATGGATTTGAAGGTATTCTTGCACACATATGAGGGTTCAATCGATTGGTACCTGGTGATACCTGGACTTCAAGTCAATCTTGCTGAAATATTTGGCCTCATTGATTTAGTCCAAAAGGTCATTAATCCATGGGATCGGATATCTATTATGGACAGTGATATTGTTCAGCGCCCGATATTTAATACATAGTCTCCAAGTCCCATCCTTCTCTTGCACCAACATGATCAGGCTCCCATAGGGCGATGAACTTAGCTAGATGTGACTTTTCTGCAGCAGCTCATGAATCTTCCTTTTTATTTCATTGTTCTCCAGAACAGAGCGCTGATAGATTGGTCCATTGGGTAGCGGCGCGCCTGGGGTCATATCGATGGAGTGCTTGACCTAACAGTGGAGAGACACCCTTGTAGGTGAGGTGAATATTTCCTCGTACTCCTCTATGACCTTGTCCATCTATTGTTGTCATGCAGAGGAGCCTTGTTTGGAGGTCATGGCCACATTCTTCTTCTTTCCCTTAGAGTGGATCATAAGGAAAAAAAATTTCCCAATTTGGAAATGAGCTTAATGCATTGCTTCGCAATGATAAAAAGGATGGAGGTAGGCAGTGCTACCTCTAGTATCATATACAACTTATTACCCAAACTAACAATAACAACGTGAGACAGAGACTCATACACAACATGTCGCTTCCACAAGTAGGGTTGGCCTAATAATACATCACAAACTTCAAGAGGAGCAACATCACATAATACCTCATTCGTGAAGGGCTTGATGTTGTAGGGAAAGCGACATTTTTGGCTGACACAGAGATCTTGTCCTTGGTGAAGCCACTCGATGGTGTATGGTTGTGGGTGTGTCGTGATCAGCAGGCCTAGCCGCTTCATGACCTCTGCTAAAATGAGGTTCCTTTGACTCCTGCTATCAACAATTAACTGCAGCGAGGAACTCTTCACCCACATATGGGAATGGAAGAGGCATTCCCCCTCCTATGGATCTCTGGGTTCTTCCTTCTGAATCTTGGTGCTGGAAATGGTGGCACTGGGATCCGCATCAATAATCTGCTTCCCTTTGTCATTCCCCTTGTCGGGTTCTGGCTCAGAGTCATAATATGCATCTAATTCAGAAGCCTTCAGCTCGGCCACCAGTGACTGCTTGGCCCGATACACACTTGTGTTGTGAGTGGAGCTCTTATGGAACTCACACCACTTTCCTGTATCCTTTTTTGGCTTCGTGGTGTTTTTCTTTGCTTGCGGCTTTGACGGGTTGTCCTGGGCCGCCCCTCCTTGGCCTTTTCCTTTGTTCTGCAATTTGGGGGCGCCTTTCCCTTTCTTCTGATTTGCATAGCCAAAATATCGCTTCTTCTGTTTGAATTTATGCTCAATCTTGGAATCATACCAGTATGTTTCACCAAGCGAGGAGATGTCGAGGAACTCCATTTCCTCCTAGATGTATCTATGCAGACAACTGCGGTACTTAAACACCAAATTTTTCTCTGAATATTTAATACCCAACTTTGTGTGCAGGATATGGAACAGGTTCATCAGCTCATGCACATCTTGATCCCTTTGTTGCCGCAGCGTAGTCCATTGTATGTACTTGTCCTCATAGCTCCCCACGGGGTAGTATTGTTCCTTGATGGCGTCTCGGAAAGAATTCCAAGTGGGTGCATCTGAGAATAGGGAGGATTCCCCCTCGTCCTTTTGCTCATAGTAGGTTTTTCACTAGTCCTTGACATGGGGGGCATATTTGAGGAGCACAAAAGTAATATTTTTTCGATTGGAAAATTTATGAACCGAAAAATATCTTTCTAATAGATTCATTCATCTATCTATGGTGTTTGCATCTATTTGGCCCTCAAATATGGGAATGTAGAAGTTAACTTGTACCTTAAAAGGAGTGGCGCCTCCATAGTGGTTGTCGGATGAAGATGCATCGTCGATGGGTAGCCATCGAAGGATCTGGGCAAAGTTATCCATCATCGCGTTCCTATGTTTCTCGAGGACCTCCTTGAGCAATATTTTGATAGGATCTCCTACTCCCTCATCTTTATTATCCTCTACCATGGGATGTCAACAGGATTTGTGAGGCTGATCTTGTAAAGGATCAACCAGATTGAGCCCTTACTCCTTATACCCCGATCTCATTGGGGACATGCAAAGAAAGATCGAGAAAGAGCATACCACTATGATACCATTGATCAAGATTTATGTAGGAAGACAATAAAATACAGAAATAAAAATAAACAATAGATGCAGCAAAAAATATACTTCATTTCATTAATATCAAATAACTGAAATAAACTTACAAATAGAATGGAAATAAACTAGCTCGGGCGATGGTAGCTTATCTTTGAGAAGAGATGTGGCAACTACATGCCTCTGAATTTTGTTACAATGAGGCTCAATGGCCTTTTTATTATTGAACATGGTAAAACCATAAACAACCAAAACCCTAACCCTAGGAGATGGAACGCCAAGATTTTGTGGGCCCCGTTGGGGTTAGTTTGGAAGCCAACTTCCCGAGGTCGTAACTTGACACATACGATATATCGTCGGAAATATATCTCTAAGTACTACGGGATTTGTTGTTCTAAGGACCTCAAAAAAACTTCAATTAGGGGGTAAAACTGATCCTAAAGTTTAGGACCCAAAAAACTGATAAAAATGGTAAATGCTTCTATAAACAAGGAAACTAATGAAACCGATTAGGGGTCTCGGTATAATAGGTGGGTGGTGACCAATATCCACCTCGATCATAAATGGATCTTGTGCATTAATTTTATGGGCTTAATATGATTTCAAAGGTGGTATAGTTGACGAATTTGGTAGGTGGATTTTGTTGAAGTTTCATAGATGTCAACTCCATGCATTAATGTTGATGGGAATGGTGCATTAACATTGTCTATTTTCAGCCAGGCCATCTTGAAATTCATTATGGTATTTTGACATGCAATGTTTCTTCGTTATTTAGAAAGCTCTGTCACTAAGAACATTAGATCTATAGAGAATTTGGAACTGCTCTGAATAGGTAATTCATCAATGACTTGCATATGTTTATAAGCTTAATGCTTGATGTTATCATTGATTAAGGTTAGTGCTTTTTGTAGCTTAACACTCTAGATACTATTTTTGTTTTACATGTTAAATGTGGCCTAGATGTATTATAGATGATTTTGGATACTTTATTTCCCTACTTCATTCTTTCACTCATAAAATGAGATTGTGTGCTATAGAGATGTTGAAGTTGGTTTTGCATGGTTCTTTCTACCATAGTTAAGAAAATTATTTGGTACAACAATATGTTCTAAGTTTTCTTGCATGAATTCATAGTTTCACTTTGCACACTCCCATCCTTTCTCAGTTCAATTTATTTAATAATTTTATATGATTATGTTTGAAGGAAATGTAGTAGGTTCAAAATGTGGTTTCCATAATTAAATCCATGTTTGACTTTTTGAGTTGAATGTGAAAATGGTTGTTCATTTTAAGTCGGCTATAGACATTATTCGAGTTGTGTTTAGTAAAGAGTATACTTTTAAAGAGATTCAAACTCTAGTTGGAATAGTACATCGTGAAAAAGGCGGGTTCTAAGTTAAATGTGAAATATCTGTTAGCATTAATTATGTAAATATACATTGGTTCATATTAAAAGTAAATAACAAGTTTGAGGGTGAAAACCTAACCCAAGTCTAAGATAAATAGTGATATGACTTTAAATATGAATTTGGGTTTGAACTTGGTTCATAACCGAGGTCAAAACAAGGATTTATGTGACAAATATTTATATTATCAATTTAATATTTGATTATGTGAAATATGGTAACAGTATTTTATGGTTAAAAGTATTAACTTATATTTCAAAAGAAAATAGCATGAGTTCAGGAATAGAAGCACTAAATCGAACTCAAGGTAAGTAATACAATGATATATGACTTCAAGTCTTAATTTTTAAAGTTTATGAGTGTGTTTGCTTTGTGTTAAGAGGGCCTGGGTTTGAACCCTATTCATACCTGAGTATTCCATATATATTCCATATATGTTCCTGTTCTACACAGTCGACTATATGATAAAATATAATAAAAAACAATGACATGGATATTTGTTTCATGGTAAAATAATTTTAACCTAAGATCTCAAAAAGTGAAAGGATATAAGTTGCAAAGTTGAATTATTGTATTGATTTGTATATGATACATGAATATTTATATTATAATGCATATTATATTTAGTTAATGATAAACGAAACATATGAAGTCTCGATTATACAGCTTGATTGGGTCTAATAGTTAAGAGCATGTGTTTCCTTCGAAGAGGTCACAGGTACAAAACCAGAGGGGAGTAGAGTATGGGTAGAATATGTATGCCTTCGTAGTCTGAGCGGAAGTGAGTCCCTTGTCCCACAAACAAGAAAGTCTCATACATCAATTTGGTGTTTGGCTTCGCTGTGACCTTAAAATTAGATTATTATTATTATTATTATTATCTCAATATTCTTTCTACAATAGTCACATCAATTAATTATTAAAAGGAAACATGGAGTTTTTTTATGGTAATAGTTTGAAGAAAGTTAACATTACAGCATTTTTGGAATATTTTGAAATGAAGAAAAAAATAAACGCTTCTATCTTATAATTTGAATCCTACGCATCATTCCATATATTCCTTTTACAGGGGAGACACAGAGCTACTCATTCGACTCTTGTAAGAATTAATTTCTCGCTATAATGACTAGATCCAATAGGCAACGGGATCGGTTACAGGATAAAGGATAGCAACCGGGAAAGAAGCAGAGCCATAGGTGAAGGTTACGGGGACGGTTTGCTCAATTATAGAGCTAGCACCACCTATAACAACCTAGATCATATTTAATAAGAAGATCAGGAGAATTCGAAGGATCAGTAGATGATCATCTGTATGGCTAAAAGTATTCTGGTGGAACATGGGTAACTTCAAATTTTCCCGCCCATTCTCGTGTAGTAACACCAATTAGAAATTCGTCCTCCCTAAAATGGGTGTTGCTAGTCGATGAATCTAGTAAGACAAATGTTTTCCTCTCTTCTCGAAAAGGCAGTTCCCAATCCAGAATCATTTGATATAGCAATTTCAGTTGAATAAGCTTTGTTGCTTCTCTTGCCCTCGCCTCTGCTGCTCTAGCTCTTGCCTCTGTTTCCAATGGTGGGATTGTGACTCGATTTGCGTATGCACCCCTCTGACTCAGCTCCACAAGCTCAAATTCATAGCACTACATCCACCCTTCACCGTTCCATCCTTCACCCTTCCTTCTAAAATTCAACTCTTGCCCACACCCCCGGATGAAGGTAAGGGAAGGGGAGCTAAGATTCCTTAACAGCTAACTAACTTGATGGAGATTCCAAGAGGTAAAGTTGGGCATGAGCTATAAGCATTGAGTTCATTCCGATCAGTGGGTTACAATCATAACCTACTAGTCTCGAGTTCATTATGTGGGCCAAGCCATTACCTTTATGGATGGGTGATTAAGTTGTTGGATATTAATTATGGAAAAAACGTGAATCGGTGGAATGTGAGTATTGAACCTACTTGAGATAATGATAACAAAGTACCTTGTAAAATGTAATTTTGCTCTGATGCCATGTAGAAATATTGCTCTTATACCATGTAGAAAATATTTACCAATGGATTCAATCTGATCTTGTAATGCACTAAAACAAGATATTGAATCTTTCTACAAAAATTACAGAATACAAAACATTATCGCTCAATCACATGCAAGTAAGAGAAAGAAGTAAATTAATCACACAACACAAGATGTTCTTGGGGAAAGAAACTGCTCAAAACCCCTCTATCTATATTGTGTATTAATTCAAGGAATCATGAAACAATACAATGCTTAATCTCTCATGAGATTCTCCAGCACTCTCTTGAATATCTCACTCTAATCCTGCTCAAAACTAGCTTACAATGCTCTGGAAAAATTGACAAACACTTAGCCAATTCTCAGCCTCTGCTTAGCCCAGCATTGCTCACGCAATTCTTAAAGAATTAGTCCCCTATTAAATAGGATAAATTCCCTTCATTGATTGTGCAATGCATCATGGCATCTGAATGACTGTATAATTTCACATGGCCAATTTTTATAAATAGAACTGATAGTTATGTTCCCTTTAACCTCTGTTTCAATTGGGTATTCCTCAGAACTCAGATGCATGCAGCTATTAATAGTGAATTATCAATTATATGATTGATCACTACTTTTGAATTAAATCTAATTTAATTCATTGGACCTCTCACTAGCTCATCACTCAGTTAGAACTAGTTAAACTGATTTTAACTTGATTAATTGAATTAACTTATTCACACATGTACCCCACTAATGCATCAACTGCAACTGGACCCCAAAAAATTAGGCTCACTCTACATGCCTTGTCTTAGACCCTCAACTCGAATTTCTTGAACTAACTTAGTCTTCATGACTTAGTTAACTGATACACGTTGTTATGAGATGAAATTACAATTTATTGTCCAATTTATTTAAGGGAAAAATAAATTAGATGCCCCACATTCCTCACCAGTAATTCCTCACCAATGTGCATTTGAATTTCCTCACCAATGTGGGTGTAATTTTTGTCCTTTATGGTTTCCAATTTCACTATTTCTTGTTTCAAATTTCAACATGAACTGTGTATAAACATGTAACCAATGCTTATGAGCTATTACCATTGATGATGTATGCTTAACAGGTTGTTCACTCATATCTCATAAGGGTACATACATCACACAATATGAATAAATAAAGCTATACATGCATTAGTAGTCCATGTTATTGGTTGATCTGAATGGAATTTGTTAGTTTTTTTGTGCTAAGTATCCAAACAGTAATTAAAATGTGTGCATAAGGTTTTTTAAAGTTTGCAGGTGAAACAAATGGTTTTAGTTTAGTTAAACAGATTTCTGTGTGAGAATTAAGTATGTATTTTAATTGTTTATCATTATACATCAGTAAATAAGAAAGAATAAAACATCACATAGCACATTACTCAGCAAATTTGATGAATTAGTTCACCCCTCCTGAGCTACATCTGCTGGTCCAACTCCCAATGGCATGTCCTTCATATCTTATTGCTCAAAAATGGTAAGTACAAGTGAAAATAAGCCTCAATAGGTTGTGCTCCCTGTAAAATCAGTTTCAAAATGTTTGAATTAGCCAGAGATGACTATTCATTTGCATAAAACAGACAAAGGATTTTGAATACACTGCCCACTCCTCGGTGGCCCTAGTGGCTCCTTGAACTTTCCCAAGGCTAAAACTACTGAATATGACCTCCGATGGCTCTAAAACCTATGCCAATGTGTTTATAATGTCAAGAATACCCAAAATTGACTATTTTTGCACCCAAATTGGTCGAAAACTGAAGGAGTTATGGCAAAAACAAATTTTTCCTAATATCCCTTGAAAACATCCTCCAAAAATAGAGGAACTCCAGTTAGGAGCGCCAAAATTGGCAAAACCCCAAAATTGTAGGAACCGCGCCCAAAACTAGCGGACATTTAAGGGTGGCATTTAATGTTTAGTGGGGCGCTCAAACCTCCGACTTAACCATGGCCCTAACGATTTTTAAAACCATTGCAATAACTTTTTAATTCGCATTGTCATATGGGTTACGATTTTCTTAACCGTTTGCTGCCTGCGGGTTAAGGCCTTTAAGGCCATGGTTTTAAGCAGCCAGGTCATATGTCGTCGGGGCTAGCCCTTATATTTTTCCGTCGATTTAAATTTAAAGCATCAAATATGTTTTGTAATCCCTAGGGGTTAAGAAGTACCTCGCGGCCCAATTGGTCGGGTCTTTGCATTGGCGGGGGCTAGACCACAGTTCGAATCCTACAACTTGTAAAAAATTTGATTGCCAACTTCTCTTCGGCCTGGGGCCACGTGGCAGCTTTCGGGCCTGCCACGTGGCAACCCGTGATAGGCCAAAATCCAAAATATTCAAACCATCATCGAATCCACAGCTGACACTTTTCAAATTCTTACTCGACCATACGGAATATTCCTTGAAATATTATTTTTTTTATTTTTTCAAAATTAACAAAGTCAAACTTGGTCAACTCATTTTTGGAGTGTACTGTTCTTTTCAAACCTTCATAACTTCCGCATACGACCTCTGTTTTGCGAACCGTTTGTGGCGTCAGAATCGAAGCGACGAGACCTTTCTATTCGTTCAAGTTGCAAACATTTTTAAGCACTTTCATTTTTTATCATTTTTTAACTTGTACATGATCTCCTGATCATTGGTTCATATGAGTATCAATTCAATGTAAATCACTCATGTAATGGTTGTATCACCTCTACTGTCAAATTAGACTGTGCAATAATTACAAGTGATTCTGGCATGACTAATATGAGTAGAGTAATGGGCTTTAAATACCTATTCATTTATACATGTAATATGTGATTGTGATACTAGTTGCTTATGGTTCCATATATGTTGAAAGCCTAGATATCGGTATACTCATTTTCCAAGAAAAAGAAGTGGTCTAATCCATCTAATCTGTGCGAAGCTCTACCTCATGAAATTGTGTCTCGTGCAAATATGAACTTGGTCAATGTCATGAGTCAGAGAGAAGGCGGGCATGCAAGTAAAATAAATAAGGTAGGCATGCATAGGAGTAGTGATAAGGGGGAAAAATGTTGAACCTTTGCGCACAAATCATGGAGTGTTGTTGCAAATTTCCTTCAAACTATTCTTGGATTCCTTCAGACTGATCTTCGATGATATGAAGGTTTTAATGCTCAAACCATCAATCTTAGTGATGAAATATGAGCCAGTATAGATAAGCCCAGTCCAGTACATGCACAGATCCATATGTTATGGTATCTGTGTGGTCTGGTGGCATGTTTGTGGTGTGTCTCTTAACTTATGCAAAGCCATGTGGTATGCTCTTTGTGTGGTTTGGTGGCATGTTTGTGCCATGCCGCGTAACTTACATGACATGTCTTATAGAGACATATAAGACATATGTTACAATAGGAGATATATCCAAACTGCAAACAAAACATTTCATGCCAGGTAATTAATGGCAGCATTAGTTTACACTCGTGAAATATACGAATGAAAAAATCCACATAATATATGGTTTGCCTCAAGAAGAGGCCAAATAAGACTATGAAGTAGAAAAACTATAGTTGAAGCTATGCTCAGTACACGACGGGTCGGGGACTAACTAGCTTAAACTAATGTTAACGCCATCATTTCGATTACTATAGTCCATGTCGTGCCTACGGCGGGGACTAATAATAGCGTTTAAATTATGTTAACCCATTTCAAAAATAATAATAGTGTTTAACATAAAATTAATAATAGTGTTTAACATAAAATTATACTCAAAATGATTATTCATATTGCATTTCTTCGTGCTTATATTTTTCCTTTTCCTAAAATTCATATCTCTTATCCCAAACATTGTTGAAGATTGTTGATATTTTTTTCTAAAGGATATATACGAGTCTTATATCAATTCTTTCTCGAATGGAATATGAAATGATTACAAATATTTAAACATGTTGATTGATGTTTGATGATATGTTTGATGATATATAGGGGGATATAAGAAGAATATCAATGTATACGAAGTTTTTTGAACTACTCTATTCCTCAAAAAAGAATCCCTTGTCATATTCCTTTAATGTTTGGTATTTTATATTATAATTTGGGCCATGTTAATATATTTAATATTTTTTTACTAAATTGTATTTTACTGCATTTAGGATTATACTTCAACATATTGATTAACTTTGGATGTTATAGATAAGTTTTTTTTGAAAAGGTAATAGGAGAAATAGGAGAGGTAGAGGAAGAAGGCCAAAAGTAGATTCGAAAGAGGGGAAAAAAGAGAACAAGATTCTTTATCCACTTTGATTCCAACTCTAAAAAAATTACCAACTTATACAAACTATTTGTATTGATTTTGGAGGCCAACTTGTCTTACCACCCCCTTTCACCAAACCTTATAACCATTTATAACCACATCCAGTTAGTATCATGGATATTCTCGAGCCTCCTTCACAACACATATAATATGGGTGGGATAGCAACCTTATGCAAACAAATTATGGTATTAACCATTGGCCCAATTGTCCTATAAATGCTCTTGTTGCACCTATTTCTAATAATATTATTCCTTATGATGTTTCATTTACCCACACTTTGCCTAAAGTTGATAAACAAACTCCACTTTTCTGCCCAAAATATAAAAGTAAAAATCCCATTGAGGACCAAAATTCTAACAAATTTGCTTCAACATTTGCATAATAAAAAAGAACTTTAGTTGAAACACGCGATGAAGGAAATAGGGAGATATGTTTCAAAGATATGCATCCTAATTTATTTTAATTTTAATGTCGTTTACGTCATGGACGTTTGAGGCATAATTTTGGCTACAGTGACACAAGATATTTATTTTAAATGGCATAGCCTCGAGGGTTGGCTCAATTGGTCGAGTCCTCGTCGTTAAAGCACCTTTACTATTAAGAGATCATGGGTTCAATTTTCTCGAAAATATCGAGTTCAAGCTCCATGTTTAAGTTGGCAGGAAGTGATTCGTGCAGTTGGATATACTATATACAAACACTACATGGATGTAGGACGTAACATTCATCGATCTTTGGGGTTCGTGAACCACACAGTGTGTGTGCACATATGTGTACACACACATGAAAGGCACAATTGTGATGAATTTTTGTGACTATTATGTTGATGCATTTAATGATTTGTAATTTTTCCATATATGGGATTATATATATATATAATGGAGTCTAGTGGGACCCTGCCTACTTTTAATTGATCATATAGTACATTCATGACCTTTTCCCTTAAAACATTTTTGCTCTCTCTTACAAAATAACATTAAACAATGATTGAAAGGTAGTTGAACTACCCAATTTTTTTCATCAAAGACAAAATGTAGAGAAGTCATGAATGGAAAAAGAAGAAAATATGTGTGAAAGGGTATCTTGAAAGGTTGCAAAGAAAGATTGAGTGGCATTTTTCTATGATATTCTTTAAGAGTTTGATGATGTGTTGTGTCTCTTGAAGTGATCCAAAATAGATTTTTGATGTTCAACCTCTCTTTTTCGGCACTCAGTTGCCTTTGTATGTTCTTGTTTAAATATTTGTCTTCTAAGTATTTTCTCTGGTCCTAATCCTCATAGGGGATTGTAAGGACTGTAATATTCCTAAATTAGCATGCAGCTAATAGGAATATTAATTTTTCTCTTAGCACCTAGTTAGATGAATAAATGGGTAAGGAAGCCCATACATGTCTTTAATAGGCATAAAATCCCTCTTGATGTGAAAATGGATCATGATAATAAGTGGATCTAGCACCCTCATGTGTGAACAAGGGCTAATGCATGTGGACAAAGTCAAGTTTGACCAAGTCAACGCACTAATATGGGAGGAGTGGATCATCAATAAGACAGCTCGATATGAATGAGGATTAGTTTAGATAGCTATATAAAAGCTGGATTGAAGACACTTAGGTGTGAAAAGGGGCTGGAGCAGGTTGAAGAGGTCAACTTTGACCAAATCAAACAACGTTGTGATGGAGGAGTGGCATTAATGATGGGACAGCGTAGTTTTGGAGGGATATTAAGTGCATGATGATGGAAACCCTAATGAGTGGGACCCAAGGTGAGAAGGCTCACATTGTTTATAAGGAAGAGTATGGCAGTCGTATGAGGTTAGCTTATGAATTATATTTTGATATGTTTGTTTAGACTTTTGCTCTCTTCAGTTGTTTAGCTAATATTGCTGGTGATTTTTAGCACAAGGTTTTCCTATTTAGGAATTCCATCTCCTTCCTTGAGAGGCCTCTTGGGAGAGTCCTGATCTATCATTCCACATATCCGGAATTATGGACAAGCTTCAGTCTTCAGCTACAGCGCAGTTTCTGCAGAATATTGTGTTGTGTTGCAGGGTGTTGTAGTGGAGGGTTGAGAAACCCACTTTCTGAGCTAGTTTTTCATAGGAGGAAGGATTCATTCTCTTGGGAGATCACTTTGGAGGGTTCTTTAGCACATTTCAGATCTTTAGCATCAGGCCAATCTATTTCTATCACTTACAGCATGATTTTAGTCTGGAATTGCATTATTTTGGAGGGCAGCTTCAGTGAGGGATCTTGTGGCTCTTTGAGAGTGTTTTCTTGTGATTGAAGGGTTCAAACTTTCATTGGAGGAGACCTTTGAGTGGATCTGAATTAGATCTATATTATTTTAGCCTCCTATATTCATGTGCTTCAATTTTCAGTGACTCTTCAGTCTTTGGGTTGTAGATCACCATTTTTATTGGGTGTATTTCTAGAAACCCTTTCCAGGTTCTCTTGGATTTGTATAAAGGAGACTAGATCTCAGTTTTTTAGCAATATTGATTAATATATGAGTAGATCTATTTTTCTCTCTAATTTTTTAGTGTAAACCCTCATTATACTGCACTATCACTTGTTGCAGTATTTTTGTGTTGAAGTAGTTTTGGGGTTTGCCTTGTTTTGGGCTATTCTAGGTGTGGGAGACTTGCTTAACCATCTATCATGATTTTTTTCTGTTCTCCTCTTGGATTTGGTTGTAATAATGTCTGATCTAAAGGATCCATTAGTTGTGATGAGTTATTATAGCATATATTTCTGAAAATTGCATTTTTTGTGCTTATATTGCTGATTTCCCCATTTGGGAATATTACAAGGACAAATTATGTTGTAATTCAAATTTGTTTCTGATAAAAATATTTTTGCTAATTGTTTTTTGTATTCTTGGTGTACTAGAGAATTTCGATTGAGAACTTTTATCGTTTTCAATTATTGTATTTTAGCATATTTTTAAAAGATTTGTATTTGTGAATTTATATAACATTATTTCATTCTATTATTCTTTATTGTCTAATATAATTTAAAAGTTACAAAAACATTATAAATTTGAAAAAGAAACATGTTTTGAAAATTATTTCTTGAGATCCAATTGTAGAATTTGCATTATTATAATTTGCATGCATACGCAATAAATATTAATTTACAAATCCAAAAATCTAAGGAGAAATAAACTCTTATAGTGTATATTTCATATTAATGAATATATTTTGGTAGATCTATTGTGATGAATTGTCTAATGGAATATCCATGGAAATTTACATATCAAATTAGCATCAGTGTGGGTTTCTTTGAGTATATTGTGGGGAGTAACAAATGATATAGATTGGTTAATTCAAATGTTACAAAACCCCAATCATGGTTGATGAATATGTGAATAACCCTCATGATCCCACAGAAGAGACGTTTGCACAACTAGAAGCACAAGCCACAAATATAAACTGTAATATGAACCCCATAATGGTGGCCTTAACCAATGAGCTTGGGCTATTTGAAGAAGATGGAGGTTTTAATGCAAAGGTTGGATCAGAGGGGAAATCAGCAGATCGGGAAAAACTAGAGGGAATCAAAGAAAGAACTTGTAAAGGATCAACCCAATTCGAGTTTTATGAACCATTCACATTCTTTATTCAAAATGGAAGCTAAGGTTGTCATCAAGTCATATCAAGGAGATATTGACGCTCTAAAGCTAAATCATTGGTTGCAACAATTAGAATTTTACTTTAGTGTTCATTATATAGAGGAAGACGAGAAGATTTTGTTTTCTTGGCTGAAATAGAGGGCCATGCCTTGACCTGGTAGGAAATCCATGCAGAGACCTTAAGGTTGGAGGAAGATCCTCTAGTGACTAAATGGGAGGTTTTCAAAACCCTCATAAAGTCACAATTTTACCCTATGGAGTTTGTAGAGGACTAGTGGATCCGATGGCATTACTTCAGACATAAGCAGGGTGTTGAGACATCAACTACTCCCTTTATTTTTTGCCAAAATAAAGAGGCTCCGTGAAATTTTGAAAATTATACCTTATTTTGCCTTTGATTTTGGGGTCTGGCTTCATGATCTTCCTCTTTAAAGTTTTTGGCTTCGAGTGTTGTTTTTTCTTTGTTTGTCATGGAATGATGACTCGGGGACATGACTTATTTGAAGTGAAACTTTAGTAAAATTTTGTACATATGATTTCGTTGAATGGGGTTGTTGCTTCATATGAACTTGTTGTTTCATCATGATTTCTTCATATGCATGGTTGCACCTTTTGAGCCTTTTTCTTTTTCAATCATTCAATGTGGTGTGCATTTTTATATGAACTTGTTCAAAACAATTCCATTTTTTTGTTTTCTCAAATTTAAATTATCATCATGGTTTCTCAATTTTGTCAAAGTTCGATTTTCAATATATTAATGAATTAAACGGACATTTTAACATATTCAAATAGTTTAAGCAAACTACAAATTTGATTTGCATCTTAAAAAATACATCTTAATGAACCAAAAAAACAAATAAATTTGAATTTGAGCAAATGCATCAATTTTCCAAACCTTAAACTTCTATTAAAAAATAACACTGAATACTTTCCACGAGATGAAACAATTTGTTTAAAAGTTACATACCAAACTATTTTGTAAGAATACTAATGATTTTTTTTAAAGAAAGATAATTACTAATAATCATGCCACGCATAAAGTTGTTGAATTGGTTTATTTTCTTTCATTTATATTTCTCAATGATAAAAAATCATAAAGTTGTTGAGTTAGTTTCCTTTCTTTCATCGATTTTTTTCACTGATAAAAACATCATTTGCAATTATATTTTCTCAACATAGGGATATATTAATCTTGGGATTTCTTTCTCATAAATTATTTCTAGGACTTACTTTTTGTCTCATTTTTCTTTAAGATATATGTTCATTACGTTCATTAAACACTTTCAATAAGATATATATTTTTCCTTCGTACAAATAAAAGAATTCGACAATTTTGTATGAAGGAAAAGGTTTTGTTTTTGATAAAAATGTTCGCATGTGCTTTCAAATTTTAAAATCAAATTCCTTTTAAAATTTTGTCCGAAAAAGTCTAGATTAATAATGACATTTTTTAATCTTTATATACCAAAATAACCATTTGACATAATTTTGATTTATGAACGTAAAATGCTACGTCGCCATTTGGTCCGTCCTACTTGTACGGTCTATTAATAGTCAACCAATAAATATTTTTTAAATTAAGCGATTGTGTGCCCAATAGATTATCTCAATGTTTTAAAAGTTAACTAATAAATATTTTTTAAATTAAGCGATTGTGTGCCAAGATAGATTATCTCAATGTTATCTTAATGTTTTAGTACCAAAAATGTTGTGCAATGGTAATGGTTAAGTGAGAGATTTGATCTTTACACGTTTAGTAGTCTAATCCTAAATAGCACTATACTATGTAGGTTTGAGAATTGCTTCAAAAGCTAAAACAAGAACCAAATAATCTTATAAACTAGAATAATGATAAAGAAACATAGTTGTTATCTACTCCAAGGAGCAGATTATGACTCAACTTCATTGCGAGAAAACGTGATGATGATCCCAAATCAACTGATAGATAAAGGCCAACTTACAATTTGTAGAAAAAGAATGGTTTAAGATTTTTAGTTACTCCCTTGAGTTAATTATAATTATACGGCAGTTTATGGAAGGATAAAATTCTGACATGGACCAATCTCATGCGGAGAGGTAAGATTGGGCCTGGGATCTGTTGTATATGTATGAACGCGGGGAAGATAACGATCACTTATTTTACAACTGTGTCTTTGCAAGAAATGTTAGAACCTTTTGTGTAGTCATTTCAAATTCATGGATCACGACTATCAGTCTATTATGGAATGTACCCATTGGTGGTTTGCTAAAGGGAAGGATTTTATAATCATTCTTCTCATTTTTCATTGGAGGATATGGAAATGCAGGAACCTGAGGATTTTTGAAGATAAACACCGCACTCCTATGTGGCTTGTGTCACAGATCATATAGATATGGGGAGGGAATGAAGATTCAGCAGAAGCCTTCCTGGGATCCCTCCGTAAGACTGGGACCTTACGAAATCCATTATCTCGCGGGTTTCTTCGACGAGGCAGCTCAAAACGGCAGATGCGGATGTGGAGCATGGCTAATGATTAGTCCGCAATGCCATTATAAAATTCACTGGTTCGAAGGACAAGGGACCAACACAAGGGCTGAGATGTTGGCTTTATGGGGTCTTTTATGGTTCACTAAACAGCATTACATCGACAAGCTCTAGGTTTTCAGAGATTCTAAGATATGTATTGATCATCTCAACCATAGAAATTCCTTGGCGTCTAGCCATTTAACGGCTTGGATGGAAAGGATTACGGCACTGGTAAGATCTTTCTCCAACATATCATTTACCCACATCTACAGGGAGAAGAACATGATTGCAGATTGTTTATCAAAAAAAGGGTTGAGGGGTACTTTTGGGGAGATGCACTATGAACTATCAGATGCTACAGGTTGTGGAGCAATGGGCACCGTCAAATTCTTCTGTGAAACCATCATAGGCTTGTAAATATGGAGCTCGTATATATATGATATTGGAACAGGTCATTACGGGATAAACTTTTGGCTTTTTGAATAGTACCTATTTATTGTTTTTGTATATCTGATTGAAAATGATGTACTAAAGAAAGAAAGCATTTCAAATGAGAAACGGTCGATGATGCGACATAAGGAAGATGGATGATAGATAATGGAATCATGGGTGGCACTTGCTATGGCGTTGACAAAACTTTTGTTTTATGGTATGTTATAGAACAGATGCTTACAAGACACTGATATAAAATATGTTTTCTTGTTGTTTGTCACAACGATAATTGACAATCTTTAGTATGCATTGAGAATTATTAACAAATTCTTTGAATATGAAAGACAGTATGATTATATGATTGTATGTAAATGATCAAAATATTATATTGTGCGGGTACATTATATGTACATTATATATACCAAACGTTTTTTCTTCTGAGAAAAAATAAATTAATTAATTAAAATTAAAATTAAATTAAAAAAATTATAGGGCAATTTAAAGAATTTACAAATTAGTTTGGAAAATAATGGAAATTTTTACTAAATTATGATAAAATTCGGTAGAAATTTTTGAAAAATTAAATTAAAATTGTTAAACTCTAAAATATTGAATGCCTCAAACATTCTAAATGGTATTGAATTCATTTGATTCAAACACTCCAATATTCTAATTTTTTGAAAAAAAAATTACCCATCTCAAACCAGAAATCAGCCTTAAGCATGAAAGCCTTACGAATTTGTGGTCTCACTAGACATAGACAAAGCCGTTAATTTTTATTTATTGCATAAATCTCCGAATTTTGCACACCATTGTTTGGATATTAATATTGGTAAATCGCTTAACACACATGCCAAGAACGCAAAGTTAATCCACGAGGGAGGTGTCATACTATAAGATAGGAATGATTGCCACGAGACACTCATGAAATAATTTTAGGGATATAAATAGTTCGTGTAGTTTAGTTCTAAGTTAGTTTCCCTTTAAATTACGCTAGTTTTATTATTACATGGGTTAACTTTAATATGCATTAGATTTTAGTTTTATTTATTTTAATAATAGTGTCTTATTTTAGTTTAATGTTTAGTTTTAGTTTAAGTTGTAATTTTTTAAAACTTTATTTTATTTAATTTAGTTTTATTTGATAATAATTTAATTATAATTATGATTACGTTATATTTTAATTTTATTATATTTGATCATCATATTTTTTTTTTAATGATAAATTTTAATATTATTTTATTTTTTGGTTTTATTTATTATAATTTTATACATTTTAGTTTTATTAGGTTACTGCTTTCATGTAGTGACATATAGCATCTCTTTCACAATATTAGTTCATGTAGTATATGAAATTTCACAACAAATTTTTATCATTTGTAATGTTAATCTTAAGGTTTTGTTCATTCATATTAGAAATTTTTGTTGATGTACGGTCGTCGCCACGCCTTGGGCTACAAATCCCTAAGAAATACATTATCTTGTCATAGATCAATAATTCAACAGTCTCAGTAACATAAACTCCAAGTAGGTTGCACGTGAGAGGTAATTTTTGTTTACGAAGACAACGATTAGGGAAGAGACTTTTATTGTTGTGTAGGGACCAGTACTAGTTATAGTACTGGTCCCACACATCCATCAAACAATCATCATAAACCATCAAAAATATGCACATAAATTGTTTATATTAAGTTATATAAGTTATATAAATATGTCCAAAATGGGCCCATATATTGATTGGACCAACAACTGTCAAACACCAAGCCTTTACATCACAAGTTGACAAGACATATTGTCTCAACTACCTCCAACTCTGAATTACCAAATAAGTCAAAATGCACTATAAAATATTCCATTGATTTCTATCCAAGAGTACACCTATCCCATCAAACTGTCACCCATTGATTTCCATTGGAGCAACACATCCCATTGTTGGGTAATACCTGCACAAGAATAGGTGAAATGTGTGTCAACCATATCTACATGTGTGTTTAACCATTCAACCTATTGAAGACAATAAATGACACCATTCAATTCAAGAAATAATTCAGAGGATGCAATAAATGGCACCAACCCTTTCAATTCAAGTATTAAACATAGCAACCCTTTCAATTTAGGAATTAAACACAGGAAATCACAATGATCAACCATGAAATATTATCAGCCATTGGATCATGTACAAATCAATCCAAAACACACATTTGAATTTGGGAGATGGCATTCCATGCCAATCTTCCCTACCTATTAAATTCTAGATCAAAAAACTATAAAACATCAACCCTTTTAAATTTTCAATTCAGATATTCATTATACTCATCAATTGTTGGAGAAATACAATCAGGTTGTTCAATCAATGTTACATTCATTCTATTCATCAGTTGCTAGAGACATACAAATAGAGTGTGTGCACAGTGTTACATTCATTGTATTCATCAATTGTTGGAGACATACAGGTTTTTGTTGAATAATTTTATCATATTGATTACTTTATCATTATTTTAGGTTAGAAACAAGGGTAAATTAAAGCCATTTTTAAATGAATAACGATACCAATGTCTATGTATATTTATCACTTGTATATGCTTATTAGAAATTGTCTTTTAATTATTATATTATCAAATTAAAACGAGATAACCACAAGATTGCAAGAGCATAACTACAAGGAATTAGACAAATGAGAGGCAACAGACAATCATGTATTAGATATGAACTTGTTTATATTCTTGTACTTTCACTTGTGAATATTAACATCATATTACAGTGAGTGTGTAACCTTACTCTCTTAACTTTATATCTTATCTAAAATTATTGGCTAGTGGCATCAGTCAGTTCTCTTGTGACTATAGGGCTCAGGTTTTCTTGAATCATCTCATTTTTTCAGGTTTTTTCAAGGTTTTTTAGAAGTTTGAAACCTCTCTATGGCCAATTCCTCCTTTCCTAAATTTTCCTATGGCTTCTACACTTTGGTCCTATAAAGGATAAATATATAAGGCTTCAGTATTTCAGGCTATTCTTGTAATTTCACTTGTGAATCTTAACATCATATTACAGCGAGTGTGTAACCTTACTCTCCACTCTATCTTATCTGTAATTATTGGCTAGTGGCATCACTCAATTGGATTTGTGACTGACTACAGGGCTTAGGTTATCTTGAATCATATCCCTTTTTCAATTTTTTTCAAGGATTTTTAGAAGTTTGAAACCTCTCTATGGCCAGTGCCTCCTTTCCTAAAGTTTCCTATGGCTTCTAACCTATGGTCCTATAAAGGAGAAATATAGAAGGCTTCAGTCTTTCATGCTTCTTATTGCTACGACTAAGACCAATGACTTCAAAGTGGACATTTCATTGAATGAATGAGGCCAATTATCCTACTTAGCAGTTAAAATCACTATCCTTATTTGAAGAAAAGTTTTATGGTTGTATTTTTTGAAACCCCTTCCCACAACTAGCAATAACAGTGTGTCACCTCCCAAATTCTCATTTTAGGTGATAAAGCCCTAACACAAGTGAGACCTAGAGGTAATGAAGAAGGGTTACCTTCCAGTTTAGTAACCAATTTCAATGCAGCTATTACCTCAAATCCAAATTCTATGTGAAATTTAATATCCTTGACTAGGTTAGGGAGAAAATCCATAATGCCAGAATGTTAACTCAACAAAATACTAGTCCTTCAACGTACCACTGTCCTTGAAACATGGATTGTTGTATCTTACTAGAAATTATATATAACACAACTAATGATGGGATCAACCCTTAAATCATTATCAATATGTAAATAGCAATACTTCCATTTTAGTAACCAATTTCAATGCCATTGTAACCTCAAATCCGACCCCTGCAATTTAATATCGAACTATTATAATAGCAATGTTGCAAGCCTGATATTTTTTCGACATTCTATAATAGGTCACTGCTAAGGAGAAGTAAGCTTACAAGTGATTGAAAAAAAGCACTCCAATCATCAATAACATGCAACATACCTTAGAAGATCCTCACATCCTAGACAAATCAATCAAGTAAATCCCACAACCATGCAATAGAAAGCTAGAAATTGTGTACAAAGCTTAAGTGTTGTCAGCAAAGGAAGAGATCATAATTCCACATATAGATAGATAGATGGAAACAAGTCATATGAAGATACAGACATAGAGAATAGACATGATAACGAAAAAAGGACCATAATGATGCAAGGAGATAACTCAAAACATTGAGCTATAGTCACTAGGACAATTGAACAAGGCAAGAACTTGATGATGTAGAACCTATGGCAAGTAGCTTCCTATGACAATAATAAATAATACATATAGACAATCAAACGATTCGTAGGGTTGCAAGGCCGAAATGTCCTATACAGCATGACCCCCTAAAATCCCACAACACAATGATATCATCCCAAGTATACACAAACAATATTAAACTTAAAAATAGTATATCATGTGAGTTAATCCACTTGGATTTCTCTTCCAATAATAAATACAAACTTGACTATTCTCATATAAAAGAAACCACCAAAACGTACTAGTATAAACCAAGAAATTTGTTTCTATCAAAAGCATATACATTTGTAATAATAACCAATCCGCACATCAAACCAATGAAGCCAGGATTGTAAACTACAACAGGACAACACTCCCTTAATTCCATGAATAAAATCCATAAATAATTTAACAAAAAATTCACAAAATTCTTCATTGATATGAATGGATTATTAGGTTTAGTTTTAACATTAATATAAAATCCTTACTAATAAGACAGTATACGCCCAGATGCAACCTAAACTTTGTTCAGTAAAATACCAAGTTGCAACTTGAAATTTGTCGAGTAAAATACCAAGTTGCCTACACAAATGCAAGAGTTCAAAACAAACAGCACAAGATTCCATGTTGTTAATAGTCAATATGTATTACTTATCTTTCTCATGTTAATATTAGAATTCATACATAAATAAAGTTTATTCTAATACAGTTGTACTCTAATACTTATCAAATTTCTTACTCATGTTGTACTCTAATACGGTTTTGACATGGTATTATTAATTATATACTTATTTGCAAGAGTCGTGTACATGTAATTCTAATTCATGAATGATTGGTGAACTACTGAGAAAAATAAACATTTTTTTTAATTATAATTTCTTGGTAAATCTGCAGGTTGTTGCATCCATGCCAATAGTTTCTATTGCAAATAGTACAAGGAACAAGAGGAGGAAATGGACGAGGGGGGGCCAGTTGCAAACTAGTTCACCATATGAGGATAGGGGGTGTGATTTGAATGCTCCCAATGCTCCCAGAAATGTCGTTGAAAAGCACATTGTGGTAGAAAATCATGATATCTCACCATCAACCACAGAGCCACCTTCAACCATAGTGTAAGGTGCAAGTTCAAAAAAGAAAATCAATGTCATCAGAGGCTAGAAAAAGCAAGACATGATTATTGTAATTGATGACATCGAGTTTAAGGGATATTCAATCTGTGCATCTGAATTTAAAAATAAATAAAAATAAAAAACATGGTATTGCTGCCTCTATCATACATTATTGAATAAATGCGTTGATTGATACAAAGCGTAGAGGGTCTGTTACAGTTATGACTCAAGAGGAGGAGGACGAGGTGGTCGAGTGGTGTAAGGAGATGGCCCAATTGGACATGGGTTAGAGCTTATAAAACTTAAATCCACAATAGCTCAAATATTTCAAGGGAGGCCAAACCCCTTCAATGATGGTTTTCCTGGTAAATCATGGTGGAGTGGGTTTAAAAAGAGGCATCCAGACCTTGTGTTATGTATAGACGAGGGCCTTGACAGAGACAAGGCTTTAAATCTATGCCATGCAATTGTGTCCAAGTTCTATAAAAATCTTTCTATTGCATATGAGCAACTGTCATATGCCCTAGACCATATATGGAACTCTGATGAAACAGGATTACAAGCAGGAAGGAATTGTGGTATGCGGGTAATTTCCAAGAGAGGGAGTAGAAATGTGCCTAAGATATTTCATAAGAGCATGGAGTGGATAACTATTATTTGTTGTGTAAATGCAATTGGTTCTTCAATACCAGGACTTTATTTATTTAAAGTTAAAGCTCGACTAAAAAACTATATACAAATTGTGAACCAGGTGCATGCATGGCTACACATCCACATGCATAGATGACAAAGGAACTATTCCTAGATTGGCTTTGTCACTTTTTTGCATTTGTACCAGGTGGTGTCTCGCCTGAAAATAGGAACATACTGGTTTTAGATGGCCATGGAAGCCACATGGTTGTGCAGACAATTGAGGAGGCCAACAATTTGGCCATTGACCTATTAACATTTTCGTCTCATATCACTCATAGATTGCAACCCCTTGATGTCAACGTGTTTGGGCCTTTCAAGAACTATTTCAAGTTCGAGCGAGCTTTGTGGATGGCAAAGAATCCAGGAGCAGAAGTAAAGAGGTTTAAGCTAGCTGAGCTTGCAAGTAAAGCATTTAAAATGGATCTCACACCTTCTAATATCAAGGTTGGATTTATAAGGACTGGTATATGGCCACTTAATGTTGATTCTCTTATGCATGATACTTGTTGTAGCCAAGTATTTGATGTGGAAGGTTAAGAATCATAGAACTTACAAGACCATGTCGGTGCCCAAGAAGATGTAATTGTTGTTGAAGGTATGATGTCCCTTTCTGAAGGGAACTTCTATGGTGATGATGAACATGTCAGTGAGACATAGTTCATTCATTAACAAACTTTCAATATCATTGAGTTCGTCACACCCACTAAACCACCTGCCAATTCTACATGTGACATTCCATATGAAGCAGTTGATCAAGGGAATGAAAATGAAACGTAATTAAACAATGATAAATTGAGCATTCCAACCCAAGTAAGCCCACCATCATAGTTGGCAAAGGTCGTGATGAATATCACTGGAAATAATGTGTCTACCACCAATGAGGAAAGCATGGACATGCCTTCACAACCATCAGAGTTGAACACTGGACTTGTTCATTATTTTGTGGACAATGGATCACTGGAAGAGGAGCCTATTCAGCATGAAGTACCTGAAGAATAAAACAATGGGGGCCAATCAGTTGTACAAGAGGTTGAAATCCAAGTGTCAGGTCCTAAGGAGCATGTGACAACAAAGCAGAGAATACTTGGTGCATTCCTAAAGCTACCAATAGAGAGAGTGAAGGCCTCATCAAGAAACTCAACATCAGATTATCTTCGTTTTGGGAGGAGTTCACAATTTCTCACATATGAATATTATATGAATTTAATGTTTGAGTCTAAACATAAGTATAATGAAATTTAGGAATCTAAAAAGATAAAGAAGGAGTTAGCCAAGGAAAAGAGAGCTACAAGGATTGCAACAGCAAAAGCTCGAGCAAACGAAATGTTGGAAAGACAAAAAGAAATGGAAGATAAGGAACATCAAAAACAATTGGAAAGGCAGTGGAGAGAGGCAAGAAAGGTTTTAAAAGTGTTGAAAAAGGAGGAGGGGTGACAAGCAGGTAAGACCATGGTCCAAGCCAGTTTGAGGAAAATAGGATGTTGCCCAACATGTTAGACCACATTGCGGAGCACACACCATCATACCAAGACCTGATTAACATCCAAGTCCCCCACTATCAACCATGGGTTATGCCCACCTCTTATACCCCTACCATTGTTGGTTTAAATCCTAACGGTGTTTATATGACACATGCACTCAGTGTTAGGGTTAGTAACAGAAGTGGACACTTGGGCTACTCAGCCCCTCCATGGCTACAAGGATAAAATTGGATTCAATCATATTGAAACATTCAAGCGCATCCTAATCAAGCAATATTGGGTAGTCCCCCATACTTGGGTCAGGCAGGCAACTCAACAATTTTTGGCAATTCAGGAAATGGAGGCCATCAAGCATAGGGGTGGCATGACTTATTTTTTGTAACCAAATCACAATGTGATTTTGGTAAGGATGCAATATGTTGATTGGTTTCATAGTCTAAGCTAAACTTCTACATAGTTAAGGATTATCAATTTCATGATATTGAGGATTGCAAATGATAAAAATACCATTCTCTTTTACATAATTACATCCAATTTTACTTGATTGAGAATGTTTGTTAATGGTCAGTGTGATGCACAAAGAAAAAATGTGGATCAACTGAATTCAATAATTTGAACTATATTGGGATAATGTGATCTGTAGATAATAAAACTCTATTGGAATAATTTGATCAACTAAAATGGACTAAATGGACTAACATTGATCCATTTCAGGTCCATTAAGGTCTTAAGGTTTATTGACCTTGTTACTTCAAAAATAAAATGACAGTCATTTAGACACCTCTGTTATTCTGACATGCCCTCATGGGATCCACCAGACAGTGACTTAGACAAAAATAATAAATATCATACCACTAAATTCAAAGAAAAACACATATTCATTTACCACAAACATTCAGCCACTGAAACACACCAATTGAAAATATAAAATGACCAGTACTTAGCCACATTTGTTAATCTTCCATGCCCTTATGGAATCCAACAAACAGTGGCTGATACCAAAAACAATAATAAATACATCCCCTCAATGGTCAATAATTGACCAGTACCATCAGAAGTAGCCCAAATACAAAACCCAACATATCAAGATGAAACCCAGTTCATCATATTGATGATTGCAAATGATAAAAAATATCATTCTCTTCTACACAGTTACATTAAGTATCCCAAAGATGAAATGGAATAAATGGACTAACTTTGATCCATTTTAGGCCCATTAAGGTCTTAAGATTTATCCACCTCTGTTACTTCAAAAATGAAATGACAATAATTTAGCCAACTTTATTATTATGCCATGCCCTCATGGGATCCACGAGACAATGACTCAGAAAAAAATAATAAATACCATACCACTAAATTCAAAGCAAAACACATATTCATTTAGCACAAACATTTAGCCACTAAAACACATCACTTAAAAATATAAAATGATCAGTACTTAGTCACCTCTGTTAATCTTCCATGCCCTCATGGAATCCAACAAACAGTGCTTGAGACCAAAAAAAATAATAAATATATCCCCTCAATGGTGTCAATAATGGACCAGTGCCATTAGAAGTAGCCCAGAGACAAAACCCAACATATCAAGACGAAACCTAGTTCATCATATTGATGATTTCAAATGATAAAAATGCCATTCTCTTCTACACAGTTACATTAAGTATCCCAAAGATGAAATGGACTAAATGGACTAAATTTGATCCATTTCAGGTCCATTAAAGTCTTAAGATTTAGCCTCCTCTGTTAATTCAAAATAAAATGACAAACATTTAGACACCTATGTTATTTTGCCATGCTGTCATGGGATCCACCAAACAGTGACTTAGACAAAAATAATAAATACCATACCACTAAATTCAAAGCAAAACACATATTCATTTACCATAAACATTCAGCCACTGAAACACACCACTTTAAAATATAAAATGACCAGTACTTAGTCGCCTCTATTAATCTGCCATGCCCTCATGGAATCCAACAAAGAGTGCCCGAGACCAAAAACAACAATAAAGGCATCCCCTCAATGGCCAATAATGGACCAGTTCCATCAAAAGTAGCCTAGAGATGAAACCCAGTTCATCATATTGATTATTGCAAATGATAAAAATACCATTCTCTTCTACACAGTTACATTAAATATCCCAAAGATGAAATGGACTAAATGGAATAACTTTGATCCATTTCAAGGCCATTAAGGTCTTAATATTTAGCCACCTTTGTTACTTCAAAAATAAAATGACAAGCATTTAGCCACCTCTGTTATTCTAGCATGCCCTTGTGGGATCCACCAAATAGTGGCTCAGACAAAAATAATAAATACCATACCATTAAATTCAAATAAAAACACATATTCATTTACCACAAACATTCAGCCACTCAAAAACACCACTTGAAAATATAAAATGACCAGTACTTAGTTGCCTTTATTAATCTTCCATGCCCTCTTGGAATCCAACAAACAGTGCCTGAGACCAAAAACAATAATAAATACATCCCCTCAATGGTCAATAATGGTCAATAATGGACTAGTTCCATCAGAAGTAGCCCAAAGAAGAAACTCAGAATCCAAAAAACAGTTTCTGAGACCAAAAAAATCATTAATACATCCCCTCAATTGTCAATAATGGACCAATGCCATCAGAAGTAGCCCAAAGACAAAACTCGAAATCCAACAAACAATGCTTGAGACTATAACACAATTAAGCCTAGAATATAACACAAATTAACACAATTAATCTCACAATTAACACAATTAAGCCCAGAATATAACAAGCAAGACCGAAGATGAAACCCAGCATATAAAGACAAAACCCTAGCATTATGCCTTCAATTAACAATTATGCCCATAATTAACACAAATTAACACAATTAAGCCCAGAATATAACACAAATTAACACAATTAATCTCACAATTAACACAATTAAGCCCAGAATATAACACAAATTAATACAATTAAACTCACAATTAACACAATTAAGGCCAGAACATAACAAGCAAGACTGAATACGAAACCCAGCAGATAAAGACGAAACCCTATCATTATGCTTTCAATTAACAATTATGCCTAGAATTAACACAATTAATCCCATAATATAACACAAATTAACACAATTAAGCCCAGAATATAACAAGCAAGACCAAAGACAAAACCTTAGCAGTATGCCTTCGATTAACAATTATGCCTAGAATTAATACAAATTAACCCACATTCTAACCAAACCTACCCTTATTCTATAATTGATAGACAACCCAATAAAAACCCGTCAAATTTACACAAAACCCACAGCTGAAAGTTTTTAAAAACACAAGAAGATAAGATGAACAAAGAAACAGCAATCCATCAAGTTAAATGTGTTTAAAAACACATGCAGAAGTTAGGTCGGTAGGACAGAGTCCTACCTTCCAGCTCTCCTCGGCTTCCTCCATGCTAGCGCACCACAGGAACCCCATATGCTACAAAAACCCCAGCGTGCCACAGGAACCCCAGGTGCTAATCAAAAACCAACTGCAAATCGCACATTTACCTACAAACAATCAAAAAATTTCTGAGACTAAACAGTGTCAGAGAATCATGCACAAAATAAGAAAAAATGTCAAAAAACTGATAAAAAAACAACACTAACCTGAAAAAACCCTTTGGAGCATGAAATTGCCATATCTGCCACCAATACGAGCTATATCCGCCACAGGGACGAACGTAGACGAATACCCAGGCCGATACACCAGACGGGTAAGTACAAACAACATAATAAACTAGACCAGACGTCGCATAAATAACCTCACAAACTCACGAACCAGCATTGCAAATGCCCCATAACCCACGAAACTCTGTGCAAAGAACGAATCTGGATGCGAGCAGTGTTGCGCAACTACCGAGAGCGAAAACGGACAAGTAACATGCCCAAACAGAATAAGTCTACTTGTTCGAGAAGCCTCCAAGTAATCGTGAGAAACCAGTAGTTAAACCCTTGTAAACCACTTGAACCGTTAACCACGTACGAAGGACACCTGGCTGCATGCAGAGGATAGGTGGTGTATGCTACCTCAGTTGATCCCAGTGGCATGACATGGCTTTGACCTCCACTTGTTCATCTACTGACATCTCCCCCCTGACACAACGATATGCATGAAGGTCTTGACTCCTCATTGTTCATGCGAGGACAGCTAAGTGAATTGTGGTACCGCACATGAAGACATAAAATTATGGAACCACACATGAAAACATTAAAAAAAAAAAAAACTGTGGTCTACTTTTTTATTTTACAATAGCAATGTTCCATAAATTTAGACAAGTCTCATATGCTAGATAGTTAAACAATAATATAATGGTTAGGTTTACAAATGGGTTGTTTTCACCTACCTTTTTAATTACAATTATAATTTTAATGATTTTAATAAATTTAATTATTGTGGAATTAATTCTATATAAATTGATTTATTTCGAGAAGATACAAGCTTTGCGGCAAAAACCATGGCGGCTAGGGTTTATTGCTTTGGACACCATGGATTTTTTCCGATGACCTCTTTCGCCTGCGCCACTATTGGGTTGTGGAACGGGGAACACCCCCACGATAATCATTTGGCTCATAACTAGTTTTGTGGCTCCTCAAACCCCGATGTGGCTGCTTGTTGTCAACTATGCGCTCCCTTCGGTCTTTTCCCTTGGCCGGCTTCGATTGCTCGCACTAGATAGTATTTACACAGAGTCTGTGTTTTCAGGGGCACCCCTTTTTACGGGAGCATGGGTTTGCATCTGTTTGTTCATCGCAACATACTGGAGACCTGCCCAAAGTAGGGGATGGCAGAATTTGGGCTCGGATGGGCACAATGCCTCTATCTTGGGTCTTGGCGTGTACGGGGACTTCTTGGCGATGGCACTCCCCTGTATTTTTCGCTTGTCTGCTACGCCTAGTCTCCCACTTTTTCCTACTACTGTGCATTGGTACCTATCCCCCTGCAGACCCGGACTCTGCAGCCAATGCTGAACCCCATAGATGATCACACAACCATCATAGACAAAGAGGTATGTGTTGTTTGCTTTCATATTTTTATTAAACCCCCTGTGGGGAAGAGTATATTAATTTGGGCTCAGGAAAACGATGGGGTTGCAAACCTGAAACAAAATATCAGTCAAGTTACTGGTTACCCTAGCCATCTGCAAACTTTAATCCACAGTGGGAGATCCCTACAAGACCTTTGCTCATTAAAATATTACTCCATCTGTTTTGGTTCCACTATATTTCTCATTCTGAGATTGAGGGGTGGTGCAGCTGAACAGCACAGAACTCCAGGAACTACAAGGGGAACCAGCACTCCAAAACCTAACCTCCAGAAAGGGCCCTCATACAGGAATATTCTATAGGGGAAAAACAAATCTGATATTCCAACCGAAGCAACGAAAAATTCTCCCAAACCATATATTGTTGAGCAATTGAATTTCATGCCAGAAGTGAACATAGAGATTCCAGAAATAGATGAACGCCGAATTTCTTTTGAATCTCAAGCGATAATCTGCATATTTAACAGCTTCTAGCCCAAACCAATGGAGCTCTTTCATTGGTAATCACCAACTGGACTATGGACTTTGAAATCTACCTCTGTTCAAAGGGGTTTTTCATCGTAAAGTTTTCATCCTCGGAAGATAGAGACAACATCCTTAAGGAGGGACCATGGTTCTGGTGATCCACTGGGATTTTCATTACACCTTGGTTCCCGGATTTCGAGGAAAACACCATGGAAGTGACCATAATGTCGGTTTGGGTCCAGCTTTACAACCTTCCCCTTCATTTTTGGAATGAAAGTGTATTAGCTTACATTGGGAACATTCTTGGGAGATATATCAAAACAGACACTCGGCGCTTGGAGGAGCGCGTCTACACATTTGCACAAATCTGTGTGGAAGTGGACCTCAGTAGAGGGTTGCCACAATGCATACAACTAATTCACAAATAGAAAAAATGGACACAACATCTTGATTTTGAAAATACTGCATTCAGATGTCGAATATGCAGAGACAACGGTCATTTGCAAAATACATGCCCGGAAGCAAAAAAAGATAACAAAATAAAGAAGAAGATAGGGAAAACTCCCAAAGGATGGCAATTTCCCTCAAGTGAACCAAAACAGGAGACAAAAGAAGAAGAGGATGTCCTCAATCCAAATGAGCATCATCAGACAACCACCAAACTAGAGTTAAAATAACAAGAAATGCAAGACCCTTTCGACATTACCCCCACGGTCCAAATGGCAAAGGACTTTGAGGCACCAGACTCTGGTGGGAAAAAAAGACATCACATCTCAGACACTTCAGATTCAAATAAGGACAATGGAGCAACCATTGAAGATAATCAACTTTCCCTTATCTCGACCATGCCAACACAAGGTGCTTGGCGGAAGGTCGGAAAGAAGAAAGGGAGAAAAACTTAATTTTTCTCCCCATGTATTATGATTTTTACTTGCAACTTCATAGTCTGTCTTGATTGACAATTACCAGCACATGTAAAATGTAATTTTGTTTTCATTAATAAAAAATTACGAATTTTTCCTTGGAAAAAAAGAATTGATTTATTATTTTTTATTTTTTTAATTATTTTTTTAAATAAAATTAGTTCAAAAATATTAAAAACATATATATATATATATATATATATATATATATATATATATATATATATATATATACACACTTCAACTACAATCCATTTCCCTCTTTCTATATACATATTTTAATGTTTATAAATAAAAAAATAAATCCAGGTTCTCTACTTATATGATAACTATATTTTATACACAATCACATAAATAAATAAAAATTCTTCATTGAGGAAAATAAATTAACTTATTATATCCAAACATAGGACAAAAGGAAAATATTTCCAAAGTTTCTCCTTTGGTTTTAAGAGATGACTCTGCCATAGGCACATATGGAAGGTTAGTTAGCAATTAAATTAGACAAATACTGCTCTCAAAGGTCTCTTTGTACATACCTCAACTCATTTTGCACAGAAAGAGAAAATTTATTCTCTACAAGTCTGTGTGAACACTATAAATAAGGATTTGAATGAATTTCAATTTTTTATTTCCACTCTTGAAGGTTTTGTCCATGAAATCCCTATAGCCACAACATCTTTGTGTGGCCAACTCAAATTCTAGTATGATGATATTGAAAGGGGATTCACTCAAGGATTAGATCATACCCATGAAAAAATTAAAGAGTTGACCTCCAAATTTGAAGGATTATCCATTTCTGCAAAAGACAAAGATATTTCCTCATATATGCTTTCTCGTCATCCTATCTTTGTATAAACAAAAATTGTTGATAGATTTCCCCATTTCCTTACCAAAGAAAATCCTAATAAACCATAATCATCTTCTGAATCCCATCTTTTTCCAGTTTATGAACCTCTGCCAAGTCAATTTACCAGATATCTTGCCCCTAACCTTAGTGGTAAAGGACGCATGCCTGAATTCCAGACATTCCAACCTAACTCCCACAAAGAATGGAATGTCGATAATCTTAGTTCTGGCTAAGTTAGACAGATGATTGACCATATTTTTATTGAATATAAACTCATGTGCATGAAAGGTAAAACTAAAATAGAAGCCTGTAAAACATTGATCCAATGCTTTACTGGCACTCTCCATAGGTCTTGGGAAGTAGAGTCTTCTCCCGCAATTTTAGAAAAAATGGCAAAAGAATTTGTGAAAGATGAGCAAGGAGATATTGTATTACATGAATATGGAAGTGCACAAAGCAACATGATTGGTGCCCTCACATCAATGATTCTTGAACATTGATGTGGTTATGAAACTAAGATATCAGATAAACATTCCCAGATACTGATGAACTTGAAGTGCAAAAAGATGTCATGGTATGAAGATTTCCATAGATATTGGGTGCAGCGGATATATGAGGTGAAAGACAATAAAAATATCATATGGAAATAGGTATACCTTACTACACTACCATCCAAATTTGTTGATTTTTTTAGAATTCAAGAGGCATTCCAACAGCCATATGAATCTTATACATGGGATGAAATCTACTGCACCATAACCAATGCTTTAATTGGCCTATGTACAAATTCAAAGATGAATAATTCAATCCAAAAACTATCCCTAATTCCTGATAGTAAGTCCATCTGCCATAAATATGAACTATCTCTTGATGATCCTGTAGTACGAAGAAAAAGAAAAAAGAAATTTATCAATAAGTATTCCAAATCAAGGGAGCATTATTCTAGACAATCTCGAAAACACTCCAGCCAGCCTAAGTATCTTATGAGAAATTCTGCTAAAGTATACTATAAAATGGTGCCCCATACTCATTATTATAGTCCACAAGATATACATCTTAAGGCACATACACAAGAAGCCTAGAATAAAATTGTATGTTGGCTCTGCGGCCAACAAGGCCATACATCAAACAGATGCCCAGTTGGAGAAGGCTCAAAACTAAACAAAGGGAAACGCTCTCAGGAAAAATCAAAACAAAAGAAGCCACTTGTAACTATCCAATATTTTAAGTGTGGCTCCAAACTGCATAAAACTAAACATTGTCCTAATATTCATATCAAAGAAGAAATTCACATGCTTGGAAAATATTGTTGCAACTGAATTGAAACCTCCAGTTTCATTAATTCTGACTCTGAAGAATCAGAGCAAGCTAACATATTTCTTGCTGAAAAATTGTATTTGTAAAGATTCTGATAATTATCATTGTCCAATGTCTAATATAGAAAATGATTTAGATTATAGTTCTGAGAAGGATCTAGAAGCACAGGTATCAAACAAACCATAGTCTAAACTCAAGATTTGCATGGAACACCTCAATGAGGATGAAGAATCTAAATTTCTTGCAGGAATAAAGATGTTACCCGAAGGAGAAATGAAAGAAAGGTTGATGAAAACATTCTTTCAGACCATGATTAAGAACTAAGGATCAATATCTGCTTCTACTAGTAAGAGTTCTAGCTCTAAAGCTCTTTTTGTAGATGCTTATTTTGAAAAGAATACTAAATATTTCCAGAAGCATAATCAAAATGATAAACATAGGATTCTTACCCTCACAGAATTAGGCAAAGAAATAGCAAATTTGAAAAAATAAATAATAGAGCTCAAAGCCTGGGTCTCCAAGTTATAAAAGGGAAAAGTTCCTGAAGAAGAGAGCACCCTCTCACAATCAGAGCTCTTTTCTAGAACAAATCCTAAAATATAAATATATGAGAACAAACCTGCAAATTATAAGGGCTTGAGAAATATTAAGATTATGGCAGTATAACATCATAAATTTCATTTCATGCTCCATATTAAAATCTAGAATGGGATCTTTCATCTCAAAAATTTATTAGATACTAGAGCAGACATCAATGTTTTGAATAAAAAATCTTTCCCTGCTAAGTATTGGTCTAAAGCAGTACGAGAAGTTATTGGATTAGGGGAACAAGGGTATAATTTTCAGTATGAAGTTCCTAAGGCCACAATATTTTTTGATACATATTGCATAAATGTAAAATTTGCAGTAGGAAACATTCCCATTGACTGCATTTTGGGAAATCCATTTTTGGCAGTAGTAGAACCACATGGTTCTGCAACACTTGAAGACAGTAGATCAGGATATTTCATCTTTGTACCAAACAATAATGGTTACTAGCATACCATCACACTCCCATTTGTCTCAAATCTCGAATCTCCACTATGATTCAGGCAATGCAAGATTTACATAAATCACAAGAAAAACTAGTAGAATTGAAGGATTTAAAATCCTACCTCCAGATTGAAGATCAGCTCAAACAGCCCTATGTGATGAAAATAATTGCAGATATCAAAAAAAAATTAGAAGAAGAATGTTGTGCAGAAGAGCCCAATAATTTCTGGCATCGAAAGCAATACTTTGTTGATGTACCATACAAACCATAGTATTCTGGTAAACCATGTAAAATTAGCAATCCATATGAATGAAGCCTACCGAAAACTTTGTCAAAAAGAGATTCAAATTTTGTTGAACAGAAAATTGATCCATGAATCTAGTAGCCCCTGGAACTACTATGGATTTTATGTCAATAAACATTCTAAACAAATTAGAGGAATACCACGCCTGGTAATTAATTAAAAACCACTCAACAGTGTCCTGGAAGACAATACCTACCCAATCCCACCCAAAGGCAATTTGATAACCTGAATTGCAAGTGCCAAGATATACTCAAAATTTGATATGAAATCAAGATTTTGGCAGGTATCTATCAAGGAAGAGGATCGATTTAAAACAGCTTTCATTATACCATTAGGACACTATGAATGGAATGTCATGCTTTTGGCTTGAAACATGCTCCCTCAAAATTCCAAAAGGTAATGGACCAGGTTTTTCAGCCATATTTTGATTGGCTTATTGTATATATAGATGAAATATTGGTATTTTCTAAATCTATAGATGAACATTTTAAGCACTTGTACAGATTTAAAAAAATTGTTAAAAATAGTGGATTGGTTGTGAGTCATAAGAAAATGGAATTATTCCAAACAAAGATTAAGTTCTTGGGACACATCATTGAAAATGGGAAAATCACCCTGCAACAACATGTTGTTGCATTTTCTAATAAGTTTCCTGATGAGATAAAAGATAAAACCTAGTTGCAGAGATTTCTAGGCTGTATGAATTATGTTTGCAACTTCTACAAAAATTTCGCCAAAGATAGAAGAATCTTGAATCAGCGTTTGAAAAAGAATCCTAGTCCCTGGTCGAATGCCCATACAGCTGCAATCAAGAAAATAAAAGAAAAGGTATGAGTCCTACCCATTTTATATGTATCTAATGAAAATATGTTTAAAATTATTGAATCTGATGCTAGTGAGATTGGTTGGAGAGGAGTTCTTAAGCAAAATAAGGAAGGCGATGAGAATATTATACAATTTGCTTCAAGAGTTTGGAATCCAATAGAGAAAAATTATTCTACAATTGAGAAAGAGGTCAAAGCAGCTTGGAACTGCATTGACAAATTTGATATCCATGTGATCAATAAAATATTCCTTTTAAGAACAGATGCCTCTACCATGAAAAAGATAGAGACAAAGGATATTAAAAAAATTGGAGAAGCAAAGTTCACAAGATGGCAGGCCTTGTTCTCCAATTTTAATTTTGATATTGAACACATTAAGGGTATCACTAATATCATTCCAGATTTTCTTAACAAAGAAAATATCCAAGGGCTATTATAACTCATGCTTATTTTTACAGAATGGGATGTCCAATACAACAAAGAAATTTATAAAGAGATCCCAAACTCCACCTGATTGCAAGATTATACAAATAATTGGAAACCAACTTGGAAGCTACGAAACACTCAAGTGTTAAATGCAAATCTCCAACCACATGGAGATCTTCACCATATATTTCCAGAAAGAAAAATATATCCAAAGTCAAGCCAATGGATTCTTGACATGGTATACAACCATTCCAACAAATTAGCAGATGAAGCACAAACGACATTGAACCTTCACTTCAAATATTTCATCGAGGTTTGGCAAGAAGAAGGCAATCGATTCCATATTTATCACAAATATTTTGTGATAAATCGAGCAAGAGATCCATCTTTTAGTCTGAAATGTTATGGCCACATCATGACCTAGCTCTAGTCTTTCTTAGGACTATCTACAATTTTTCTACATATAAAAACTTATGGTGGAATCTCCTTTGCAAAGATAGACAAGGATGTAAATACTATACACTAATGAAATTTGGGTCAGTATTCCTCACTCAGATTCATCATCAACCACAATGGTTGACTGAATGGTGGGGAATTTTTTGTCTCAATAACTCTGCCATGGACCCACTCTTTTTTTAATCTGCTCGTCATATGGAATGTGAAATCTGCAAAAATACCGAATGCTTCCATTTACCTTGTACAATTGTCTCGGATCTCAATAAATACTCTGAGAACGAGATCCTTCTAGATTTTATGACTAAACATCACCAATGGGTTGTCATGACTAAAGTTAAACATCAAAATATTTTATGAAAACCCATGATCGTCCGTAGGATTTTTACAAAGGCCTGGGACACAAGCATATATCCCAAGATAAGATTTTGTGACTCCACTCTGTTGGGAGCTCCATAATTGTATTCATTTTTTGTTCCTCGTGGACCTTGCACGATAAAGGTATCCACAGTGTAATGTAATGTCTATTCACCTGACTATGAGTGTGACTGGTTCTGTGAGATTTCGATAATATCTTCACTATGTAACTTTTCCGTAGTATGATCCATTCCATGAGATTCCGATAATATCTTCACTGTGTAACTTTTTCGTAAACTTTTTGAGACTCGGAAAACTTCTCCGAATTCTGGTGGAATTTAATCCACATCTCAAAAATTATGAAGAATCTTGGTATAAAACAAGTATTATCAGCCATTCCTAAGGAAAGAGATTCCCTCATTTCCTATAAATAAGAGGATGAGTTCTCATTTAGGCACCGGAGTTCTAGAGAGAATTAGAGTCTTTTGGTGGAGTCGAGAATTATCTTCCTTCTATGCATCTATGAACATTGGTTCGACCTGCTTGCATCACGAAGAGGGTTCTTCTTGGGTGCTCATAAGTCTGAGAAGCCTACGCATCAAGACTAGCAACCTTGGTGAGAACCTAAAGTGGCCATACTTTGAGGGATTGAGTCATTCAGTTTTTAGAAATTTCACAGGCAGAGTCTGTGAAAGGAAAAAAAGCCTCTGAGTTTCATCTTTCCTCAAGGTGATATACTCATTAAAAGCCTCAATAGTCAATCTCTGATATGAACTAGATAGTTCTTCTCTGTAGTCAGAAAATCTGTGTAAAATCTTCCAAAATATAAATAAAAGAAGTCTAGTGGTGCAAACAAAATGACGGAAACAGCCTCTAGTGTGGATAGAAATATTTTTTCTTTTTCTCCGCATAATCAAAAACCAGATGACTTTATTTGTAACTGTAGTATGTCTCTAATGTGTTCATCATACTCATAGACAGAAAAGTTAGGATAGAAATCAAACCAGACAAGTCCATTTGATAAAGGTGCAACAATTCGTCCAAGAATAGAATCAGTATATTTGTTATGAGTCAGATCGCGAATGGTATCCAAAACAAAAGTGTTTAACCCTCTATGATTTAAGGCTGAGATTCCTACGTGGAGACAACCAAGGTGAATGTAGGAATTATTTTTTTTCTTAGCTTCTTTTTGTAGTTCTATTGCATCTAGCAAGGGGATTGTTTGAACAGATTCTTTATTTTCTTGGACCTGGCTTACACATTCTTATCATTATTCATTCATGCACCTCAACATGATTTGGGTAAATGACTAGTAAATGGTGATAAAGACCAGTTTTTAATAAACATCAAAATATTTTTTTGAAAATATATGTTAAGTTATTAAAATCAATATATATGCATATTAATTAAGGATTGAAATGAAAACTCTTTTTACAACTTAAAAAAATTAATTTATCCCTTCAAGAGGTATACATCATGGTTGGGATGAATCTCTCTCTCTATCTCTAATCTCTTCCAAGATACTTGGATTGTGCAAAAAATACAACTTAGACATGCAATTCTAACAAATATTTACTAGATTCAAAGTTAATTCTTAAAAGAGGCAAAATTGTAGATTGAAATGATATAATATAAACAATTTTTTTTCAAATTATTTTATTATTTTAAACCATATATAATATATCAAATTTGTTGACACCTAATATGTTATAAATATGTAAATACGAAATGAGAATATGAAGAAGAGACCTTGGAATGTGAGTCCCTAGGGTCTCTCTTTTGTATATATTGATTTCTTTTCAATAGAAAAAAAAAATGTGTGCAAAAAATAAGACTCCAATGACATTTACACCATGTGGCTCTTGTTATTTTAGCTTTAGTTTAATTTGATTTATTTTAGCTTTATTTTTTTGTTTTTGTTATTTTAGATTTTTTTTTGTTTTATTAATAGTTATATTAATTTAGATTTAATTTTCATAATTCATTTAATTTTAATATCTAGCTATTTATTGTTGGGATTTCATTTTGTAAAATGAAGATTTAAAGTCTAAGATTAAGAAAGAAGAACAAACTCACGTGATTATAAAAGGAGTGACAGTACAAACTTCAAGTAGGGGAATTTTTTGAAGATTTTGGAGATTGAGAGTTTGGACTAAAAATAAAAGAAGATTAGTGCTATCACCATTTTTTCTTGAATTCATTTGTATCCAAGGATGGAAACTCCAAAATTTTGGCTATATACATTATTGTAAAAGCAAATATTTCACATATTTGAGAATGTGGATGTTATTGTACTTGCATTAGTGTTTCAGTACTTTTGGTACTTGTTGGGCCGTTAATATGCCATTATTATTATCACTTGTGAACGTTTATTCCACTCATTTCTACCATTCTTCATCACGTCATTTATTATAATTTATTATTTAAATCCATTTTATAATGATTTATGCTCTTATGAATGAATATTATTTATTCTCCTTTATTTCTAATAAATTGATGATTATGTATGATTTTATCAATGATAGTTTTAATAAATCATTTGTAATATTATTCACCATTTTTAGCCTCCAAGATAATTTCCAGATTGAAGATTTGATCATTAAAAGTGCCAACTCAGAAATTCGCTGGAATAAGAAGTGACGATTTTGCGGTTGAGATTCTGAGCAAATGAAGAAGAATCTGGAAAATCCGGAACATGGGTTTTGTCCAGAACGGACCCAATTAACTTTATTAGAGAACGGTTTGCCCAAATTCGGCTTGTACTAAGAGAAACGCAGGGTTCTTTGAGCACGATTTTCTCAGATTTGTTGTTGCGGCCGTCCTCCAAATCTCAGCTGCAAAGCCAAATTCGTCTTGTTCTTGATGATCAAATGGTTAGAAGCAAACAAATTTTGTAATAAAATCATGTTGTAATTATCTCTATTGTAACCACTCTCTACTCTCTTTGTATTTAAATCAGAACAGAGATCAGAGAGGGAGAGGGATTTTGAGGATGATTCGGGATGGATTCGAATGATGGAATTGAGGATTCAGACTTAGAGATTCAAGAATGAAGATGGATTATTCATGATAGGATAGGGATTGTTGCATTGCCATTGTAATCTTCAAAGCTTTTGCTATTGTAATGATTTCACAATTTGAGGATGAGTAAATAAAAGGGTTGTTGTTCATTCACCTGATCTGAAGTAGCCCAGCAGCATCCGCTGGCGGCTAAGGGCCCAGCCTCTAGTGGAGTATGCTGCTGTAGTATCATATCTTTCCAATTTCCGCCGTGTGATGGTTTGATTTAGTTCCTATTTCTTTGAATCGTAATGCTTTACAGTTTCATGTTCTTTACTTCGCTGTTTAGTTTGGTTGATTAATTGCAAGAGTTTGCTTTTAAAGAGTTTTCCTAGTTTACTTTCAATGGCAGCTTTCCATTTCCTGTTATCTCAGACATGGTGTGAAGAACGATCTCGAAACGAGGGCATTGGCATTTGCTGTCTAGTCCCCAGATTAATGATCTGTTCCTTGGTTACTTTTGGTTCCATCAGTTTCCGAAGGGATGGGTTATCACTGCCGAACCCTTGACTGATAAGCTGTTGAGTTTTCTGAGTGTGTGATTTATTCTTTGAAGTAATTTAGTTACCGACAAGCATCCGTTTACTCTTGTATTTCTTAAGCACTGTACTACTAGCATTACTCTTACAAATGATAGCCTCAGATTGAGTCACTTTTTGTAATAACAAAACGCTCCCGGATTGACATATTAATGTGAGGTAATTAGAGGTGAAAGAGACCCTTTTTATAGCTCCACATTTTGGCGCCGTTGCCGGGGAGAGTGTAGCCATTTCTAAAGAGTAGTGTGAATCTGATGAGTGCCTGCTAGGGAAGAGTTGGATCTTAAAAACGGAAGGTAAGAACCTACGTGCGGAGCATGTAAAAGCCCTGCTCCACTGTCCGCTTTCCTAACAGATTTGTTGTTGCTTTGTTGGGTAGAAATAGAT